>CM034471.1:14983496-15007040 GCA_019925255.1 Litchi chinensis
TTGATCCCAACCCCAACTTGACTTGGGGTTGTTTGTTTTTTTACACTTAACACTTAATAGTGTTAAATTAGGACAATTAAGAGATTTTTGTTTGTTTTTTTTAAATGGTCAAACCACTTAAAATAACACAAAAACCACTTAAAAAAATTAAATTTTTTAACTTTTCACTTAATACAAAATCACTGAATGATTTTATAAATATATTATTCCAACTTTATTTTTTTCAAAATAACATATTTCTAAGTTTATCCTAATTTTACATTATACAAATTTCTTTTAATTTTTAACAAACAATATTGAAAAATAAAAACTCTAAACATCTCAACATCAAATTTTTCTATAGCTTGATTACTATATTTCTCCAATCAAATTCCGGTAAGAATCTTTATTGATTTTCTTCATTAATCTATTTGTAGAGTAGCTCATATTATGTTTATTTATTAAAACTTCATTGTGTTATTGATGTTTTTGGTTTATATATATATTGATGAAAATTTGTTTATGTACAACAACTTCAAAATTCTCCTTTTGTTCTCTTTTTGTTTCTCCTTTTGGTTTTTTATCTTAAAGTTTAAATAAGTATTTCTTAAATAATTTATTGTAATTGTTTGTATCATATTAAATAAAGTTACTTAACAACTAATAGTAAAAGGATATAAATGTCAAATTGCTAATATTTATACAATTTTAACTTTAAAAAATAAATAAGATTATTATACATTCAGATGTAAGGCAAAAAAAAAAACAAACATGTTTATTAGATTTCAGATTTCAGTCACTATTCAGTATTCAGTCTTCAGCAAAACTGTTCAGTCTTTAGACAAAAAAACAAATGACCCCTTGGTCTCGTCTGGCCAAGTCACACAATCATTTGAAATAATGTTGGGTGGGCTTAAATTGGGCCGAATCAATCATTAGGTTGCTTGGGCTGCTAGTCACTGTAGGCCAGAGGTTCTATATGTCCATCATTGCTGATGGGCTACGAATTGAATTGGGCTGGGAATTTGACCATTACACATGACATCTTCAACGCTTACATTCTATATGGGTAACCTTATCACTCCACTTGAATTTCAATTTCATTTGACTCTTCAAATCTTCATCTTAGGATTTCTTGATCTTTAAATGTCTCTTGAACTTCATGTTCCTTAGCAAAGGATCAATCTAGAGTTGGATCAACACATTCAACTCTAGAGATGTCTTATACATGAAATATGACAGCACAAAGTCCAAGGGAACAACAATAATATCATCCTAAAAGCACATAAATGAATATTAGATTCATAAACAATACTATAACCAACAATTGAAATTCAAATATAAAACTTATTATAGATACAAAACCTTCACAACCCTAAACTCATCTACAAACCTCACTAAACTTTTTTAAATTAATTTTTGTTTAATTTTATAGATACATTTTTGTATTTATATTTATTTTTTCTTTTTCTTAGGTTGATTTTGTAATGGCAAAACACGGTAATTTAAGGAGGGCAACGGTTGATTTAAGTAGACTTATTTATACGAGTGTCTTAACCCCTAACTTTAGATGAGTTAGAGGGATTTCCCCTTCATACTAAATGTTTTGGACATACATAGGGGAGAATAACACACAAGACCCTAACAAAAAAGGTAATTACCATGGTGATCACACATTTTGGAAACTAACAGATAGGGGATTTGACTACATTGACCATCATTTTTTAATAGATGGTTATAACATAGTATGAGTATAAATGTCTTTTTCTTTAAATTTTTTTGTGCCTCCCTGTAATTTATATAAAATTGTCCCATTCTATGTGAAAAATTCTTTTATCATCTTCGACCTCATCTTCCACCTAATTATCTTTATCCTTATCTTCAACTTAATCATGTTTAATTATCCAAAACTCATTATTCGCGACTTGACCAGCGACCTCGCGAGCAGTGAATAATCGGTAACTCGATAAGTAATCGATGAATACTCGAAAAGTACTATTTATGGGGGAAATCATAATTTTTGAAATTTCAAAACATAAACTAACATTTTTGTGAATATTAGAGACCATGGTGAAATTATCCACACCATATATAAATGCTAATTACATGCTAAACGTCTCTCAAACTCATTCTCATTCTCTCTTTCTCCCCTCTTTTTGCTCCCTCTTCCTTCTCCTCTCTCATCTCTTCCTCTTTCTAATAGGTTGTTGTTGTTGTCATCGTCGTTTTGGTTTAAGTACGTCGTCACTGTTGCCTTTCAAATGTGCCATTGTCGTTGCCGTTTTGAGATCAAGAAAAGTCACTATCGTCGAAGCTGAAGTCTCTCTCTCTTCATTGTTACCGGCCATTTTAAATCTCTTTCTTTCTTCTCGACAATCGTTCAAGTCTCCTTCTCTTTTTCTTTGTGTCGTTGACATCTTTTTTCAAACTGTCGTCATTGTCTTTTTCCCTTCAAGTCATTGTCGACAACAATGAGTAATTGTTTCTCGAATTTGTCTTTTATGTGAGTCGTTTGTTTTGTTGGGAATATTGTTGGATGATTTTTGTTGTTTGTTTATGTGAGAGTTTAAAGGATGATTGTTGGGTGATGTTTGGGATGATTTTTGACCGGTTTTGTGATGATTGGACTGGTTGAGTAGGCCAAATTGGGCCGAGTTGGACTGACTTGAGCTGAGTTAGGTCGAGTGTCCACCTCCGACGAGCAAGATCTCCAATTTGGGGGTTTTTGGATCGACAAAGTGTCGATTTACAAGAACCCAACGAGAACTCGTCGAGTTTTTAAACAATGACCAAGTTATAAAACTATTTTCTTTTTCTTTTTTTCTTTTTTATTCATCATCTTCAACAAAATCCCACTATATATATTTTTTCTACAGATAAATGAAACTCAACATCATCTACTACAAATCAAACTCAACATCTTCATTAAAAAAAAAGAAAAGGCAAAAAAAAAAAAAAAAAAAAAAAAGATTCTTCAAAACTCTATCGTTAGCATCAACATTTTCAACCCAACCATTCAACAACCCATTTTTTCATCTCTACACTTTTTTTAAAATAAAATAAAATAAAATAAAGGTTCGATCTCTATAATTTTGTTAAATAAAGAAAATTGTTCATTCCATTTCAATTCCATGGATTATAATTAACATTAATTCGAAACTCGTACGTATGTACATACATACATACATACATGCATGTCTATAAATATATATACACACACACGAATGTGATGGGTCCTCTTAAGTATATCTGGATTATTGGATATCGATATATTTGACAAAAAAAAATTAATAATTGTATTCTAAAATTGTTTATTGAAATTATTATATTTTTATTAGATCTGATTACAACTAAATAAATTATATCATATTTACAATAATCGACAAACAGAATCATATTTATTTATTATAATCAGATATATTTAGTTGTAATAAAATATAACAAAAAAGTGCATTATAAAATATGCATATATATATATATATCATTTGAAAACCCAACGTCAACAAATCATCATAACCCAGTTCCTTGTCTCTAATTCAATTCAACAGATTGCCATCATTAACATCAATCTTAAATCCCAAAATAATAACAATAATCATCATCATCATCATCTAAAAACCCAACAACAGCAAATTATCATAACCCAGTTCCTCATCTCTAATTCAATTTCACAGATCACCGTTATCAACATCAATTTGAAACCTTTGAAAAAAAAAAAAAAAAAATCATCAACCGAAAATCCAACTTCAGCAAATCATCATAACCCAACCCTCATCTTTAATTCAGTTTTGTAAAACACCATCATCAACAGCAATCCAAAACCCATAAAAGATTCATCATCTGAAAACCTATAGAGAGCAACGAGCATCGATCTCTTTCTTGCTAGGGAGAGATAGTCACTCAATGCTGGAAGGAGAATGAGCGATGATCAAATGCCCATCCTTCGTCGGTCTTTAGGTTTTCACAAAGAGAGAGAGAAGAATGAGAGAGAATGAGGAAGAAAAGAGGGAGGAGAGGAAGAGGAAGATGATAAGCAAGAGAGAGGGGATCATGAGGGAGGAAGATGACGTTTTGATGGTTACATTTTTTTTTTTAACTTTCATTTGTCTATATTTATAATTTTATAAATAATAATAGTGAAAATTGTTAGAAATATCTATCTAAAAAGGGTGAAATTTGTTTTTACCCACTATTTTTTTTTTTAAAAAAAAAATTGTTTTTAACCCTTCAAACAAATAAATTTGATGATATACCCAAATTACCTATAATACCCTGGATATTTTTACAAATAAACCTTGAACAGTTAAAAATTTACGAAAAATCGAAACGTAAAATTATAAAAAAGTCCCTGCATACATATAGTCCTTAAAAATCGATGGAACTTACTTTCATCACCGATCCACTCGTTGAAATCATATCAGTTTTTTTAAGACTTGAACCTGATTGCGACCCGACGAGGCAGATTGACATTTTTCAGCCATTCTCGCGATGTTTCTGACCTTCCTCGAGGAGCTCCTACTGCCGGCGAACCTGCACTTATTGAGAAGTTACGGTTTCCATTCGAATGACTGTAGTTTTTTATTTTGATTTGCGATTTTGAAATGTTTGTTGTGCTATGGATGTTAGGTTATGATTATTAGGTTTAGAATAGGTTGGATTTGATTGTGTTTGGTCCTATTTGGGTTGAAAATGGTCGATTTCGATGATAGCAGCATCGTCGACATCATATCGGTTTTTCAAATCGGTTTTCAAGTTCGGTTTTTCAGTATTGTACGTAACCAAAGTGAAAAACCGAAATGAAAAACCGATCATGGAAAATCGAAGTGAAAAACCAATCTGAAAAATCAAAGGGAAAAATCAATCCATATCATTTATCAATTTTTAAGAGACCGTAAAAAGCCGATTCGGTTTATAACATCCCTACTGATTTCTTTACTATTTTTCTTTCCTACAGATAGATTTTAATTATAAATATAGTTCACAAACAATTGGCACGTATACGACTGGTTCATGACAGAATGCCCATTCGGACATATTTTGAAGATAACCGAGAATACAACTGCTAGCTCCGTGATATTATGGGTGCTTGCTAGAGAGGTGAAGGTCACTGGTGCACGCTGTGATGAGATGTGGTTTGAAATCGGAGAGAGAAGGTATAGGTTTAGGAAACAGGAGTTTTTGTTAGTGATAAAACTTCCTTTTGGGGGTATCGACCGTAAAATCTTTCAAACAGTGCCAAATGACCAAAACAGTCTCCTGTGGCGAATGTTTAATGGAGTGTCGCCGAAGGTGAGCCAATTAGCCACATTTCTTGAAGCAAGAAGCCATATAGGCTAGCAAGACCATGCAGGCCAAGATCCAATAAATAATGAAGATCTTTTGAAGTTAATGGATGTAGGAATTGCTTTCCATCTCTTTATAAGGCTGGATGATAGGGCCAGTATTAATACATTTATGTGGGGCATAATTGAGAATACAGAGACGTGGAAGTCATTCCTTTGGGGCACATTATGCTATAGTGTCTTGTTGCACTGTCTCGACATGACAATTAATGAAGAGCGGATCAGAAAATCACCAAGAACCATTAATATTTATGGCTATGTGTTGGCGTTTCAGGTATAACTAATACCTTCAATATTTATTGCTTCCTTCTATTATGGTTAATATATAGGGTTATATGTATACTTTTAGTTTAATCAATTTTGCATTATATATTATCTGGCAATTACCAACTATATGTATGTTTTTTGTTTAATTATTTTTACATTATAGTGGTGGTTAGTGGAGTTATTCCTGGTGTTAAGAGAGAAGATATCAAAAAATAATATCTTTTTGCAAAATGATCTGCCATAATGTATGAGACGTTGAAGAGAACACCGACAAATATAAAAAGTCTAGGTGATTTCCTCTCCCCCTCCCCCCCCCCCCCCCCCCCTCCCCCCTCGGGTAAGTGACAACATAACTTAAATTGATGTCAATTATTTATTTGTTATAACTATCGTTATTTATATTAAGTATATAATTGTAGTATAACTAAATATATTGATATAATGCAGATAGTTGGCATTGCGCAAACCTTTGAGCCTACTGACGTCGAAAGGAACATGAATTATTGGAAATTTTTTAATCCGAATCATATGGTTCATAAAGAGGTACATAGAAAGGGCGGCGGAGGGAGTGAGGGTGATGATGATGACGATGATGACGACGATGGTTTCGATGATGGTGTAGGGGGCGATGATAATTATGAGGTAGAGGGTGGAAGGGGTGATGATGAGGTAGAGGATGATGATGAGGTGGAGGGTGACGATGATCCAAATGAAGACGTCTGAAGCATGCAATCCGAATTAGAGGATACCTTATTGGAGTTTCGGACAAAGAAAGCGCACGATGTACGGAACGTAGATTATAAGGTACGAATATTTTATTTATAATATTATTCAATGAATTTCCATTGTAGTAAATGTAAAATATGTGGACATGTTGTATAGTAATACGGAGTGTGAAAGAGAGACGAAGTCTCTTAACATGATAGACGAAGTGTAATTTATTTAAATATGCAGGTTTTATTTCCCTGGATACTCAAAAAATAAGGAAGACTTTGTCAAAATTTTTTAAAATTCTGTGCAATGTGTAAAATGATATATATATATATTTATATGATTCTATTATATAGGTGAAGTGGTTGTTTGAGTATATTGTGGATTTACAGAAGATAACTCATAAGAAGTTAAGTAGGATGGATAGGAGGCAGAAGGTAACCTTGAAGATTGTAAGGGAGATGGATAGGAGGCTAAGACGAGTGGAAGAACATTTAAAAATTCCCAGGTCTTCGGTTGGTGGACATGATCCAGATGACGACGATGACGAGAACGATGATGATGATGATGGTGGGAGTTTTGTCCGATATGAGCACATGTATTACCTGTCACCACCACCACCACATCAGGACGAGGGTATCTGTCGGTCGCCTATCTATGTAGGCCAGTCAGCCATCCATCAAAAGGAGCAGGAGGTCCTTCGGTCACAGGGTGTCCACTAGTCACCTCATAAACAGGAGGAGTAGGAGGTCCTTTAGGCACGGGGTGTCCACCAGTCATCCTATCAGCAGAACGAGCAGGAGGTCTTTCAGGCATGGGATGTCTACCGATCACCCCATCAGCAAAAGGAGCAAGAGATCCTTCAGTCACAAGGTGTCCATCAATCATCCCATCAGCAGGAGGAGCAGGAGGTCCACCACTCCCAAAAAGACTTAGGAGGTGTATCAGGTGCAGACGCTGAGCGTGAGCATGACCAGGTAGACTTTGTATCTCTATTGTGTTGCATTCTGAAATATAATTGTAAATGTATAATTCATATTTTTAATTTACTTATAGCTGCAGGATGAGGGCATCCAGGAACAGACAAACGAAAGACGAAGCCAGCAGCACCTCTACGGATGTCAAAAACATATCTTGGGCTGGAGAAAAATAAAAAGAAAATTGCCCAACAACAGGTGGAGGAGGTGGCAGAGTCTACAGACCCCGTAGAAGTTTCTATAATGAATATAAAGTTTCAACCACTTTGGATCTCAAGTATTGAAAAAAAGTGTAATAATTCCTGCATCCTAGTTGTTAATGTAAGAAAATTTATAATAATGCTTTTTTTTTTTTTTTGAATTGTAGGCATTCGGTTGATTGTTGTAAGTGGTGTGTGATACCGACCACATTAGTCACCCTTCAGAACGAAAACATATGGTTGACTAATGAGCACATTTATTCTTATTTGATGTGCCTACGAAGAAAATGGTGGAATGCGGTGGATGATCGTAAATACACTGTGCATGACAGTTATTTGTTTGTAAGTATTTACATTTCAGTTACTTATGCATTTAAAATTTCATGTTATGTGTCCTTGATCTTTGATAACATGTTTAATTTTTATCATGTAAGCTTTTATGATAGCGTATTACAAGCAGTAATACGTCAGCAAGGGTGTAAAGTTTAATCCGATTACAGCTGATGTACCTTCAGAGTGGCTTGCATACAGTCATGGGTAAATAGACGCATCAGTCCCGTGGTGTCAGACTGATAATGTTAGTGTTATTCGAAGGTTAATATTTATTATTTGATTATTCGAACTACTAAAAACAACAATGTATAATTACTATACCTAGCCACAATACATGCATGAACACATGACAACTGATTATGGTTCCACTGCTTACACGTACATGTGTGCTGTTGAATGTTAACCATCACATCTCCTTTGCTAGGATGTATGACGTTGTAATGATACAGTTTTGTAATGGGATGTACGTTACCTTCTATGGATAAATCTTTTGCCAACATGATACGATCATACACAACAGTGGTAATATACGTTGTGAGCTTCTCAATAGCAATACGTCTATTATTAAACCATCTCTACAATACATTTCTTACATATTAATGTGTAATTATTATTGGCAAACGACGTGCTTACATCATGCAATTGTTGAGCGACTCTGCAATGTTAGTAGTTGTCATTTCATATCTTCTTCTTGAACAATGTGCTCGTGACCACCTATTTACTCCAGCCTTAACCAAAGCTGCATGTATGCTCGGATGTAACGCACGTATTTCTTCCAATATTCTGTTGCATTCATCAAGCACATAACAATATGCTGTATTGTAAAATGCATTTTCCACATCCGAACTTTTTTACAGTGTTGCTTAAGGTTTTGCCACAAGTGAAAAAAACATAACGCATGTGGGACTTCAGGAAAAATTGCTTTCATCCCATTCGATATGCTCTTATGATGATCCGATATGATCAGCAAATCGTCTGACACCTTGATTGCCCCTTTCAACTTTTTTAGGAACCAAGTTCATGAATTGTCCGACTCTTCGTCAATAAATCCAAAGGCGATGAGATAAATCATCTCTGACCCATCTTTCCATACAGCAAAAAAAAAATCACCCTTTTATATTCACCTTTCAAATAAGTGACATTAATAGCAACAACTGGTCTCATATAAGATCGAAAACCCTCAATAGAAGCTCCAAGTACAATGAAGAAATGTAAGAACCGGTTGTTTTCATCTCTCTTAATTGTCGTCATTGTGTTGGGGTTTGAAAATTTTAACATCTCAAAGTAAAACGGAAGTTGTTGATATGATTCATTCGCTTGCCTATATGCTAGTTTCTTTGCATATTGTAAAGCCTTTCAAGCTTTACTGTATAAGATCTGAACTCCATACTGCTCTAACATTTCTCCAACCAAATGACTAGGTGTATAAAGATCTCTTCCCACATTTCCTGCATTCAATTTTTCGATTATAATAACTACTTCACGGTCTTCATATGTGATTCCATGGCTATCTAACGACACGTGTGTTCCTGTAACATCCCGAATTTTCTTTATTTAAGAGAAATGAAAATATATCAGGATGAATAATATTTTCGGGATGAATAGTGATTTTTAGATAAATAGTGTTTTCGGACGGAATAGTATTCATATGAATAGTAAATTTTTCAGAAAGCGGACCTCAAAATTGAAAAGCTTTAGAATAAGTAATGGACTCTAAGGAAACTGAAACAGATTAAAAATGAGTTCGTTTGAGGTAAAAACGAAGCGGTTTTCGGATCCGATCGAGAACCCGGAAAGATTTTCGAAAAAATTCAAAAAATTTAGAGAAGTGTCAAAATGGGTGTTAAAATGCTCATGAAGTATTTTAGAAACTCAAATTACGCTTTCGAAGAAGATTCGGATTGAAATGAAATTAATTTAAAAATCACTGGAGACGATTTAATGAATTTACGGAGAGCCAAAAAGAGGCATAAAATGACTTTTAAAAGTCATTGATGTTACTAGGAGTATGTATGCAGTCCGAATATAGGCCTTGGTGAATTTTGAAAGGATTTTGAAAAAGTCTCAGAAAAACTGAATCCGGGTATCCCGAAAAAGTCAAATAAAAAGAGAGAAAAAAAAAAAATGATAAACATGTGGCATAAGGGAATTGTAAATTGAGTATCATTTAAAAAAAATATTGTGTAGTAAATTTTGAGATTTAAATTGTGACTTTTAGGTGATTGAATTAGAAGAAAAAGATCAAGAATGAGATGTTAAAAATGACACGATTATATTTAATTGTAAAGGATATGTATAAAGATATTTTTTTGTAACACTCCAATTTAATTGGACTCAAGAGATTAATTGAAATATAATTTATTGTTATTAAATCGGTTCAGTTTCAATTTTATAAGTACAGAAGTTTGTAGATAAATATCATTTTAGAGGATATTTTTGAAAGAAATTAAGAAGATTGGACAAAAGGAAAAAGGTCATAGGGATAAAAATGTAAATTTACCTACATTACAAGAAAAGTCAATGATATTGGCGTGATTTTTTTTAAATAATAATAATAATATGATAATAATAATAATAATAATAAATGATGTGGGACCAATTGAAGAAAGAAAAATATTAATAATAAGAAGAAGCAAAGGCTGCCGAGTGGTGAAAAAAATATATATATATATATATATGTGTGTGTGGCGCCGGTTGAGAAAGAAGAAATAAATAAATAAAATAAAAATTAAAAAAAATGAAGAGTGGCTGACATGAGGCGGTGGAGAAAGAGATAAGGATGTGGGTGTATATATATATATATAGTTTCGTAGAAGCAAAACAGAGAGAGGGAGGCTGTTCGGCGAACAACAAGAAAGAAGAAAAAAATAGAGGAGCAATCGAGAAGAAAAATAAGGAGAAGAAAGGGAAGGAGAAAGAAAAGAAAAATAATTTTGGGTGTTCAATTATCCAGATAGGTAAGTTTATTTTAGTAAGATTTGAATTTCAGAAAATTAGTTTATTTTTTTACATGAGTTATAAATTGAGTTTTGTGTGATTTTAGGATGGATATAGGATGATAAGAAAATCAAATGAGTTATGTGAGTGGATAAACTATAGAAAGCGTCCAAAAGGTTGGTGTACACTTATCTTAAAAAACTCATTTTTATTAGTAGAGGTTTTGTTTAATTTAGTATATGATTTTATTATGTTTTAATGAAATAAATTCTATGAATATGTGTGAATAATGTTATGAATGAATTTTTTTAGTATTTGATAATTAAATTTTGAAAAGTCTCAAAAAAAATAAAAATAAAAATGTGTGTTTGTTCAATTTTTAATTAATTCGATTTCATGACTATGTGTGAATTTTAGTATAAATAACTTTGTGACATTTTATGTGCAAGTGATATTATGATGAATTTTGTGGCATTGAATAATGAAAAATTTGGAAAATTTTGTGAAAGAAAAAAATATTGACCGAATGTGGAATTTAAAGGATTTGTGAAATTATTTTGACAATTTATTATCAAATGATATTGGATTATGATTTTTAATAATTTTCGAATGAAAACGAAAAAGAAACGGAAAGAAACGAACATGTTAGTGCCTTGACCGAATGTATATCGAAAGAAGGGCACAACGATTTTGATGAGATTGATGAGTCACTTTTGAATGAGAAATGATGTGTTATGATGCTTTGAATAAATGCGAAATATATATATATATATTGATTGAAAAAGTGTTCAGAGTTTTTCCGAATGAGAATTTTTATTAAGAAAGGAAAGTTGTGAAAATATGAAAATTTTAATAATGAATGAAATTATAAAAGTCCGAGTAAACCTGAACATTGGTAGGTGGGGATTGATAGTTGGCATACCAATAGGGTGATTATAGCAGTACTACACCGATTTGCTTATATACGTTGAAATGAGATTCATGGATCTTGCGAGACACTGAGTGTCCGGTCCTAGAATTTATATGATATATGAAACGTGCCTCGACGGGTAGTCACCGAGTGTCTGATGCCGGGGGAAACGTGAAACCTGATTTTCAGTCCATGATATTGTGTCAGTGTTTACAAAGGGCACTGAATACTATTATAGAAAAATTGTACCAACATGCTTGAAAATGAAAATAAATATGTTTATGCATGCAATGGATGGAAATTTGAATTCTTTGTAAATTTATCTGTAAAAATTTGAAAATTGTAAAATAAGGATTTATCATTTGTATTTGAGAATATATATATATATATATTGCATGAAAATCGTGTAAATATGTTGAAAAACGATTGTTATGAGTTTTATGTACGTAATTGTTAGTATGTGCTTTCGTTGAGATTTGTTATAGAAATTGAAAGAAATCGTGTTGATATGTTTGAGAACGTCTTTTATATATGTGTGTTTTTATTAAATAAAGTAAATTTCTTACGTATTATTTTAGTATTTTGAGAAAAAACGTAAAAACAGGTTGTGTTACACTATGATATATTTTTGTGAAATGAGGAATTTAAAATGTTTGTTTTATATGTGCAATTCTTGATAAATTGACGTAATTATGAATTTTAATAAAAGTTTGAGCATTTTAGAAGTTTGATTCTTAATATGCTTGAAAACAATTTCATGGGTTGTATACATGCAATTATTAATAAATGAAGTTATGTAAGAATGTTGATAAAAAGCTTGAAAATTATGAAATTTTGTGTTAGAATAATATGATTTTGATGAAATAATAAAAGTTTGAAATTTGAGGAATTTTATTTGACAACACGATAATTTTTTTTTTTTTTAACGAAATGAGATTTAATTTTTATTTCGTTTCCTTACGAATATGTGAAAATGGTGAAATTTGATTTTGTAGGATCATATTTGGAAAATGACTTCTAGGCATTTCATATATATATGCATTTACTAGTAAATTGATTTCTTTATGATTTATTATGAATATTTGATAATTGTGAAATCCTATTTTAAAATATTGTATCTTTGAAATTGATGAAATTTAAATTTAGTGTACACCCACTAGGTAGAAATACTTAGCGCGTTGGATTTTCCACACGTAGGTTGAATTTGGACGCTGTAGTATGGATAGCCGAGAAGATAGTTGCCGCGCTTTCTGCAAGTCACATTCCTCCATCCTTGATAGTTTTACTTTTAGTATTGTACAGTGACGTTTAAGTACATGGAAATATAGGTACATGTATATGGAATTATGAGATTTAATAAATAATAATGTGTATAAGTTGTGTCAAAGAAGATTTTCGATTTGTAAAATAATTTTGTAAAGACAATCCTTAATTATCATTTGATTTGTTTTTAATTTTGATGAATATGATTTTTATTAAATGTTGTGATTATAAATGTTTGTATGGTGAAGTGATTTTGGAATCGAACGGAGAGTCCAAAATGGAAGTTAAGAAAATGAATGTATTTTAGAAGTGTTTGCTTTTGAAATATACAGATTTTTACAATTTTGGATTTTTCAGAAAAACAGAGGAAATTCTACTGGATTTTTTGTGAGAAATTTTTTTTTTTTATAGTGTATTTATGTAAAGTAATAACGAATACACCGATTAAAATAGCATCCTCCGACTCGGGTTTCCATCCGAATGAGAATCGGGTAAAGGGTGTTACAGTTCCGCTACATACTTCAACATAAACCACATTGAACAACCTTTTCTGCATCTTGCACGAACTATAAAGCTACAAGTTTTATCTTTACAATCGGCTTCAAATTACTCCGTGTTCGAATGTCTAACCCGATATTCAAACTTAGCTTTCAAAGTATATTCTTTAATAGCTATACTTATTTCTTCTTTACTAGTAAATAAACCTCCTTTATACAACGTACCATGTTAGTAGACGATTGACGTAACACTTGAAGTAGCCTCAATGTCGTCCAGTTCTACACCAGGAACAATCCAGTATGGTTGTAAAGGATTGTTCTGAAATTGTAAACTTGAAAATCTTATTTCTAGAAACTCCTCTTCTTTAGCGACATCATCAAATCGAGTTTCCTCTTCATCACTATCTCCAATTTGCTCTTCATCACTATCTCGTATTTCATCACCATTATCATCTGTGTCCCGATCTTTATCATCAGCACTGTAATTCATGTAGTTATCATTAACGTCACGAATGGAACTTTCAACTGATGTAAATGGGGTGACAGAAGTATCAACTTGATTGCTCCCAATACCTGAAGTGAGATAAAAATGACTTTCAACCATATGTAGATTTACAGGTCTATCCATATTTGTCTCGTCATGTCTTATGTCTAATATTGAATTAGTGACAAATGGATGAACGGTACGCCTACCAACCCTAGCTCCAAAATCTCTTACAATCTTATTGATATAAATCTCTTTAACATCAATATTTTTTATTGCCATCAAACCAACAACACTGAGATCGGACATGATACGTATCTTTTTAACTTAACCATTTGTCGTACTTTGTAGTAAATAATATATACGGATATCCCATTTTCTTCTATCAATACCAACATCTCTGTACACAACGTCCACCAATAATAAAAAATTACTATTTTTGTGAACTCCACACATGATCGACTCATCTCCAACGTAATTACATTCATTTCACTTTTCGTCAAAGTTGATTACAACTGTCTCTTGAGCCATTCTTATAACATTCTAATCAAATAATACTATTAAATCTCATTTCAATCGGGTAACATTACAAAATACAATCATATCGAATTATATTCAATACATAGTAACACAAACATATAAAAAACATGAAAAAGGTCCTAAATTTGATTTTTTAGTGAAGTTATCGGTTTTTCATTCTCTCAAAAATCGAAAAAACCGTAAAAACCGATCAATCGATTTTTCAGTGGCTGAAAAATTGGGCTCGGTTTTTCAGCAACTGAAAAATCGGTACACCTCTTCAATCGGTTTTTCATTATGTGAAAAACCGATTGTCAGTCATGAAAAACCGATTTCATCGCAAATTTTGCAGATTTCATCACAGATTTCAGAATACCTTATATCTCACAACCAAATCATTCTTACAGTTTTTTAGCTATCAATATGAACAAAACAACCCAAAAACCAATCCAAAAAACTTATAAATTACCTTTCAAACTCAAATGGAAGAAGAATCTTCAAAACCTTTAATGGTACAAACTTGAATGGATCTAAAACCTTCAATGGATGAAGAAGCTCGAATGAATAATTCCCTTAATAGATTGTTTCTCAGTTGTAATGATAAATTGAATTTCAAAAATCATTGATGAAGAAGAGGAAAAAGGGAGAATATTGTTAGGATGAAGAAAGTTATTTTCGTAATTTCATCTTTGAGCATTTGAGTAATTTTTAACTTAAGAGTATTTTGATAATTTTGGGTATACAATAGAAATAATTTATTTGAGAGATCAAAAATAAATTTTTTTAAAAATCTGGATAAAAATAAAAATTTTCTTTTTATTTAGGTAAAAACTATAAATTTTTCATAATAATAAAATCACATGCATCGCTTCCTAACAAACCAAGGTCACAAAGGTAATTACAAACAACCACGTTAAGGTCACAGTTTAACAAACGGTGATCAATATGGTCAAATACCCCTAAATGTTAGTTTTCCAAACGTGCCATCATTGTCGCAATTACTCTTATCGTCAGGGGCCCTGCGTGTAAGTCTCCCCATACACAATCTCCGCCGATTTAAACAAATCAACGGCTGTCCTTTTACCCACAAATCCAACGGTCGAGCATCATCTCTTCAGCACTCGGGCATCACTTGTTGAAAAAGATCTTGTCGGATGCATTTGACATAAGCAACCGAGATGGTAAACCACAGAGGAGGCTCTTATCATACCAGAACAGCCACATCTAAATCCCTCTCAAGAAAACCCTCCTTCTTCACCATCACTCTCCTCATAATACTCCTCTCTGCCTCTTCCATTTGCATTTTTCTTTTTACCACTAGAAACATATCCCATGATGATGATCTCCAAAAGGGTGACCGCTTACTTGACTATTCCAACTCTCACTCTCAACCTCTATCTGGGTCCCAATCTTTGCCGGTAAACATTCTTTTTTTATTTGTGGGTACTCGTGGTAGTTATGTTTTCTTGGGTTTTTTTTTTTTTTTTTTTTTTTTTTTTTTTTTTTTTTTTTTTTTTTTTTCATTTTGTAAGTTTTTGGATTGAATTGATACCCTTACTGTGATTTGCATGACTACAGCTCGAGAACAAAGTGCTAAAATTATTGATATTGTGAATTTTAAACTGTTGTAGATCAGCAGACTTGCATGTATGTAAAATACCGAGGTGCTACATATAAAACAAAGTGGGCTGAATTTTCAGGAAGCTTGCATCTATTGTAGCATTCTAGTTCAATGTGTCATATATGTTGCATTGTAACGGTAATCGTGGCCCTGTACTTACAAGAGCAAAATGTTAATTACTGAGTTTTTTTTTTTTCCAGGAACAAAGAGATTGAAATCATGAAGGCATTTCTTTTATTAGGTTGCAAGCAATTTCTTGTACCCTTTTAAGCATTTATTTTATTAGGTTGCAAGCAATTTCTTGTACCCTTTTAAGCATTTATTTTATTAGGTTGCAAGCAATTTCTTGTACCCTTTTAAGCATTTATTTTATTAGGTTGCAAGCAATTTCTTGTACCCTTTTTCTTTCTTATTTCCACTTTTCATATAATATGTGTTGTCTGTATTCTTCATAAGCTTGGAAACACTATCATATACTCCTCTGTTCAAGGAATAATAGTGCTGTGTCTTTTAAGAATAACATGTTGCTCTGTTTCCGATTACGCAGGTGCCGGATAAACAACTGTGGAATGCTCCATTTAGCTATGGTTTACGCCCCTGTGTCAAGCCTACTTCTAAATACAAAGGTAAAAATTACTTGCATCTTTCTTTGCTACTTTTGCAATATGGGTTCCTAATTTTTCCTTTGAACTCTGCCGAGTGTAATCTAATTGCTTGTCTGTCAGCACTCCAACTTCCTAGGCATATTAAGTTTACAATAGTTTAGTAATGCAATTGTTTGTAGCCTTATACAAGAACATATTTTGGTGTCATATTAATCAAGTTTCTTGCTCAGGCTTGTTAAATCTATATCGTTTTTCTCATTTTCAAACAAACATAAACAAATCCTACCAACCCAAAATTTTCCTCTCTCTGTATTTCACTTCTCGCACACGAACACCCTCCCCCTTTTTTATCCTTCCTCTCTCTCCATATATTTTCTTCTCTAAATTTGCTTTGTGATAACAGCTGCCCAAGGATCAGACCACTACATTACAGTAAGAAGCAATGGAGGATTAAATCAGATGCGCACTGGTGTAAGTAAACTGTTGTTACTGGAAGTGTATAGTCTAATTTAATTTCGGATGTAGGTTCATCTTAATTTTTGCTTAAATAAATAAAAGAACAGAATGCCAACCTTGTTAAGATAGTAGATACTTCATGATTCTCATCGTATCTAAATAATTCTCACAATAGGATTCATGATCAATTTCTACTGTCAAGTTTATTTAGGTTTTTAATTTGCTCAGTTCCCCCTTCTTATGTTAGTGACAGTTTGGTAATTATGTTATTCATAGATATCAGACATGGTGGCTGTGGCATACATAATGAATGCAACCTTAGTCATTCCTCAACTGGATAAACGTTCATTCTGGCAAGACTCAAGGTATTCTGATGTGCTCTTTTCCATGTTAAAACTATTTTAATGTATAATCTGCTGTGTTTTGTTTTATTAATTTAGTTTTTAAGGTTAAAGTTCTCATGTTTTTTATTCTATGCACAGTACTTTTTCTGATATTTTTGATGAGCTCCATTTCATCACATCATTACAAGGAGACTTGAGAATTGTCAGAGAGCTCCCTAAGGAATTGGAGTCTGTCCCTCGGGCTCGGAAACACTTCACTTCCTGGTCTGGCATGGGTTACTATGAAGAGATGATGGAATCATTGAAGCACTATCAGGTATCGGAATTTTTTCGATCACCTTTTCAATTAGAAAAACTGCATTTTGGTTATGAAGAGACTTATTTCGTATGACAATTTTCGTAATTGAGCTAGCTGCCTAGCTGTTATTTTTACTGATGTCGAGCAAGATATCTCAATTAACACCCAAGAAAAAATGTGTTATCCATTATTAATTAATCTGTTTATGATATAACATGTGGGCCTTTGAATTTAGGAAACCTTCTTTTATACTGAATAGGAAGAAAAGAACCCTTTGACACAACAGAACTACTTTAGATGATAAGAGTGTGGAATGGAATTGTTAATTTGGTATGTCACACGAGGTAAAGTTGAATGGATTTTTCTTGTTATAAAAAAAATACTAATTATTTAGATGGTGTTTGATACTGCCTAAACTGTGTCATCAAGGGGATAGTCATTCTGTTTACTGCTTTTGCAGTGAAAATAAGATGTTTCAAAATTAATCTCTTCCACACTGACCAATGAAGTGATTTAGTTGAGTTTGTTTGTTGTGTGAAATGGGGTGGGTTGCATGCTAAAGTTAAAATAATTAAAAAATAAACAAAATAAAAATCACTGCCTAATTTTAAGTTTGGGTTCAAACTCCAAGTTTATAGGAGGGCATGTTTCTATATGTTTATATCAATTGATTGACTGGTTACCAAAGGTATTTGAGGTGAGCCAGATTGCTAATGCCTTGGTGTAAAAAATATGTGGTCTTTCTTTTAAGGTCTTGGTCAATTGTGGAAGCTCTTGTTCAAGGTTTAGCTGTTTTCATGTTTTCATATTTCAGGAGTAGAGACAATGAATATAATATGTTCTGAGTTAGAATTTAATATTTAACAATGACTACATTAAGTTATTTAATGTCTTTATTTCTTGTAGTCAAACCAATCTTTTCTTTTAGTGTTCAAAAAGTGAAGTAATACAGAGATTTTGGAATGGGAGTAGGGATCCTCTGCTAGTCTTGTTTTACCTTGACTTTTTTTAGTATTTGAGTTCGAGTGAAGCACTTACATGCATGGGAGAGAAAAACTAACAAATGTTTGTCATATATTATTTTTTATATTGATGTGTCAATATGTGAAAAAAAGCCAAGGAGGGAATCTGAACTCATGAAATGAACCTGATTTAGAATTTTGACAACTACTTTTAGAGGCTTTTTCTCTCTTTATTCTCTCTCCTTAAAAAAAAAAATCAAAATAATACTTTTATTAAGTGAAAAACATAATGTATGATTTGGATGAACAGGTGTCCTTGAAAGCAAAACAGCAAAAACATGCACAACTTCACTCTTGCATCTATAGTTGCCTGTAGTGTACTGCATAATTGATGAAATAATTGTATGTCAAGAATAAAAGTAGTTTGGGGAGAGAAATATACTAAGCCTCTCGCAGAATGAAAATTTGAAAAAAAAAAAAATACAATTTTTTCCCTATTTTTAACCACTTAACAAGTTCGGTCTACAAAAGGATTATTGGGTTATTTACTTTTACTTTCTTATATAATTTAAAAGGTTTAATGTGTAGAATTTCATAAATTACAAATATTTAAGACCTAGAAGCCCTATGCCTTATGCTTTTGTCTTTTACAGTGCTTGTTATTGAATGAACCTTGGACTTATGAGTCTGAATGTCAGTTATTGTCCCTTATTTGATTGGTGAAATGCTTTCTGAGTCAAGCATAACTTATCTTGTTAACTTTTGCAGGTGGTTCATGTTGTGAAATCAGATTCACGACTTGCAAACAATGATCTGCCTCTTGATATACAACGTTTGAGATGCCGTACTCTATATCATGCTCTCCGTTTCTCACCACCAATTGAAGTTCTAGGAAAGGTTCGAATTGCTATTCCTTATTCTTAAAGCATCTCTGATATAATTATTTATTTGGGTTGAATTTCTTGTCATATAGGATGAATAGATAGTGAAGCCAAAAATCCCTCTTCAGTGCAATTATCTGGCCAAAATATGGAGTGAGATGTGGCAAAAATATTTTGAGAGAATATGGACATAGGTTTCTCAACTCTTGTAGAAATGCTTATTAGGATTTTTCAATTTTTCAAATCAATTAAAAATATAAAGATTTCGCTCTCTCCTCTTAATTGTAAAGTATAAAAGCAGAGAGTGTAAGACATATTTTATAGTGATTGGTGAAAAATGGATGCATATTTTGCTTTAGGTTAATTGCATTAGAGAGGACAATATGCATTTTAAAATTTTTTTTTGCCAAAGTGGGTTAACATTCAAAAGAATTGTTAACGTGTCACAAATAAGAACTCAAAATTGTATGGTAGCATTGGAGATGTTCTTAATCTTTGCCACTATAATTCCAGATGCAAAGAGTATTAGTTTTAACTACAGTTTGAACTTACAGAACTTGATGTTGGGTTAACCATATGAATTTAAGATAAAAAGGTGAGTTCAAGTTTAGTTTGAGCTGCAAAACTGTGCTTCACTATTATTCTAATTCTCTAATGAGTTCTCTCATCCTCTCTTTGTAGATGTATTTACATTTTATATACAATGTGTTTTACTGGTTTGAATCTCAAAGAAACAATAATTACTATTATTAAGTGATATATTTCTATTCGACGAATTAATATAATACAATTAGGGGACTAGAGATTTTCTATTGATTGGCAAAATGGTTTAAAGTTGAAGAAACTTCAATTGTTACCTTAAATAATGGTTTTGCATATTGGGTCACTCTTTCCATCTGTAGTCAAAGACGTAGCAGAGGTTGAGAGGTGGCAGTAAGTTACTCTGTCATTTTCCCTCTGTATCTTGCTATTGCTTTTTGTCAACTGGACAACAAAGGAAAAGCATAGTCTGCATGTTTTCTATTTTATTTTGAAATTAACTTAACATATTCATTTTCAATTGATGTTCATTACTTTTGCCTATAAGGCAGATGCTGCATTTCTAGTGGCAAAATCCCCATCATTTAGTGAGGTGATATATCATGAACAACTAAAATGATACTGCCATTTACTACTGGAGAAAACTACATCTTCATATTGAGCCTTGATATTATTGCAATTGTCATATTATTTCGTAAGTACGGTTTTAATCAAGCCTAGCTAATAGAAAATACCAAAATGGTTTAGGCTGGCATTGTTACCCATACAGAAACTGTGTAAATGATTAACATTAACAAGTCCCTTGTGTTATGCTATCACATCATGTACATGATCCCATATGTTTGTTTCAGTATCGATGCATTTAAGAGGTCTCCTATGGGGCTTCCTGTTATTTTAGGTTCTGAGCATGCATGACGCTGACACCACAGAAGCTGGTGGAGCGGCTGAGGTCACGTGGTGGAAGATATATTGCTCTTCATCTGAGATACGAGAAAGACATGCTGTCTTTCACTGGTTGTACTTATGGTCTGACTGATGCAGAATCAGAAGAGCTGAGAATAATGAGGTGAGAATATCCAATTGTGTGTGTCTGCATGTTTCAATGTGCATGTATGTCTAAGTGCATAAATGGAAACGTACGACATAAACTTGTACCTATCTGATTGATAGATTTTCTTTTGCCTCTCATTCTTCATATAGGTTGAAGTTCACCTCAAGACTGATAATCTAGACAGAAATACAGCATCAAATCAGAGTATTTTAGTATCTTTTAGAATAGGGAGAGTTGCTAAAACCTCTTTAGATTTTATCCTTATTTAAAAACAGCCTTCCACTTTTGGATTAAATAAACCTCTCTTGGAAGGAAGATGGGGGCGGGGGGCCACGCGGGTGTATTTATCATTTTGGTACTCAATTAGGGTGATTTTCTTTAAACTTTTGAAACCATAAGGTTGTTTGTGATTTACAACTTGAGGTCTTCATCTTAGGGAGCTGTTCACAAATAGAGAGGTTTTTGTGATACATTCTTTTAATTATGTCATTGTTAACTATTGATTTTCTTTTGTAAAACTGCTATAAATTCTAAAACTATGATCATTCTTTTGGATATTGTCAAGACAGCGGAGTTTTTTTTTTCATAATTATATAAGCTCGTATATTTATATTTCAAAAATAAAGATGAGAAAAAATAATCAGTGAATTCAAATTCTACAATCATGTTGGTTCTCTAGCTTATAATTCTTGCTCAATTTATTGTCTTTTTAGGGAAAGCACAAACCACTGGAAGGTTAAAAAGATAAATTCAACAGAACAGCGAATTGGAGGTTTTTGTCCACTCACACCCAAGGAGGTTGGGATATTTCTTCAAGCTCTTGGTTATCCTCCATCAACATTAATATATATTGCTGCTGGAGAAATCTATGGTGGTAATACTCACCTTTCAGAGCTCATGTCCCGCTTTCCCAATTTAGTTTTCAAGGTATTTTGATAATTTTGTAGCTTAATTGCTGTATTGGAACTAGAGTGTAATGGCATTGATTCATTGACAAAGTGATGTTGGACTTTCCAGGAAACTTTAGCGACCAAAGAAGAGTTAAGAGCATTCGCTAAACATGCTTCACAAACTGCAGCACTTGATTACATAATCTCTGTAGATAGTGATGTGTTTGTCCCATCATATTCAGGTAACATGGCAAGATCCGTTGAGGGACATCGCCGATTCTTAGGTCATCGCAAGACAATCACTCCAGACAGGTATTAAGCTGTTCAAGAATACATACTGTTATTGACTTCTTAGAAAGGGTGCTTTAGAGCTGGCCGATTAGACATGTTCCATAAGTAATCCACTATTGCTACCTTTTCTAGGAGAGGACTTGTCAAACTTTTTGATGAGCTGGAAAGTGGAAGGCTTAGAGAAGGGTCCTTATTTTCATCTCTTGTGAAACAGATGCACAAAAGCTGGTAATTTTGTTGCAACTCTTCTGTAATTTTTTTTTAAAAAATAAACAATCTGCCATTGATGAACTACTCCACAGAGTCAAAAAAACCTCATTTTGTTTTGCATGACATATAATTGGACATGTTAAGGCTCCTATCTTGTTTTACTCAATATTACAGGCAAGGGGCACGAAGAAAAAGGAAAGGCGCTTCACCAGGACTTAAAGGTCGAGCACGACTTAGGACTGAAGAATCTTTCTATGAAAATCCATACCCTGAATGTATATGTAGTTCAAAAGCAGTATGAAATGCGATGAAAGTTGTGGCTCATTCTGCAGTTTGAATCCAATTTTTTTCTGCATTAGAGATTTCTTTTGAGTATACGAATGGTAATCTCGGTTAGCAAGGAACCTCTGGGGGGATGCCTAAACTTCAAGCAATGGCTACTATACTAGTATTAGGTGGTTAGATTTCCCCAGGTTTAGACCAAAAACTTAGTTAATTGGCAGATAATCCTTATTTCTGGTTTGTCTTGCTATACCTCCTGATTTTATTATGTAAATTACTTTGTGTACTCTTTTTCTTTTGATTAGATATTAGATTCTTATTATGTCAATAGTTGTACGTTGAAATTGCATTCGGAGACAGTTTATAACCACTTCATTTTGTTGGAAATATTCTGTCTTCCACTGGGTTTCTGTAATTAACAAATCTCAAACACTACTACTGATGGAGGTAATTTACACCCAGAACTCTATGCTTCATTTAATTCCATAATATGGCTTTTGTTGTTGAAAATTGATTTTTTTTTTTTTTTTCCTTTGTTATTTATATGTAGCTCAAATGGTTTGTATATTTTTGCCCAATTAATCAATTTTAGTGATAATAATTTTCAATGGTGATGGTCTGGAAAATTATCAGGTGCCACAAATACGAGCATCATAAGTTATGGGCTTGGTCTTTCTTTTTGTTGTTTTTTTTT
>CM034471.1:15007540-15408245 GCA_019925255.1 Litchi chinensis
AAGTTAGATGAGTGCGTTGGGCCCCAAACACCTTGGAATGGTCTACTTGAGGAGACGAGCAAATTAGGAGTCTTCCGGGGCGACCAAACCAAAGTAAACAGAATATGAGAGCAAAATTGGCACAAGTTCTCACGGTGCTGCAAGACAACTCTAATCGAAATTAGATGATTGCGTTGGGCCCCAAACACCTTGGAATGGTCTATTTGATGAGACGATCAAATTAGGAGCCTTCTGGGGCTACCAAACCACAGTAAACGGAATATGAGAGCAAAATCGACAAAAGTACTGTATGGTGCCGTAAGGCAACTCTAATCGAAATTAGAGGAGTGCGTGCCTCAAACACCTTGGAATGATCTATTTGATGAGACGAGTAAATTAGGTGCCTTCCAAGGCCACCAAACCTCGATAAACGGAATATGATAGCGAAATCGACAAAAGTACTCCACGGTGCCGGAAGGCAACCCTAATCTATGTTAGAGGGGTGTGTTGCGCCCTAAACACCTTGGAATGATCTATTTGATGAGACGAGCAAATTAAGAGACTTCCGGGGCCACCAAACCACGGTAAATGGAATATGATAGCGAAATCAGTAAAAGTGGTCCACGGTGCCAGAAGGCAACGCTAATCTATATTACAAGGGTTCGTTGGGACTTAAACCCCTTGGAATGGTCTATTTGATAAGACGAGCAAATTAGGAGCCTTCCGCTAGCAAACAACAGTAAGCGGAATATGAGAGCAAAATCGGTAAAAGTACTGCACGGTGCCGCAAGGTAACTCTAATTGAAATTAGAAGAGTTCGTTGGGCACCAAACCCCTTGGAATGGTCTATTTGATGAGATGAGCAAATTAGGAGCTTTCCGGGGCCAACAAACCATAGTGAACGGAATATGAGAGCAATATCGGCAAAAGTACTACACGGTGATGCAAGACAACTCTAATCGAAATTAGACGAGTGCGTTGGACCTCAAACACCTTGGAATGGTTTATTTGATGAAACGAGCAAACTAGAAGTCTTCTGGGGCGATCAAACCATAGTAAACGGAATATGAGAGCAAAATAGGCACAAGTTCTCACGATGCCGCAAGACAACTCTAATCGAAATTAGATGAGTACGTTGCCACCCAAACACCTTGGAATGATCTATTTGATGAGACAAGCAAATCAGGGGTTTTCCAAAGCCACCAAACCACAGTAAACGGATTATGTGACCAAAGTCTGCAAAAATACTATACGATGCCGCTAGGTAACTCTAATCGAAATTAGACAAGTGCGTTGGGCCCCAAATACGTTGGAATGGTCTATTTGATGGGACGAGCAAATTAAGAGCTTTCCGAGGCCATCAAACCACGGTAAATGAATTATGTGAGCAAAGTCGGCAAAAGTACTGCACGGTGCCGCAAGGCAACTTTAATCGAAATTAGAAAAGTACGTTGGGCCCAAAACACCTTAGAATGGTCTATTTGATTAGATGAGAAAATTAGGAGCCTTCCGGTGCCACAAAACCACAGTAAATGGAATATGACAGTAAAATCGACCAAAGTGCTCCACGATGCCGGAAGGCAACGCCAATCTATGTTAGAGGGGTTCGTTGGGACCAAACCCCGTGGAATGGTCTATTTGATAAGACGAGCAAATTAGGAGCCTTCCAAAGCCACCAAACCACAGTAAACGGAATATGAGAGCAAAATCGACAAAAGTACCGCACAATGCTGCAAGGCAACTCTAATCGAAATTAGAAGAGTTCGTTGGGCCCCAAACACCTTGGAATGGTCTATTTGATAAGACGAGCAAATTAGGAGCTTTCCGGGGCCACCAAACCATACTAAACAGAATATGAGAGCAATATCGACAAAAGTACTGCACGGTGCCGCAAGGAACCTCTAATCGAAATTAGACGAGTGCGTTGGGCCCCAAACACCTTGGAATGGTCTATTTGAAGAGATGAGCAAACTAGGAGTCTTCTGGGGCGACCAAATCACAGTAAACGCAATATGAGAGCAAAATAGGCACAAGTTCTCACGGTGACGTAAGAAAACTCTAATCGAAATTAGATGAGCGTGTCGGCACGCAAACACCTTGGAATGGTCTGTTTGATGAGACGAGCAAATTAGGGGCCTTCCAGGGCCACCAAACCATAGTAAACGGATTATGTGAGCAAAGTTGGCAAAAGTACTGCACGGTGCCGCAAGGCAACTCTAATCGAAATTAGAATAGTGCGTTGGGCCCCAAACACCTTGGAATGGTCTATTTGATGAGATGAGAAAATTAGGAGCCTTCCGGTGCCACCAAACCACAGTAAACGCAATATGACAGAAAAATCAACAAAAGTGTTCCTTGATGCCGGAAAGCAACGCTAATCTATGTTAGAGGGGTTCGTTGGGACCGAAACCCTTGGAACGGTCTATTTTATAAGAGGAGCAAATTAGGAGCCTTCCGGGGCAACGAAACCACAGTAAACAGAATATGAGAGCAAAATCGGCAAAAGTACTGCACGGTGCTGCAAGGCAACTCTAGTCGAAATTAGAAGAGTTCGTTGGGCACCAAACACCCTGGAATGGTCTATTTGATGAGACGAGCAAATTAGGAGCTTGCCAGGGCCACCAACCATACTAAACGGAATATGAGAGCAATATTGGTAAAAGTACTGCACGGTGTCGCAAGGAACCTCTAATTGAAATTAGACGAGTGCGTTGGGCCCCAAACACCTTGGAATGGTCTATTTGATGAGACGAGCAAACTAGGAGTCTTTTGGGGAGACCAAACCACAGTAAACGGAATATGAGAGCAAAATAGGCACAAGTTCTCACGGTGCCGTAAGAAAACTCTAATCGAAATTAGATGAGTGTGTTGGCACCCAAACACCTTGGAATGGTCTATTTGATGGGATGAGCAAATTAGGGGCCTTCCGGGCCCACCAAACCACAGTAAACGGATTATGTGAACAAAGTCGGCAAAAGTACTGCACGGTGCCGCAAGGCAACTCTAATCGAAATTAGAAGAGTGCGATGGGCCCCAAACACCTTGGAATGGTCTATTTGATGAGATGAGAAAATTAGGAGCCTTCCGGTGCCACCAAACCACAGTAAACGCAATATGACAGCAAAATCGACAAAAGTGCACCTTGATGCCGGAAAGCAACGCTGATCTATGTTAGAGGGGTTTGTTGGGCCCGAAACCCCTGGGAATGGTCTATTTGATAAGACGCGCAAATGAGGTGCCATCCGGGGCCACCAAACCATAGTAAAATGAATATGAGAGCAAAATCGGCAAAAGCACTGCACGGTGCCACAAGGCAACTCCAATCGAAATTAGAAGAGTTGGTTGGGTACCAAACATCTTGGAATGGTCTATTTGATTAGACGAGCAAATTAGGAGCTTTCCAGGGCCACCAAACCATACTAAACGGAATATGAGAGTAATATCGAGAAAAGTACTGCACGGTGCCGCAAGGAAACTCTAATTGAAATTAGACGAGTGCGTTGGGCCCCAAACACCTTGGAATGGTCTATTTGATGAGACGAGCAAACTAGGAGTCTTCTGGGGCTACCAAACCACAGTAAACGGAATATGAGAGCAAAATAGGCACAAGTTCTCACGGTGTCGTAAGAAAACTCTAATCAAAATTAGATGAGTGCGTTGGCACCCAAACACCTTGGAATGGTCTATTTGATGAGACAAGCAAATTAGGGGCCTTCCGGGGCCACCAAACCATAGTAAACCGATTATGTGAGCAAAGTCGGCAAAAGTACTGCACTGTGACGCAAGGCAACTCTAATCGAAATTAGAAGAGTGCGTTGGGTCCCAAACACCTTGGAATGGTCTATTTGATGAGATGAGAAAATTAAGAGCCTTCCGGTGCCACCAAACCACAGTAAACGGAATATGATAGCGAAATCAACAAAAGTACTCCACGGTGCCGGAAGGCAACGCTAATATATGTTAGAGGGGTTCGTTGGGACCCAAATCCCTCGGAATTGTCTATTTGATAAGACGAGCAAATTAAGAGCCTTCCGGGGCCACCAAACCTTAATAAACGGAATATGAGAGCATAATCGGTAAAAGTACTGGCCGGTGCCGCAAGGCAACTCTAATTGAAATTAGAAGAGTTCGTTGGGCACCAAACACCTTGGAATGGTCTATTTGATGAGGCGAGAAAATTAGGAGCTTTTGGGGCCACCAAACCGTACTAAACGGAATATGAGAGCCATATCGGCAAAAGTACCGGACAGTGTGGCAAGGCAACTCTAATAGAAATTAGATGAGTGCGTTGAGCCCCAAACACCTTGGAATGGTCTATTTGATGGGAAATGCAAATTAGGAGTCTTCGGGGGCGACCAAACCACAGTAAACGGAATATGTGAGCAAAATCGACACAAGTTTCCAGGGTGCCGCAAGACCACTCTAATTCAAATTAGATGGGTGCGTTGGCACCCAAGCACCTTGGAATGGTCTATTTGATGAGACGAGCAAATTAGGGGCCTTCCGGGGCCACCAAACCACAGTAAACTAATTATGTGAGCAAAGTCGGCAAAAATACTACACGGTGCTGCAAGGCAACTCTAATCGAAATTAGACGAGTGTGTTTGGCCCCAAATACGTTGGAATCGTCTATTTGATGTGACGAGCAAATTAAGAGCTTTCCGAGGCCACCAAACCACAGTAAATGGATTATGTGAGCAAAGTCGGCAAAAGTGCTGCACGGTGCCGCATGACAACTCTAATTGAAATTAGAAGAGTGCGTTGGGCCCTAAACACCTTAGAATGGTCTATTTGATGAGATGAGAAAATTAGGAGCCTTCCGGTGCCACCAAACGACAGTAAACGGAATATGATAGCGAAATCGACAAAAGTGCTACACGGTGCCAGAAGGCAATGCTAATCTATATTAGAGGGGTTCATTGGGACCCAAACCGCTTAGAATGGTCTATTTGATGAGACGGGCAAATTAGGATCCTTCCGGGGCCACCCACAGTAAACGGAATATAAGAGCAAAATTGATAAAAGTACTGCACAATGCTGCAAGGCAACTCTAATCGAAATTAGACGAGTGCGCTGTGCTCCGAACACCTTGGAATGGTCTATTTGATGAGATGAGCAAATTAGGGGCTTTCCGGGGCGACCAAACCATAGTAAACGGAATATGAGAGCCATATCGGCAAAAGTACTGCATGGTGCCGCAAGGCAACTCGAATCGAAATTAGACGAGTGAGTTGGGCCCCAAACACCTTGGAATGGTCTATTTGATGAGACGAGCAAACTAGGAGTCTTCTGGGGCGACCAAACCACAGTAAACAAAATATGAGAGCAAAATCGGCAAAAGTACTGCACGGTGGCGCAAGGCAACTCTAATCAAAATTCGATGAGTGCGTAGGGCCCCAAACACCTTGGAATAGTCTATTTGATGAGATGGGAAAATTAGGAGACTTCCGGTGCCACCAAACCATGGTAAACGGAATATGATAGGGAAATCGACAAAAGTACTCCACGGTGCCGGAAGGCAACGCTAATCCATGTTAGAGGGGTTCGTTGGGACCCAAACCCCTTGGAATTGTCTATTTGATAAGATGAGCAAATTAAGCGCCTTCCGGGGCCGCCAAACCTTAGTAAACGGAATATGAGAGCAAAATCGGCAAAAGTACTGCACGGTGCCGCAAGGCAACTCTAATCGAAATTAGTAGAGTTCGTTGGGCACCAAACACCTTTGAATGGTCTATTAGATAAGACGAGCAAATTAAGAGCATTCCGGCGCCACCAAACCATAGTAATCGAAATATGAGAGCAATATCGGTAAAAGTATTGCATGGTGTCGCAAGGCAACTCTAATTGAAATTAGACGAGTGCGTTGGGCCCCAAACACCTTGAAATGGTTTATTTGATGACTCAAACAAATTATGAGCCTTCTGGGGCGACAAAACCACAGTAAACGGAATATGAGACCAAAATTGGCAAAAGTTCTCACAATGCCGCAAGACAACTCTAATCGAAATTAGATGTGTGCGTTGGCCCCCCAAACACATTGGCATGGTCTATTTGATGAGACGAGAATATTAAGAGCCTTTTGGGGCGACCAAACCACAGTAAACGGAATATGAGAGCAAAATCGGCACAAGTTCTCACAGTGTCGCAAGACAAATCTAATCGAAATTAGATGAGTGCTTTGGGCTCCAAACACCTATGAATGGTCTATCTGATGAGATGAGCAAATTAGGAGCGTTCCGGGGCCTTCAAACCGCAGTAAATGAAATATGAGAGCAAAATCGGCAAAAGTACTGCACGGCGCCGCAAGGAAACTCTAATCGAAAATAGACCAGTGCATGGGGCCCCAAACACCTTGGAATGGTCAATTAGATGAGACGAGCAAATTAGGAGTTTCCGGGTGTGGCCAAACCACCGTGAACGGAATATGAGAGCAAAATCGGTACAAGTTCTCATGGTGCCGCAACACAACTCCTATCGAAATTAGATTAGTGAGTCGGGCCCCAAACACCTTGGAATGGTCTATTAGATGAGACGAACAAATTAGGAGTGTTCGGGGGCGGCCAAACCACAGTAAACGGAATATGAGAGCAAAAGCGGCACAAGTTCTCACGGTGCCGCAGGACAACTCTAAACGAAATTAGATGAGTGCGTTGGGCGCCAAACACCTTGGATTGGTCTATATCATGAGACGATCAAATTAGGAGGCTTCCGGGGCCAACAAACCACAGTAAATGGAATATGAGAGCAAAATTGGCAAAAGTACTGCACGGTGCCACAAGGCAACTCTAATCGAAATTACACGAGTGCGTTGGGCACGAAACACCTAGGAATGGTGTATTTGATGAGACGAGCTAATTAAGAGTGTTCGGGGCGAGCAAACCATAGTAAACGGAATATGAGAGCAAAATCAGCACAAGTTCTCACGGTGCCGCAAGACAACTCTAATCGAAATTAGATGAGTGCGTTGGGCCCCAAACACCTTGGATTGGTCTATTTGATGAGACGAGCAAATTATGAGCCGTCCGAGGCCACCAAACCACAATAAACGGAATATGAAAACAAAATCGGCGAAAGTACTGCAGGATGACGCAAGGCAACTCTAATCAAAATTAGACGAGTGCGTTGGGTCCCAAACACCTTGGAGTGGTCTATTAGATGAGACGAGCAAATTAGAAGTGTTCGGGGGCGAGCAAACCACAGTAAACAGAATATGAGAGCAAAATCGGCACAAGTTCTCACGATGCCGCAAGACAACTCTAATCAAAATTAGATGAGTGCGTTGTGCCCCAAACACTTTGGTTTGGTCTATGTGATGAGACGAGCAAATTAGGAGCCTTCCGGGGCCACCAAACCACAATAAACGGAATATGAGAGCAAATTCGGCAAAAGTACTGCACAATGATGCAAGGAAACTCTAATTGAAATTTGACGAGTGCGTTGGGCCCCCAACAAGTTGGAATGGTCTATTTGATGAGACGAGCAGATTGGGAGTCTTCGGGGGTGACCAAACCATAGTAAACGGAATATGAGAGCAAAATCAGCACAAGTTCTCACAGTGCCACAAGTCAACTCTAATCGAAATTAAATGAGTACTTCGGGCCCCAAACACCTTGGACTGGTCTATCTGATGAGATGAGCAAACTAGGAGCCTTCCAGTGCCACCAAACCACAGTAAACGGAATATAATAGTAAAATCAGGAAAAGTACTGCACGGTGCCGCAAGGCAACTCTAATCGAATTAGACGAGTGCGTTGGGCACAAAAAACCTTGGAATGGTCTATTAGATGAGACGAGCCAATTAGGAGTTTTCGGGAGCGACCAAACCACCATAAACGGAATATGAGAGCAAAATCGACACAAGTTCTCACGGTGCCGTAAGACAACTCTAATCGAAATTAGATGAGTGCTTTGGGCCCCAAACACCTTGGAATGGTCTATCTGATGAGACGAGCAAATTAGGAGCCTTCCGGGGCCATCAAACCACAGTAAACAGAATATGAGAGCCAAATCGGTAAAAGTACTGCACGATGCCGCAAGGTAACTCTAATCGAAATTAGACGAGTGCGTTGGGCCCCAAACAACTTGGAATGGTCAATTAGAAGAGACGAGCAAATTAGGAGTATTCGGGGGCGACCAAACCACAGTGAACGGATTATGGGAGCAAAATCAGCACAAGTTCTCACGGTGCCGCAAGACAACTCTAATTGAAATTAGATGAGTGCTTTGGGCCCCAAACACCTTTGAATAGTCTATCTGATAAGACGAGCAAATTAGGAGCCTTCCGAGCCCACCAAAATACAGTAAACGGAATATGAGAGGAAAATCGGCAAAAGTACCGCACGGTGCCGCAAGGCAACTCTAATCGAAATTAGGCGAGTGCGTTGGACCCCAAACACCTTGGAATGGTCTATTTGATTAGACAAGCAAATTAGGAGCCTTCAGGGGCTAACAAGCCACAGTAAACGGAATATGAAATTAAAATTGGCAAAAGTATTGCATGATGATGCAAGGCAACTCCAATCGCAATTAGATGAGTGCGTTGGGCCCCAAACACCTTGGAATGGTCTATTAGATGAGACGAGCAAATTAGGAGTGTCCTGGGGTGGTCAAACCACAGTAAACGAAATATGAGAGCAAAATCTGCACAAGTTCACACGGTGCCGCAAGACAACTCTAATCCAAATTAGGCGAGTGCGTTGGCCCCCAAACACCTTGGAATGGTCTATTTGATTAGACGAACAAATTAGGAGTCTTCGGGGGCGACCAAACCAAAGTAATCGGAATATGAGAGCAAAATCGGGACAAGTTCTCACGGAGCCGCAAGACAACTCTAATTGAAATTCGATGAGTGCTTTGGGCCCCAAACACCTTGGAATGGTCTATTTGATGAGACCAGCAAATTAGCAGCCTTTTGGGGACACCAAACCACAGTAAACGGAATATCAGAGCAAAATCGGTAAAAGTACTGCACGATGCCGCAAGGCAACTCTAAACGAAATTAGGCGAGTGCGTTGGGCCCCAAACACCTTGGAATGGTCAATTAGATGAGATGAGCAAATTAGGAGCTTTCGGAGGCGGCCAAACCACCGTAAACGGAATATGAGAGCAAAATTGGAACAAGTTCTCACAGTGCCGCAGGACAACTCTAATCGAAATTAGATGAGTGCTTTTGGCCCCAAACACCTTTGAATATACTATCTGATGAGACGAGCAAATTAGGAGCCTTCCGGGGCCACAAAACCACAGTAAACGGAATATTAGAGCAAAATCGGCAAAAGTACTACACGGTGCCGCAAGGCAACTCTAATCGAAATTAGGTGAGTGCATTGAGCCCGAAACACCTTGAAATGGTCTATTTGATTAGACGAGCAAATTAGGAGCCTTCTGGGGCCACCAAACCACAGTAAACAGAATAAGAGGGCAAAATTGGCAAAAGTACTGCACGGTGCCGCAAGGCAACTCTAATCGAAATTAGACGAGTGCATTGGGCCCCAAACAACTTGGAATGGTCTATTTGATGAGACGAGCAGATTAGGAGTCTCCGGGGGTGACCAAACCACAGTAAACGAAATATGAGAGCCAAATCGGAGCAAGTTCTCACGGTGTCGAAAGACAACTCTAATCTAAATTAGATGAGTGTTTTGGGCGCCAAACACCATGGATTGGTCTATTTGATGAGACGAGTAAATTAGGAGCCTTCCGGGGCCACCAAACCACAGTAAACGGAATTTGAAAGCAAAATCGGCAAAAGTACTGCACGATGACGTAAGGCAACTCTAATCGAAAGGCAACTCTAATCGAAATTAGACAAGTGCGTTGGGCCCCAAACACCTTGGAATGGTCTATTAGATGAGACGAGCAAGTTAGGAGTGTTCGGGGGCGACCAAACCACAGTAAACGGAATATGAGAGTAAAATCAGCACAAGTTCTCAGGTGCCGCAAGGCAACTCTAATCGAAATTAGTTGAGTGTTTTGGGCCCCAAACACCTTTGAATGGTCTATCTGATGAGACGAACAAATTAGGAGCATTTCGGGGCCAACAAATCACACTAAACAGAATATGAGTGCAAAATTGGCAAAAGTACAGCACGGTGCGGCGAGGCAACTCTAATCAAAATTAGACGAGTGCGTTGGGCACCAAACCACCTTGTAATGGACTATTTGATGAGACGAACAAATTAAGAGTGTTCGGGGCGACCAAACCACAGTAAACAGAATATGACAGCAAAATCGGCACAAGTTCTCACGGTGCCGCACGACAACTCTAATTGAAATTAGATGAGTGCGTTGGGCCCCAAACGCTTTGGATTGGTCTATGTGATGAGACGAGCAAATTAGAAGTGATGGAAACTAAGATATCAAGCATAGAGGATTACGAGACAATTGGACAATGAGGCAATTGAAGACTATTGGGCTTAATCTTGAAGAGTTTGGGAGCTAATTGAAGGCAATTGGAGTCAACTGGGCTTTAAATAATATGCGCTGGAATTTATTTTAATTGTAATGGGTTTTAAATTAAGTTAGTTTATTTAATGTTATATTGGGTCTTAATTTATGTAATTGGCTGAACTGATACATTTAACTAACTTAAGCCTATGTTTAATTATTTTAAGCCCATGAGTGTGTTTAGTGAGCCCAAGTGTTAGGGGGCTGCTAGCGTTTCATGTTATCTTTTATTTCTTTGCCTATAAAAGCTTGTAACCCTAAGCAAAGTTGAATGGAATAAAGATGCAGCCAATTATGGTTTATTAAGAGAGTGAATTCTCTTTTGTTCTTCATGAATATGTGATCTTATCAAGCTATACTTGTGGCGATCAAACCATGACTTATCTCCCACCTTCTCATCTATGTCCTGGGAGTGGCGTCAATATCCTTCTTTTAAAAATTTTGACCCATTGATTATATGTCAATTAAGAAACCAAAGTTTTTGTTTGTGGGTGTCGTATCTTTATATACGGGGATCTCATCAAGAAGCCTTCCGGGGCCACCAAACCACAGTAAACTGAATATGAGAGCAAATTCGACAAAAGTACTGCACGATGATGCAAGGCAACTCTAATTGAATTTAGACAAGTGCGTTGGCATGAAAAACCTTGGAATGGTCTATTAGATAAGATGAGCGAATTAGGAGTTTTCGCGAGCGACCAAACCACAGTAAACGGAATATGACAGCAAAATCGGCACAAGTTCTCACGGTGCCACAAGACAACTCTAATCTAAATTAGATGAGTGTTTTGGGCGCCAAACACCATGGATTGGTCTATTTGATGAGACGAGCAAATTAGGAGCCTTCCGGGGCCACCAAACCATAGTAAACGGAAATTGAAAGCAAATCAGCAAAAGTACTGCATGGTGTCGCAAGGTAACTCTAATCGAAATTAGAGGAGTGCGTTGGGCCCCAAACAACTTCGAATGGTCAATTATATGAGACGAGCAGATTAGGAGTCTTCAGGGGCGACCAAACCATAGTAAAAGGAACATGAGAGCAAACTCGGCACAAGTTCTCACAGTGTAGCTTGACAACTCTAATCGAAATTAGATGAGTGCGTTGGGCCCCAAACACCTTGGATTTGTCTCTTTGATGAGACGAGCAGATTAGGAGTTTTCGGGAGCGACCAAACCACCGTAAATGGAATATGAGAGCAAAATCGGCAAAAGTTCTCACGATGCCGCAAGACAACTGTAATCTAAATTAGATGGGTGCTTTGGTCCCCAAACACCTTCGAATGGTCTATCTGTTGAGACGAGCTTATTAGGAGCCTTCCGGGGCCACCTAACCACAGTAAACGAAATATGAGAGTAAAATCGGCAAAACTATTGCACGGTGCCGCAAGGCAACTCTAATCGAAATTAGACGAGTGCGTTCGGCCCCAAACTACTTGGGATGGTCCATTTGATGAGACGAGCAAATTAGGAGTCTTCGGGGGTGGCCAAACCACAGTGAATGGAATATGAGAGCAAAATTGGCACAAGTTTTCACGGTGCCGCAAGACAACTCTAATCGAAATTAGATGAGTGCTCTGGGCCGCAAACACCTTTGAATATACTATCTGATGAGACAAGCAAATTAGGAGTCTCCAGGGGCCACCAAACTTTAGTAAACGGAATATGAGAGCAAAATCAACAAAAGTACTGCACGGTGTCGCAAGGCAACTCTAATCGAAATTAGGCGAGTGCATTAAGCCCCAAACACCTTGGAATGGTCTATTTGATTAGACGAGCAAATTATGAGCCTTCTGGGGCCACCAAACACAGTAAACGGAATATGAGAGCAAAATCGACAAAAGTACTGCACGGTGCTGCAAGGCAACTCTAATCGAAATTAGACGAATTCGTTGCGCCCCAAACAACTTGGAATGGTCTATTTGATGAGACGAGCAGATTAGGAGTGTTCAGGGGCGACCAAACCACAGTAAATGAAATATGAGAGCCAAATCGGCACAAGCTCTCATAGTGCCGCAAGACAAATCTAATCGAAATCAGATGAGTGCGTTTGACCCCAAACACCTTGGATTGGTCTATTTGATGAGACGAGCAAATTAGGAGTGTTCGAGGGAGACCAAACCACAGTTAACGAAATATGAGAGCAAAATCGGCAAAAGTACTGCACGGCGCCGCAAGGCAACTCTAATCGAAATTAGGCGAGTGCGTTGGGCCCCCAAACATCTTGGAATGGTCTATTTGATTAGACAAGCAAATTTGGAGCCTTCTGGGGCCACCAAACCACAGTAAACGGAATATGAAATCAAAATCGGCGAAAGTACTGTACGATGCCGTAAGGCAACTCTAATCGAAATTAGACGAGTGTGTTGGGCCCCAAACACCTTGGAATGGTCAATTAGATGAGACGAGCAAATTAAGAGTTTTCGAGGGCTGCCAAACCACCATAAACGGAATATGAGAGCAAAATCGGCTCAAGTTCTCACGGTGCCGCCAGACAACTATAATCGAAATTAAGTGAGTGCGTTGGGCCCCAAACACTTTGGATTGGTCTATGTGATGAGACGAGCAAATTAGGAGCCTTCCGGGGCCACCAAACCACAGTAAATGGAATATGAGAGCAAATTCAGCCAAAGTACAGCACGATGACGCAAAGAAACTCTAATCGAAATTAGACGAGTGCGTTGGGCCCCAAACAACTTGGAATGGTCTATTTGATGAGACGAGCAGATTAGGAGTCTTTGGGGGTGACCAAACCACAGTAAACGGAATATGAGAGCAAAATCAGCACAAGTTCTCACAGTGCAGCAAGAAAACTCTAATTGAGATTAGATGAGTCCATTGGGCCCCAAACACCTTGGATTGGTCTATTTAATGAGACGAGAAAATTAGGAGTTTTCGGGGGCGACCAAAACACCATAAACGGAATATGAGAGAAAAATCAGCACAAGTTCTCAAGTTGCCGCAAGTCAACTCTAATCTAAATTAAATGAGTTCTTTGGGCCCCAAACACCTTGGAATGGTCTATCTGATGAGACGAGCTAATTACGAGCCTTTTGGGGCCACCAAACCACAGTAAACAGAATATGAGAGCAAAATCGGTAAAAGTACTGCACGGTGCCACAAGGCAACTCTAATCGAAATTAAACGAGTGCTTTGGGCCCAAAACAACTTGGAATGGTCTATATTTGATGAGACGAGCAAATTAGGAGCATTTGGGGGCGACCAGATCACAGTTAATGGAATGTTAGAGCAAAATCGGCACAAGTTCTCGCGGTGCCGCAAGACAACTCTAATCGAAATTAAATGAGTGCTTTGGGCCCCAAACGTCTTTGGATGGTCTATCTGATCATACGAGCGAATTAGGAGCATTCTGAGGCCACCAAACCACAGTAAACGGAATATGGGAGCAAAATTGGCAAAAGCACTGCACGGTGCCGCAAGGCAACTCTAATCGAGATTAGGCTAGTGCGTTGGGCCCCAAACACCTTGGAAAAGTCTATTTGATTAGCGTTGGGCCCCAAACACCTTGGAAAAGTCTATTTGATTAGACGAGCAAATTAGGAGCCTTCTGTGGCCACCGAACCACAGTAAACGGAATATGAAAGAAAAATCAACAAAAGTACTGCACGGTGCCGCAAGGCAACTCTAATCGAAATTAGACGAGTGCGTTGAGCCCCAAACACCTTGGAATGGTCTATTAGATGAGACGAGCAAATTAGGAGTGTTCGGGGGCGACCAAACCACAGTAAACGGAATATGAGAGCAAAATCGGCACAAGTTTTCACGGTGCCGCAAGACAACTCTAATCAAAATTAGATGAGTGCGTTGGGCCCCAAACACTTTGGATTGGTCTATGTGATGAGACGAGAATATTAGTAGCCTTCCGGGGCCACCAAACCACAATAAACGGAATATGAGAGCAAATTCGACAAAAGTACTGCACGATGACACAAGGCAACTCTAATCGAAATTAGACGAGTGCGTTGAGCCCCAAACACCCTGGAATGGTGTGTTACATGAGACGAGCAAATTATGAGTGTGCGGGGGCGACCAAACCACAGTAAACGAAATGTGAGAGCAAAATCGGCACAAGTTCTCATGCTGCCTCAAGACAACTCTAATCTATAGTAGATGAGTGCTTTGGACCCCAAACACCTTGGAATGGTCTATCTGATGAGACGAGCTAATTAGGAGCCTTCCGGGGCCAACAAACCACAGTAAACTGAATATGATAGCAAAATTGGCAAAAGTACTGCACGGTGCCACGAGGAAACACTAATCGAAATTAGACGAGTGAGTTGGGCACCAAACACCTTGGTATGGTCTATTTGATGAGACGAGCAAATTAAGAGAGTTCGGGGAGACCAAACCACAATAAACGGAATATGAGAGTGAAATTGGTACAAGTTCTCACGGTGCCGCAAGACAACTCTAATCGAAATTTGATGAGTGCGTTGAGCCCCAAACACCTTGGATTGGTCTATTTAATGAGACAAGCAAATTAGGAGCCTTCCGGGGCCACCAAACCACAGTAAACAGAATATGAAAGCAAAATCGGCAAAAGTACTGCACGATGACCCAAGGCAACTCTAATCAAAATTACACGAGTGCGTTGGGCCCCAAACACCTTGGAATGGTCTATTAGATGAGACGAGCAAATTAGGATTGTTCGGGGGCGACTAAACCACAGTAAACGGAATAGGAGAGCAAAATCGGCAAAAGTTCTCACAGTGCAGCAAGACAACTCTAATCGAAATTAGATGAGTGCGTTGCGCCCCAAACACTTTTGATTGGTGTATGTGATGAGACGAGCAAATTAAGAGCCTTCCGGGGCCACCAAACCACAGTAAACGGAGTATGATAGCAAATTCGGCAAAAGTACTTCACGATGACGCAAGGAAACTCTAATCGAAATTAAACGAGTGCATTGGGCCCCAAACAACTTGGAATGGTCTATTTGATTAGACAAGAAGATTAGGAGTGATGCGGAAACCCGAAGATCAAGTCTCGAAACCCCCAAAACCAGATTTGGACCAAGAACCCCAATTCCCAAAACAAGATTCAATTGTGTGAAATCTTGACCTACTGTTGTATTGCAAACAAAAACCAAGACATTCAAGAGTAAAATTGAACACCACAAAGGTTAGATTAACCCTTGATAAATTGGATATAAGTTCAATGAAGAACTTAGGAGGAAATAGTTTATTAATCTGAAAATCCCGTAACTCTTCATAAAGGAGGCATAAACACCTATTTATAGTGTTTGTAATTCACAAATAAACCCTAAGATGCCCTAGTGGGCTTAGTTATATAGCCTACTCATCAAATTTAAATAATCAGCCCAAAACAATATAAACATGACACCATATTAATGAAATCACATGCATGGCACATGACATGTGTTTTACATAATGGGCTAACATAAAATAAATTATAGATTATAAAATCAGGCCCATATGTGCTAGTTAGGTTGACATATTGGGTTGGCCCCATGACTCCACTTGACGGTCCATCGTAGGCCACCATCGACGGTCCACCATAAGCCTTATCACGCACCCTCAGCTCCAAGTCAATAAAATGTTGCACAAAGCCTTGAAATGCCGTTTTTAATGTCTTTGACCTTGCTCTTGTGATTGGTCCATCTGGTATGCTCAATTCATCCTTGGATCGGGCATCCTTGTCACGATCCTTGTCACGTGCACCATCAATATCAATGCCATGTTTGCTGCTCACATCAAGGAGTCTTCGGGGGCGACCAAACCACAGTGAACGGAATATGAGAGCAAAATCGGCACAAGTTCTCACGGTGCCGCAAGACAACTCTAATCGAAATTTGATGAGTGCTTTGGGCTCCAAACACCTATGAATGGTCTATCTGATGACACGAGTAAATTAGAAGCCTTCCGGGGCCACCAAACCACGGTAAACGGAATATGAAAGCAAAATCGGCAAAAGTACTGCACGATGACCCAAGGCAACTCTAATCAAAATTACACGAGTGCGTTGGGCCCCAAACACCTTGGAATGGTCTATTAGATGAGACGAGCAAATTAGGATTGTTCGGAGGCGACTAAACCACAGTAAACGGAATAGGAGAGCAAAATCGGCAAAAGTTCTCACAGTGCAGCAAGACAACTCTAATCGAAATTAGATGAGTGCGTTGCGCCCTAAACACTTTTGATTGGTGTATGTGATGAGACGAGCAAATTAAGAGCCTTCCGGGGCCACCAAACCACAGTAAACGGAGTATGATAGCAAATTCGGCAAAAGTACTTCACGATGACGCAAGGAAACTCTAATCGAAATTAAACGAGTGCATTGGGCCCCAAACAACTTGGAATGGTCTATTTGATTAGACAAGAAGATTAGGAGTGATGCGGAAACCCGAAGATCAAGTCTCGAAACCCCCAAAACCAGATTTGGACCAAGAACCCCAATTCCCAAAACAAGATTCAATTGTGTGAAATCTTGACCTACTGTTGTATTGCAAACAAAAACCAAGACATTCAAGAGTAAAATTGAACACCACAAAGGTTAGATTAACCCTTGATAAATTGGATATAAGTTCAATGAAGAACTTAGGAGGAAATAGTTTATTAATCTGAAAATCCCGTAACTCTTCATAAAGGAGGCATAAACACCTATTTATAGTGTTTGTAATTCACAAATAAACCCTAAGATGCCCTAGTGGGCTTAGTTATATAGCCTACTCATCAAATTTAAATAATCAGCCCAAAACAATATAAACATGACACCATATTAATGAAATCACATGCATGGCACATGACATGTGTTTTACATAATGGGCTAACATAAAATAAATTATAGATTATAAAATCAGGCCCATATGTGCTAGTTAGGTTGACATATTGGGTTGGCCCCATGACTCCACTTGACGGTCCATCGTAGGCCACCATCGACGGTCCACCATAAGCCTTATCACGCACCCTCAGCTCCAAGTCAATAAAATGTTGCACAAAGCCTTGAAATGCCGTTTTTAATGTCTTTGACCTTGCTCTTGTGATTGGTCCATCTGGTATGCTCAATTCATCCTTGGATCGGGCATCCTTGTCACGATCCTTGTCACGTGCACCATCAATATCAATGCCATGTTTGCTGCTCACATCAAGGAGTCTTCGGGGGCGACCAAACCACAGTGAACGGAATATGAGAGCAAAATCGGCACAAGTTCTCACGGTGCCGCAAGACAACTCTAATCGAAATTTGATGAGTGCTTTGGGCTCCAAACACCTATGAATGGTCTATCTGATGACACGAGTAAATTAGAAGCCTTCCGGGGCCACCAAACCACAGTAAACGGAATATGAAAGCAAAATCGGCAAAAGTACTGCACGATGACCCAAGGCAACTCTAATCAAAATTACTCGAGTGCGTTGGGCCCCAAACACCTTGGAATGGTCTATTTGATTAGACGAGCAAATTAGGAGTATTCGGGAGCGACCAAACTACAGTAAACGGAATAGGAGAGCAAAATCAGCAAAAGTACTGCACTGTGCCTCAAGGCAACTCTAATTGAAATTAGACGAGTGCGTTGGGCCCCAAACAACTCGGAAAGTTTATTTGATGAGACGAGCAGATTAGGAGCCTTCGGGGGCGACCAAACCACAGTAAACGAAATATGAAAGCCAAATCGGCACAAGTTCTCACGGTGCCGCAAGACGACTCTAATCGAAATTAGATGAGTGTGTTGGGCCCCAAACACCTTGGATTGGTCTATTTTATGAGACGAGCAAAATTAGGAGTTTTCCGGGGCGACCAAATCTCCGAAAACGGAATATGAGAGAAAAATCAGCACAAGTTCTCACGGTTCCACAAGACAACTATAACCTAAATTAGATGAGTGCTTTGGGCCCCAAACACCTTGGAATGGTCTATCTGATGAGATGAGCTAATTAAGAGCCTTCCAGGGCCACCAAACCACAGTAAACGGAATATGAGAGCAAAATCGGCAAAAGTACTGCACCGTGCTGCAAGGCAACTATAATCAAAATTAGACGAGTGGGTTGGCCCTCAAACACCTTGGAATGGTCTATTTGATTAGACGAGCAAATTAGGAGTATTCGGGGGCGACCAAACCACAGTGAATGGAATATGAGAGCAAAATCGGCACAAGATCTCACGGAGGCGCAAGACAACTCTAATCGAAATTAGATGAGTGCTTTGGGCCCCAAACACCTTGGAATAGTCTATCTTATGATACTAGAAAATTAGGAGCCTTCCGGGGCCACCAAACCACTGTAAATGGAATATGAGAGCAAAATCTGCAAAAGTACTGCACGGTGCCGCAAGGCAACTCTAATCGAAATTAGACGAGTGCGTGGGGCCCCAAAAAACTTGGAATGGTCTATTTGATGAGACGAGCAAATTAGGAGTATTCGGGGGCGACCAAACCACAGTGAACGAAATATGAGAGAAAAATCGGCACAAGTTCTCATGGTGCCGCAAGACAACTCTAATCGAAATTAGATGAGTGCTTTGGGCTCCAAACACCTTTGAATGGTCTATCTGATGAGACGAGCAAATTAGGAGCCTTATGGGGCCACCAAACCTCAGTAAACGGAATATGAGGGCAAAATCGGCAAATTTACTGCACAGTGCCGCAAGGCAACTCTAATCGAAATTAGGCGAGTGCGTTGGGCCCCAAACATCTTGGAATGGTCTATTTGATTAGACGAGCAAATTAGGAGTCTTCGTGGGCGACCAAACCACAGTCAACGGAATATGAGAGCAAAATCGGACAAGTTCTCACGGAGCCGCAAGACAAGTCTAATCGAAATTAGATGAGTGCTTTGGGCCCCAAACACCTTGGAATGGTCTATCTGATGAGACGAGCAAATTAGGAGTCTTCCGGGGCCACCAAACCACAGTAAACGGAATATCAAAGCAAATTCGGCAAAAGTACTGCACAATGCCGCAAGGCAACTCTAATCGAAATTAGGCGAGTGCGTTGGTCCCCAGACACCTTGGAATGGTCACAGTAAACGGAACATGAAAGCAAAATCGGCAAAAGTACTGCACGTTGACGCACGGAAACTGTAATCGAAATTAGATGAGTGCGTTGGGCCCCACTCACGTTGGAATGGTCTATTAGATGAGACGAGCAAATTAGGAGTATTCGGGGGCGACCAAACCACAATGAACGCAATATGAGAGCAAAATCGGTACAAGTTCTCACGGTGCTGCAAGACAACTCTAATCGAAATTAGATAAGTGCTTTGGGCACCAAACAGCTTTGAATGGTCTATCTAATGAGACGAGCAAACTTGGAGCCTTCTGATGGGATCCAAGGAAGAAAGCAAGCTTTGAAGATTCAGAAGATCTTGAGAATTTAATGCATATCTAGCAAATCATGAAGATTCAAAAGATTGTGAGAATTTAATGCATATCTTGCAAATCTTGGAGATTCAGAATATCTTGAGAATTTAATGTATATCTTGCAAATCTTAGAGATTCAGAAGATCTTGTAAATTTAATGTCATCTAATCTTTCATTTAATAGGTTATTTTATTAGGATTATTTTCTTTCCATGTTGGTTTTATTTTCCTAGATTTTTAAGTTCTACAATTTAGACATTTTTGTTAGGAAATTAATTATGTTCTAAAATTAGTTTATGTCTTTGGGTTATAAAAAGGCTTGTAACCTTAAAGTTGGAATAAGTTAGAATGGAATGAAGATGCAACTAATTTGAGAGAGTGAATTCTCTTTTGTTCATTGTTGAACATGTGATCTTATCAAGCTTTGCTTTTGGCGATCAAAACCATGACTTATCTCTCACCTTACCTTCTCATCTATGTCTTGGGAGTGGCGTCAATATCCTTATTGATAATTTTGGTTCTTGATTGAGTTCTAATCATTTGGTCAAAGTTTTTTATAACTTTGGTTCTTGATTGACATATAATCAATCAAAATTCTTTATTTTATAAACCTGTTTTAATCTTTCTTGGGGTTGTGTTTCAATTTAACTGTGGGTGTCGTGTCTTTATATACGGGGTTCGCATCAGTTGGTATCAGAGCTTTGGGTATTAATTCAGGTCTGGTTATTCAATTTTATCTATTTTTTTCAAAAAAAAAAATCAGATTTATTCTTTTTTTGGTTACTGTCTACGTCACTATTTCTTTTGTTTTTTTTTTTTTGTTTTTTTCATCTTGATATTCAAGTTACCAATATTCTTCATTGTGTGTGATTTCTAGTATTAAAAAAAAATGAGAGGAAAAAAAAATCAGAAAAAAAAGAAAGAAAGAAAGGAATTCTTAATTGTAGGAAGTTGAGATTTTATTTCCTTTCTAGTTGGGCATCTTACATTTAAGGAAAGTATTTAAAGGGAGTCAATCTTATTTCTTTCCTTTTATATTCTTGCCAAAATAAAAGGAATCAATTTTATTTCCTTTCTAATTTACTTCCTTGAAATCATATTATTTCCATTTGCTTCCCACTTTGACCACAATTAATTTCTTTTCATACCTTTATTGCTTCATGAATAGACTTCTTATTCTGTTATTTCCTTTCATTTGTGTACTTTTTTTGTTGAGATTAGTCAAGATGATTACTTCAAGAGTGACGAGTGATTGGAGTGAAACACGTGAGGGAGTGTGAGGTTTTCTCTAATATTCTTTTTAGGTTTTCAATCAAGACTTCAGATAACTAGATGGGACACGATTTGAGGACAAATCGTTTTGAGGAAAGCGGGAATGATGGAAACCAAGATAGCAAGCATGGAGGATTATGAGAGAATTGGACAATGAGGCAATTGAAGACTATTGGACTTAATCTTGAAGGTTTTGGGAGCTAATTGAAGGCAATTGGAATTAATTGGGCTTTAAATAATTTGGGCTGAGTTTATTTTAATTGTAATGGGTTTATAAATTAAGTTAGTCTATTTAATGTTATATTGGGTCTTAATTTATGTAATGGGCTGAACTGATATATTTAATTAACTTAAGCCCATGTTTAATTATTTTAAACCCATGAGTGTGTTTAGTGAGCCCAATTGTTAGGGGCCTAGGGTTTTATGTTATGTTTTATTTCATTGCCTATAAAAAGGCTTGTAACCCTAAGCAAACATAAGTTGAATAAGATGAATGAATAGGCAGCCAATTATGGTTAATTGAGAGAGAGTATTTTCTCCTCTGTTCTTCTAAGAACATGTGATCTTATCAAGCTTCGCTTGTGGCGATCAAACCATGACTTATCTCCCACCTTCTCATCTATGTCTTGGGAGTGGCGTCAATATCCTTCTTGATAATTTTGGTTCTTGATTGAGTTCTAATCATTGGGTCAAAGTTCTTTATAACTTTGGTTTCTTGATTATATATAATCAATGGGTCAAATTTTCAGTTTCATGAACCTGTTTTAATCTTTCTTGGGGTTGTGTTTCAATTTGCTTGTGGGTGTCGTATCATTATATACGGGGTTCTCATCACCTTCCGAGGCCACAACAACCACAGTAAACGGAATATGAGAGCAAATTTGGCAAAAGTACTGCACGATGACGCAAGGAAACTCTAATCAAAATTAGACGAGTGTGTTGAACCCCAAACATCTCGGAATGGTCTATTTGATGAGACGAGCAGATTGGCAGCTTCGGGTGATGCGGCGCAAGGTGTGTCTCCAAAGAATCCAATTCAAATTCCTATTGGACCCGTTACGAGGGCTCGAGCTAAGAAGTTCAAGGAAGCACTTAACGGGCTGATTCAAGAAGTTTGCACTCAAATACAATCACGGAAGCCCATTGATGGAAGCCCACGTGAGGAATTAAATTGCATCAACTTGATCCAAGTTCTAGAAGATTCCAGCCCAAGTCAAACTTAATCTTCGCAAATAATGGACGTGTATCTTGGGCATCAATTCACCAGAATAATGGGAGGAGGGTCAACTCTCCTATTTAGGGTCTCTAGTAAAATTATGAATAATAAATCATGGACTTTTCTTTTTTTGTCTTAGGCATTATTTCCTTTGCTATTATTGTAATCCGAAATTACCTTTTTCGTCATAGGCATGATTCTCTTTGATTTTAATGCTTGTAATTTCCGAATTCGAATTTGTATTTTCAGCCTATAAATAGGCGCAATATCAATGAAAGAGGGGTCAATTTTTATGGTATTTTGTGAGAACGAATTTCTCTTTGGTTCTTTGAACAACTCTCAAACTTATCGGAATGATCCGTGGCGTTTGAAACCTTCGACTTATCAATCAATACTCCATTGTTGATTGTGGCGTCTTCACCATACCAAGGTTCTTACCTCGTCATAGGTAACGGGTCGCGGTTCCATCCCTCAAACTTGTCTTAGAAAACGGTCTTGGTTTCTTCTTTTGATTATGGGTTTCGTCACGGGTTGGCGTGGTTCGTATCATCGGGGGCGACCAAACCACAGTAAACGGAATATGAGAGCAACATCGACGCAAGTTCTCACGGTGAAGCAAGACAACTCTAATCGAAATTAGATGAGTGCGTTGGGCCCCAAACACCTTGGATTTGTCTATTTTATGAGACGAGCAAAATTAGGAGTTTTCGGCGGCGACCAAACCACCGTAACGGGAATATGAGAGAAAAATCAGCACAGGTTCTCATCGTGCCGCAAGACAACTCTAATCTGAATTAGATGAGTGCTTTGGGCCCCAAACACCTTGGAATGGTCTATCTGATGAGACGAGCTAATTAGGAGCCTTTCGGGGCAACCAAACCACAGTAAACGGAATATGAGAGCAAAATCGGCACAAGTTCTCACTGTGTCGCAACACAACTCTAATCGAAATTAGATGAGTGCTTTGGGCCCCAAAAACCTTTGAATGGTCTATCTGATGAGATGAGCAAATTAGGAGCCTTCCGGGGCAACCAAACCACAGTAAACGGAATATGAGAGCAAAAATCGGCACAAGTTCTCACTGTGTCGCAACACAACTCTAATCGAAATTAGATGAGTGCTTTGGGCCCCAAAAACCTTTGAATGGTCTATCTGATGATATGAGCAAATTAGGAGCCTTCCGGGGCAACCAAACCACAGTAAACGGATTATGAGAGCAAAATTGGCAAATTTACTGCACGGTGCCGCAAGGCAACTCCAATCGAAATTAGGTAAGTGTGTTGGGCCCCAAACACCTTGGAATGGTCTATTTGACTTGATGAGCAAATTAGGAGTCTTTCGGGGTGACCAAACCACAGTAAACGGAATATGAGAGCAAAATTGGGACAAGCTATCACGCAGTCACAAGACAACTCTAATTGAAATTAGATGAGTGCTTTGGGCCCCAAACACCTTTGAATGGTCTATCTGATGAGCCGAGCAAATTAGGAGCCTTCCGGGGCCAACAAACCACAGTAAACGGAATATCAGAGAAAAATCGGCAAAAGTACTGTACTGTGCCGCAAGGCAACTCTAATCGAAATTAGACGAGTGCGTTGGGCCCCAAACAACTTGGAATGGTCTATTTGATGAGACGAGCAAATTTGGAGTCTTCGGGGGCGACCAAACCACTGTAAACAGAATATGAGAGCAAAATCCGAACAAGTTCTCACAGAGCCACAGGACAACTCTAATTGAAATTAGATAAGTGCTGCTTTGGGCCCAAATCACCTTGGAATGGTCTATCTGATGAGATGAGCAAATTAGGAGCCTTCCGGGGCCACCGAACCATAGTAAACGGAATATTAGAGCAAAATCTGCAAAAGTACTGCACTATGCCACAAGGCAACTCTAATCGAAATTAGACGAGTGCGTTGGGCCCCAAACAATTTGGAATGATCTATTTGATGAGACGAGCAAATTAGGAGTATTCGGGGGCGACCAAACCATAGTGAACGGAATATGAGAGCAAACTCGGCACAAGTTCTCACGGTGCTGCAAGACAACTCTAATCAAAATTAGAGGAGTTCTTTGGGCCCCAAACACCTTTGAATGGTATCTGATGAGCCGAGCAAATTAGGAGCCTTCTAGGGCCACCAAACCACAGTAAACGGAATATGAGAGCAAAATTGACAAATTCACTGCACGTTGCCGCAAGGCAACTCTAATCGAAATTAGGCGAGTACGTTGGGCCCCAAACACCTTGGAATGGTCTATTTCATTAGATGAGCAAATTAGGACTCTTTCGGGGCGGCCAAACAACAGTAGACGGAATATGAGAGCAAAATCGGACAAGTTCTCGCGGTGCCGCAAGACAACTCTAATCGAAATTCGATGAGTGCTTTGGGCCCCAAACACCTTGGAATGGTCTATCTGATGAGACGAGCAAATTAGGAGCCTTCCAAGGCCACCATACCAAAGTAAACGGAATATAAGAGCAAAATCGGCAAAAGTACTGCACGGTGCTGCAAGGCAACTCTAATTGAAATTAGATGAGTGCGTTGGGACTTTATAAGTCGAAGCTAGGGGTTTACACCCAAACACCTTGGAATTGTCTATTAGTCGAGACGAGCAAATTAGGAGTTTTCGGGGGTGACCAAACCACCATAAACGGTATATGAGATGAAAATCGGAACAAGTTCTCATGGTGCCACAAGACAACTCTAATCGAAATTAGATGAGTGTTTTAGGCCCCAAACACCTTGGAATGGTCTATCTGATGAGACGAGCAAATTAGGAGCTTTCCGGGGCCACCAAACCACTGTAAACGGAATATGAGAGCAAAATCGACAAAAGTACTGCACGGTGCTGCAAGGCAACTCTAATCGAAATTAGACGAGTGCATTGGGCCCCAAACACCATGGACTGGTCAATTAGATGAGACGACCAAATTCGGAGTTTTCGGGGGCGACCAAATGATGCGGAACCCCAAGACCCAAATTGTTTCTTAGAACTCTTTATCACTCAAACCAGATTTGATTCACACTAAATTAATTTAGATAGATTTGTTTTATCACCCAAGAAATGCGTTTTGACAAGAACTCAAAAGAATTACCCTTGAACCCAATATCAAAGCAATCAGGAACAATAGAAATAGGAAATAGAATTGAAATACAAAGATGAACTCAATTGCATCAATTCAACACCTTATGCATAAAATCACAAGAAAGAAAACTTTCTCATATTCCATATAGGAAAATGTTTGAAAATACATTCAGATATATGAAAAAAAACAAAGCTGAACAACCCTATTTATAGCAACCCAAAATGCATATTGAACCTAGACATTAATCAGGTGGTGTTACTCCCCATAAATATGAAAATAACTCTTGTAACTCCTTGATTCTTGAATATCAAAATAACTCCTGTAACTCTTTGATTCTTGAATATCAAAATAACTCTTGTAACTTCTTGCCATTAGTGAATGAATCTGGACACTACTTGGATGGCTGGAAATAAGATGGGTTGAATGTAAAGCTACTCTTTTAGCCCAATTAAATTAATTAACTTGGGCTCTTTAAAACCTCCATGCTTGGACAGCCCATGATCAACCCAATTTTGCACAAATAGTTGAAGTTGTTCCTTTAACTTTTTAGCTTGGGCCCTAGTGATTGGTCTGCTAGAATCTCCAAGATGCATCTCTAAGTCACTTCCTTGAACACTAGTGGTGTGTGGAGCGGCATTTGTATCACCAAACCTCCGTAAACGGAATATGGGAGCAAAATCGGTACAAGTTCTCACAGTGCCGGCAGACAACTCTAATCGAAATTAGATGAGTGCTTTGGGACCCAAACACCTTGGAATGGTCAATCAGATGAGACGAGCAAATTAGGAGCTTTCCGGGGCCACCAAACTATAGTAAACGGAATATCAGAGCAAGATCAGCAAAAGTACTGCACGGTGCCGCAAGGCAACTCTAATCGAAATTAGGCGAGGGCGTTGGGCCCCAAACACCTTGGAATGGTCTATCGGATGAGGTGAGCAAATTAGGAGCTATCCGGGGCCACCAAACCACGTTAAACAGAATATGAGAGCAAAATCGGCAAAAGTACTGCACGGTGCCGCAAGGCAACTGTAATTGAAATTAGACGAGTGCGTTGGGCCCCAAACACCAGGGACTGGTCAATTAGATGAGACGAGCAAATTATAAGTTTTTGGCGGCGACCAAACCATCGTAAACGGAATATGAGAACAAAATCGGCACAAGTTCTCACGGTGCCACAAGACAACTCTAATCGAAATTAGATGAGTGCTTCGGGCCCCAAACACACCGTGGAATGGTCTATCCGATGAGATGAACAAATTAGGAGCTTTCCGGGGCCACCGAACCACAGTAAACGCAATATGAGAGCAAAATCGTCAAAAGTACTGCACGGTGCCGCATGGCAACTCGAATCGAAACTAGACGAGTGCGTTGGGCCCCAAACACCTTGGAATGGTCAATTAGATGAGACGAACAGATTAGAAATTTTCGGGGGCGACCAAACAATAGTAAACGGAATATGAGGGCAAAATCGGCACAAGTTCTCACGGTGTGGCAAGACAACTCTAATAGAAATTAGATGAGTTCTTTGGGCCCCAAACACCTTGGAATGGTAAATCCAATGAGACGAGCAAATTAGGAGCTTTCCGGGGCAGCCAAACCACAGTAAACGGAATATGAGAGCAAAATCAGCAAAAGTACTGCACGGTGCCGCAAGGCAACTCTAATCGAAATTAGCGTGTGCGTTAGGCCCCAGACAGCTTGGAATGGTCAATTAGATGAGGACGAGCAAATTAGAAGTTTTCGAGGGCGACCAAACCACCGTAAACGGAATATGAGGGCAAAATCGACACAAGTTCTCACGGTGCCGCAAGATAACTCTAATCGAAATTAGATGAGTGCTGTGCCCCAAACACCTTGGAATCGTCTATCAGATGAGACGAGCAAATTAGGAGCTTTCCGGGGCCACCAAACCACAGTAAACGGAATATGAGAGCAAAATCGACAAAAGTACTGCACGGTGCCGCAAGGCAACTCTAATCGAAATTAGACGAGTGTGTTGGGCCCCAATACACCTTGTGATGGAAACCAAGCTAGCATGCATGGAGGATTGCGAGAGAGTTGGACAATAAGACAATTGAAGACGATTGGGCTTAATCTTGAAGGCTTTGAGAGTTAAAGCTAAGTGCAAGCAATTTGAGTTAATTGGGCTTTAAATAATTTGGGCTGAGTTTATTTTAATTGTAATGGGTTTATAAATTAAGTTGGTTTGTTTAATGTTATATTGGGTCTTAATTTATGTAATGGGCTGAGCTGATACATTTAATTAACTTAAGCCCATGTTTAATTATTTTAAACCCATGAGTATAATTAGTGAGCCCAATTATTAGGGGGCTAGGGTTTCATGTTATGTTTTATTATTTTGTCTATAAATAGACTTGTAACCCTAAGCAAAAGTTAGAATGGAATAAAGAGGCAGCCAATTATGGTTTATTGAGAGAGTGAATTCTCTTTTGTTCTTCCATGAACATGTGATCTTATCAAGCTTTGCTTGTGGCGATCAAACCATGACTTATCTCCCACCTTCTCATCTATGTCTTGGGAGTGGCATCAATATCCTTCTTTTATAATTTTGGTTTTTGATTGAGTTCTAATCGTTGGGTCAAAGTTCTTTATAACTTTGGTTTTCTAATTGACATATAATCAATGGGTCAAAATTATTTATTTTATAAACCTGTTTTAATCTTTCTTGGGGTTGTGTTTCAATTTGTTTGTAGGTGTCGTATTGTTACATACGGGGTTCTCATTACCATGGAATGGTCAATTAGATGAGACGAGCAAATTAGGAGTTTTCGGCGTCGACCAAACCACCGTAAAAGGAATATGCGGGCAAAATCGGCACAAGTTGTCACAGTGCCGTAAGACAACTCTAATCGAAATTAGATTAGTGCTTTGGGCCTTAAACACCTTGGAATGGTCTATCGGGTGACATGAGAAAATTAGGAGCCTTCTGGGGCCACCAAACCACAGTAAACTGATGAGAGCAAAATCAGCAAAAGTACTGCACGGTGCCGCAAGGCAACTCTATCAAAATTAGATGAGTGCGTTGGGCCCCAAACATTTTGGACTGGTCAATTAGATGAGAAGAGCAGATTATAAGTTTTCGGGGGCGTCCAAAGCACCGTAAACGGAATATGAGAGCAAAATCGGCACATGTTTTCACGAGGCCGCATGACAACTCTAATTGAAATTAGATGAGTGCTTTGGGCCCCAAAGACCTTGGAATGTCCTATCCGATGAGACGAGCAAATTAGGAGCTTTTCGGGGCCACCAAACCACAGTAAACGGAATATGAGAGCAAAATCGTCAAAAGTACTGCAAAGTGCCGTAAGGCAACTCTAATCGAAATTAGACGAGTGCGTTGGGCCCCAAACACCTTGGAATGGTCAATTAGATGAGACGAGCAAATTAAGAGTTTTCGAGGGCAACTAAACCACCGTTAACGGAATATCAGGGCAAAATCGGCACAAGTTCTCACGGTGCCGCAAGACAACTCTAATCGAAATTAGATGAGTGCTTTGGGCCCAAAGCACCTTGGAATGGTCCATCGGGTGACACGGGAAAATTAGGAGCCTTCCGGGGCCACCAAACCACAGTAAACGGAATATGAGAGCAAAATAGGCAAAAGTACTGCACGGTGCCGCGAGGCAACTCTTATCGAAATTAGACGAGTGAGTTGGGCCCCAAACACTTTGGACTGGTCAATTAGATGAGATGATCAAATTATAAGTTTTCGGGGGCACCCAAAGCACTGTAAACGGAATATGAGAGCAAAATCGGCACAACTTCTCACGGGGTCGCATGACAACTCTAATCGAAATTAGATCAGTGCTTTGGGCCCCAAACACCTTGGAATGGTCTATCGGGCGACACGAGAAAATTAGGAGCCTTACGGGGCCATAAAACCATAGTAAATTGATGAGAGCAAAATCGGCAAAAGTACTGCACGGTGCCGCAAGGCAACTCTTATGGACATTAGATGAGTGCGTTGGGCCCCAAACACTTTGGACTGGTCAATTAGATGAGAAGAGCAGATTATAAGTTTTCGGGGGCGTCCAAAGCACCGTAAACGGAATATGAGAGCAAAATCGGCACAAATTCTAACGGTGCTGCATGACAACTCTAATCGAAATTGGATGACTGCTTTGGGCCCCAAACACCTTGGAATGGTCTATCGGGTGACACGAGAAAATTAGGAGCCTTCTGGGACCACCAACCCACATTAAACGGAATATGAGAGCAAAATCGGCAAAAGTACTGCACGGTGCCACAAGGCAACTGTAATCGAAATTAGACGAGTGCGTTGGGCCCCAAACACCATGGAATGATCAATTAGATGAGACGAGCAAATTATAAGTTTTTGGCGGCGACCAAACCACCGTCAACGGAATATGAGAGCAAAATTGGCACAAGTTCTCACGATGCCGCAAGACAACTCTAGTCGAAATTAGATGAGTGCTTTGTGCCCCAAAAACCTTGGAATGGTCAATCTGATGGCACGAGCAAATTAGGAGCTTTCCGGGGCCACCAAATCACCATAAACGGAATATGAAAGCAAAATCGGCAAAAGTACTGCACGGTGCCGCAAGGCAACTGTAGTCGAAATTAGACGAGTGCGTTGGGCCCCAAACACTTTGGACGGGTCAATTAGATGAGACGAGCAGATTATAAGTTTTCAGGGGAACCCAAAGCACTGTAAACGGAATATGAGAGCAAAATCGGCACAACTTCTCACGGGGTCGCATGACAACTCTAATCGAAATTAGATGAGTGCTTTGGGCCCCAAACACCTTGGAATGGTTAATCCGATGAGACGAGCAAATTAGGAGCTTTCCGGGGCCACCAAACGACAGTAAACGGAATATGAGAGCAAAATCGGGAAAGTACTGCACGGAGCCGCAAGGCAACTCTAATCGAAATTAGATGAGTGCTTTGGGCCCCAAACACCTTGGAATGGTCTATCGGGTGACACGAGAAAATTAGGAGCCTTCCGGGGCCACCAAACCACAGTAAACTCATGAGAGCAAAATCAGCAAAAGTACTGCACGGTGCCGCAAGGCAACTCAAATCGAAATTAGACGAGTGCGTTGGGCCCCAAACACTTTGGATTGGTCAATTAGATGAGACGACCAAATTAGGAATTTTTGACGTTGACCAAACCATTGTAAACGGAATGTGAGGGCAAAATCGACACAAGTTGTCACGGTGCCGTAAGAAAACTGTAATCGAAATTAGATGAGTGCTTTGGGCCCCAAACACCTTGGAATGGTCTATCGGGTGACACGAGAAAATTAGGAGCCTTCCGGAGCCACCTACCAAACCACAGTAAACGGAATATGAGAGGAAAATCGGCAAAAGTACTGCACGGTGCCACAAGGCAACTCTAATCGAAATTAGACGAGTGAGTTGGGCCCCAAACACTTTGGACTGGTCAATTAGATGAGACGAGCAGATTATAAGTTTTCGGGGGCGTCCAAAGCACCGTAAATGGAATATGAGAGCAAAATCGGCACAAGTTCTCACGGTGCCGCGTGACAACTCTAATCGAAATTGGATGACTGCTTTGGGCCCCAAACACCTTGGAATAGTCTATCGGGTGACACGAGAAAATTAGGAGCCTTCCGGGGCCACCGAACCACGTTAAACGGAATATGAGAGCAAAATCGGCAAAAGTACTGCACGGTGCCACAAGGCAACTGTAATCGAAATTAGACGAGTGCGGTGGGCCCCAAACACCACTGTTATTAATTTTCAAAACTATTTTGGGACGATAGATATATTTTGAAAATGAATTCCCTAGTACAAAAGCTTACCACTGAGTTATTACTCACCACACATTTTCTTGTTTTCAATAAAAATCCTCCCCTGGTACAGGTGCGAGCTAGCAAGTAGGAAGAGCTTCAATAGATGCACAGGCTGATTGGGGATGCGATGCAACTACACTAGTCAACATTTTAGAAATTTTCATGTATATGCATATTTTCATGACTTTACGCACGTTTTGTGGATATTATTCAGAGGATATTTATACTTTCATGATTCGTATTATGTTTTAAGATTTTTGCATGTGTGTGGTTTTATATAAATATGATGATTTTCGAATGATTTTATAATTGGAGTATTCTTGTGGATTTCTTGTGGAAATAAATATGGGGCCTAAGGCCTAGTAGTTGAAAATGAAAATATTTGAAGTGCACGGGTTTTTCTTTGTCGTTTTATGGGGTGGATTTTTAGAAAAGCAGTCATCATACTATCAGATTTTTGTAAACCCTATGTTGCAAATGATTACTTAGAAATCAAAAAGTTACCACCCGTTTTAGTTGAAAATACATTTTCAGAGTTCTTTTTTTTTTTTTTTTTTTTTTTTTTTTTTTTAAGTCTTCATAAAAAGTAAAAGGCTTAGTTTCACGGAAACCTCTCAATCGGTGCAGATCCTGTCTGGAAGGTCACCATGGGATTACAGAGCGGGCTACCTAGTGTAAGTAAGATGGGCCTGTCACCCACCTTTTATTCGTTTGGAATCACTTGAAAATTAGCTTCTTTTCTACTGGGTTTGCTGTTGGCCGAACTCCCTTATAGTTCTCTTTCTTTCTTTTCTTCTACCAATTGTTCCTTTCTCTTCTAAAAAATTTTGGTCACTTCTTCCTTTTATATAGCTTTTATTGTCTTGAACAATTACCCTTTGAGTTTGTCATTTAATTACCAAGCATGCCATTAGTTTTGATTACCAATTTTGCCCTTTTTATGACAATACTTTCCACACTTTTGTGAATCCACAAATTCTCTTGCATATATCTTCAACCGATTTAGTTACTAATGTCATTTCTTTGAAATTCTTTGTCACCATTTGTATCATATACTTTAATCAACCGTCGTATTGTTTTTCGAATTCGAAATCATTTCCATAAACTCAATTTCATATGTAAGCTTGTATAACCTCTAGTTAATTCATTTAATCATACTCTTTCAATGAAAATTTCATTATCACTAATCGTCATCATATACTTTTAATAAATCATCGTCTTATTTCTCAAATTCGAATTTATCTCTGATCCATTCGGAAATATCGACTAGAATTCGATTATATATCCGAAAAATTTAATTGATTTCTTTATTCCATTAATAATAGTGTATGATAGGCCCCTCTCCTTACTAGGCCTGCCAGCCACCTTACGGTAGCCCTCCAGAGGATATCTGATCCAACTGGAAAGTTCCCGTAAAGCTACGTCGTTTACTTTTTAAAAACTTTCTGTTAATGCTGAAACGTGGTAAAAATTTTATTTTTATTTGAACATTTATAAAACAGATTTATAAAAATGTGGACAGCATAACGGCTGTTTTTCAAACATGTCATCCTATAAATTTAAAAATTTAACACTTCTATATCAAACAATTCTCCACTACTGGGCCTCAGGCCCTCAAATCATTTTCACAATCTAGCCACAAACATTTTTCAATTTAAAATCCATAAATATACTTCATTTTCATCTAAGACAAATAGATAAGTTAATTTATCAAAAACTACATTTTATAAATACAAATTACCATATACAACTCAAAATATAATTTATAAATACTCATCAAAAGTTGCATGACATATACTTTTAAACTAACTTATGCAGTGATGTTGTTGCATCAGACCACTTACGCGTCTGATGGAGCCTCTTCTGGTTGACGGCTAGTTCCTACACTTAGGGAGGATTTTTATAAAATACGAAAATAGGGTGGTGAGTATAAAACTCAGTGAGTCGTTAAAGTAATCTATCTGTATGCTGGTTTAAACTAACTCCTCCCAAAAACGGTTGGAAAATAAACCTTTAGGTTCTAAAACTAAAAATGATTTCTCGCATTCTATGATTAATTTCAAATATTTACTCATTTAAATATCTCACATACTAAAATAATTAATTCATATGCTGAAATATATCTCGAATACAATACTTTTTAAAATGCCTTGCATGCACAAATATAAGTAAATGATACAACTTGGAATATAATCTGAAAAATCTTAAATAACTAGCATGCATAAAAATTTTATTAAAATTACAAAACCGAGTAATTCTTATAAATCTTTCTTTATTTCTAGAAATTGGAAATAGTTCTAATTTAATAACTTCACGTCTATTAACGTGCTTTTCTCTTTTATCAAAACTGAGTAAATATTTTTATAAACCTTTCTTTATTTTTCAAAACTGGAAATCAGTTCTAATTTAATAAATTCTTTATTTCTCAAAAATGGAAATAATTTCTAGTTTAATAAACTTCACTTCATTTTAAAATGCTTTTATCTTTTACCTCGTCAAAGGCAACTTAGGGAAACTTAGCTCCATTGTGACGGAATCTCTCGACACCACAGGAGCTCGGGGATGCTACTAGGCGTAGTCGCAGATGTGGGAAACCTCTTGGGGTTACGATCCCCTCCCAACATCAGGCAGATCTACGCTACCATATACGTGCAGAGGGCGACTGACAGACTCGACTCAACCCCCCCAAGTTAGTGTTAGTAACTGACTCTCCCAACTGCTCTTGCCATACACGTATACGGTACTTCGGTCAATAATCCCTGGCGGCTAGGGTAAACCCAAGGCATTTAAATCTTTTCATAATAAAAATCTTACTTTTCTTTAATTACTTGAAATAAACTTTACTTTTCTCTAAGGCCAAAACCTATTATTTATAAATAACTTTAATACATAAAATTCTCGAGTATAATAACTTAATATACCAAATTGTTTTAATACTCAAATGCTCATAATTACATCTTAATGAAAATATTCATGCAATTCATATAAAATATATAACATGCTAGAATAACTTTAAAATCACATAGTCAACTCTTTTACTAAAACAACAATTAAATAACTCAATTCTCATATTGTAAACTTTCTTTTATAATCTCAACTTTGTAATCGAAATAACTTTAGAAATATTTTATTAACTTGATCTCATGCATGTATATATATTAAAAGCTTACTATTTTTACTTTGCTTAATAACAAATAAAGTTAGCATATAAACTCAAGTGATATTCATGCATGATAAAACTTAAAATATGCAACCATTTAATTAAACTTAATAACTTGAAATGAGGTAAATAACTTCTCATTTAAAACAATTCAATACTAAAATATATGATTGCTAACATGGATAATCAAATTATAATTTCATCAAAACTTTTAAAATACAACCACTCACCATTCACTTCCAATTACTTCACCACCACTCCAACGCTTCCTTTATATTCTTGAGATTCCCTACAATTTAATCTAACCAACAATCTTGGTTTAGGATTCATAAATATTAAAATTTCACTTCATTAAAATCCATACACCAATTCATAACAACATTATATTCTTGACAATCTTCCAATCACCTTCTAATCCAAAGTTTTTGCATTTAAACTTATTCCACCATCCAACAATTTATTCACTTTAATCCGACACATATAAGCCCAAGAGGTCATTTAATCTAGCTTAATACATACATATTCAATGAATTCACCACTTTACCTTATCTTACAATAAAAATCTCATTACAATTTCAATTCATTCCTTTGGCGCTCAAATATTCAAACACATCATAATCACCAACCAAACATATATAAAATTCATTCAAGAACTTCACCATTCACTCACATAGATTTCCAATAAAATATATTAACTAGTCAATTATTTTATCAATCAACATATATTCTCAAGAAATTCACAACTCCATCAACTTTCCAATTAATATTCTCACATCCATTTCTATATATTTCTTTAACATTAAAGCACTCAAACATCTTATAATCATCATCAAAATACATACAATTTATTTGATGACAAATTCACCTTCACACTTAACTTTAACCAACTCAATTATCCAACTTTCACTTTTCATCTCTCTTGCATCCTTTGATATCAACCTATTCACTTACATCCCATAACCTTATACAATTCATTTAATTATTTAAAATAATCTCAACATATATAAAAACAACAATTGCTCAAGCACTAATGAAATTAATCACCAACTCATTTCTTTGTTTTTCTTTTCAAGATTTCCTTTCAATCAACATAGTTTCACATATAATTTCATTTAATCATCCAAATGATCTTAACACCTATACTTTTATAATCTAATCACATACTAATATATAACAACTTCATTCATCCTTTTCATCTCAACAAATAATCACACACAAACACTTCAACAATTATCCATCAACTCAACTATAACCTTAAACTAAAAAATACATTTATTTCATCAACTATTATTCATCAAACCCTAACCCTTACCTCTCCAAATCTTCATCCAAAGCTTCTTGATTCTTTTCCTTCACTTCCAAGCTTATATTGATGATGATCAACCTTGAATTAATCCATATAACTCATCAAAACCTCATATAATTCAATAACTTTAAAAATCTATCAACCAAACATAAAATCACTTCACTTACCCTTTCTCTTTCTTGATGAAGGTGGATGGAATTGAGAGGATACAAGGGATGGATTCTCCCTTCTTCTTCTTCTTCTCCTCCTCCTCCTCTCACGGCTGCAGAACTTCTTCTCCTTCACGGTTCTGCTTCAGCTCACGCCTCCAGCTCTGTCTCTCCCTCTTGGTTCTGCTTTGGTCTCACGGATGCAGCTTGCTCTTCATGATTTCTTCTCCTTCTTCACGACTGCAGAGTTTCTTCTTCTTCTTCCATTTGGTTCTGCTCACACCTGGTCTGCAGCTCTCTCTCGGTTTCTGTTCTTCTTTCACGATCTCAGCTTGTCTCACACGATTCCCTCGTCTCTCAACCAACTTCACTCTCTCTCAATCAGCTATCAATCACTCACTTATATACTAACACTCTTTTAATGCCAAAATTGCCCTTAAAATAACTCTAAAATCACACAATTGCCATCATTCATGCATGAACACATTTCATTGGCCAATTATTTCATCCACTTAATTACTAACAACTCAACCCATTTCTTAATTAAATCTCTACTAACCACTAGCTTTTTAACTCTAAGATGTCTTAACCTCATTGGCCTTCACTCAAGCACATGGATTATGCTTCTTTAATACATATCTTCTCCTACACATTTAATGTTACAATTAACTTAAATTTTAATCCTCACTGAACACCAATAAATTCCAAAAATATTCTATGGTCATCCTATCATGAAATTTACCATGCAATCCTCTAATTGGGCGTCTTAACTTTCAATTCTATGCTTCAAAAAAAATTCAATCGGCTATAAACTCATTAAAATTCACAACGTTTCCTACGAGAGTATTTTTATTCATAAATATTCGGAACCTTTAAAATCTATTCAAACGAACTCAGTTTTACTCCGTTTCAGTTTCTAATAACTCTAATTCATATTCTGAAGCTTATGATGTCCGGGGTCCATTTTTCGAACATCACTATTCACGCGATACTATTCATCCGAAAATACTATTCACCGAAAAATTTTATTTCACGAAACTTAAGGAAATTTTCCTTTTCCCGAAAATCACTATTCACTCGAAAACACTATTCACACAAAATCTCTATTCATCTGGAAACACTATTTCTCTCAGGGAGATGAAATTCCGGGTCTTACAGTATACTTGTACAATATTTTTACAATGTTTATACTATACATTTCCTTTACAACACTAGAATTGGGAGGGTGTATTAAACCAAACCATAGTTAACAAAATATAAGTGCAAAATCGATAAAAGTGTTGCACGGCGCTGCATGACAACTTTAAATGAGATTAGATGAGTGCATTGTGCTTTAAACCCTTTAAAACGGAGTATTTGATGAGACAAGCAAATTAGTAACCCTTTACAGCCACCAAACCACAGCAAACGGAATATGAGTGCTAAATCAGCAAAAGTGTTGCGTGGCGACGCATAACAACTCCAAACGGAATTAGAGACACGAGTTGTGCTTCAAAGCCTTTGAAATAGAGTATTTGATGAGACAAGCAAATTAAGACCCTTGTGTAACCATTGTTTCTCAGTAAGCATAATATGAGTGCAAAATCAGCAAAAGTATCGCATGACATGATGTGAGCAGCAAACATGGCATTGGAGTTGATGGTGCACGTGATAAGGATGCCCGATCCAAGGATGAATTGAGCATACCCGATGGACCAATCACAAGAGCTAGGTCAAAGAGGTTAAAAACGGCATTTCAAGGTTTTGTGCAACATTTTATTGACTTGGAGCTGAGGGCGCGTGATAAGGCTTATGGTGGACCGTCGATGGTGGCCTACGATGGACCGTCAAGTGGAGTCAAGGGGCCAACCCAATATGTCAACCTAACTAGCACATATGGGCCTGATTTTATAATCTAGAATTTATTTTATGTTAGCCCATTATGTAAAACACTGTCATGTGCCATGCATGTGATTTCATTAATATGGTGTCATGTAATAGTGTTGGGCTGATTATTTAAATTTGATAAATAGGCCATATAACTAAGCCCATTAGGGCATCTTTAGGGTTTCTTTATGAATTACCAACATTATAAATAGGTGTTTATGCCTTATTTGTGAACAGTTACGGGATTTTCAGATTAATAAACTATTTTCTCCTAAGTTCTTCATTGAACTTTTATCCAATTTATCAAGGGTTAATCTAACCTTTGTGGTGTTTAATTTTACTCTTGAATGTCTTGGTTTTTGTTTGCAATACAACAATAGGTCAAGATTTCACACAATTGAATCTTGTTTTGGGAATTGGGGTTCTTGGTCCAAATCTGGTTTTGGGGGTTTCGAGACTTGATCTTGGGGTTTCCGCATCATGACACCACACGACAACTTTGAAAAAAATTAGATGAGTGCGTTATACTTCAAACTATTTTAAATGCTGTATTTGATGAGACAAGCAAATTAGGAATCTTTCGTAGTCGCCAAACCACAGTAAATGAAATATAAAAGTAAAATCGACAAAAGTGTTACACAGTGTCGCTAGACATCTCACAATAACTCTAAACAAAATTAGGCCAATGCATTGTGCTTCAAATCATTTGAAATGGTGTTTCTGATAAGACTAGCAAATTAGAAGCTTCCCGTAGCCATCAAACCATAATAAATAGAGTGTGAGTGCAAAATCGGTAAAAGTGTCGTATTGCACCGTACGACAGCTTTAAATGGAATTAGAGGTGTGAGTTGTGTTCCAAACCCTTTAAAATTATGTATTTGATGAGACAAGGAAATTAGGAGTCTTCTGTAACCAACAAACCACAGTAAACGGAATATGATTGCAAAATTAGCAAAGTTATTGCACGGTGCCGCACGACAACTCTAAACGAAATTAGATGAGTGCGTTGGGCTTCAAACCCATTAAAATGGAGTATTTGATGAGACAACCAAATTGGGAGCCTTCTATAGCCACAAAACCATAGTAAATAGAATATGAGGGCAAAATTAGTAAAAGTGTAGCACAGCTCTGCACGACAACTCTAAACGATAATAGATTAGTGCGTTGTGCTTCAAACCCTTTAAAATGGAGTATTTGATAAGACAAGCAAAATAGCAGCCTTCTGTAGCCATCAAACTACAGCAAAGGACATATGCGTGCAAAATCGGCAAAAGCATCGCATGGCGTTGCACGACAACTCTAAACGGAATCAGATGAATGAGTTGTGCTTCAAACCCTTTGAAATGGTGTATTTGATAAGACAAGAAAATTAAAAGCCTTCCGTAACCACCCAACCATAGTAAACGGAATGTGACAGCAAAATCGGTAAAAGTGTCTCATGGTATTGGATGACAACTCTGCACGGAATTAGATGAGTATGTTATAGTTTGAACTCTTTGAAATGGTGCATTTAATGAGACAAACAAATTAGGAGCATTCCGTAGCCACCAAATCACAATAAACAAAATATGAGTGCCAAATCGACAAACGTCTCGCATGGTACTGTATGACAACTCTAAATGGAATTAGACGAATGCATTGTCCTTCAAACCTTTGAAATGGTGTATTTGATGAGATAAGCAAATTAGGAGCCTTCCATGGCCTCCAAACCATAGTAAACGGAATATGAGTGCAAAATCAGTAAAAGCGTTGCACGACGCTGCATGACAACCCTAAATGGAATTGGATGAATATGTTGTGCTTCAAACCCTTTAAAATGGAGTATTTAATGAGACAAACAAATTAGCCACTTTCTGTAGGCACCAAACCACAACAAACGAAATATGAGTGCAAAATCAGTAAAAGTGTCGTACGGGTGCCACATAGCAACTCTAAATAGAATTGGACGAGTGCATTACGTTTCAAACCTTTTGAAATTGTGTATTTGAGGAGACAAGTAAATTAGCAATCTTTCGTAGCCACCAAACCACAGTAAACAGAATATGAGTTCTAAATTAGCAAAAATATCGCACAACGCCACACGACAACTCTAAACGGAATTAGACAAATGCATTGTGCTTCAAACCCTTTGAAATTGTGTATTTGATGAGACAAGCAAATTACGAGCCTTTCGTAGCCACCAAACCAGAGTACACGGAATATGAGTGTAACGTACCCTCCCAAATTATTGTAATGTACATGTATTGTATTAAATGTGACGTATTTATGGAGTAATAAAAAATAAATTAAAGTGTCCAAATGAATTTTTGTAGAATTTTTGGATGGGACCGGGGATGGTTTTTATTTACGAAATAGTAAAATAATTTAAAATGGACAGATTCGGATGTGCAATTGAAACATAATAAATTTTTTGAATGTGAAATTGGGTTATAATAAAATTTTCAGATTGATCTGAAATGATTTCAAATACGGAAATGAAAAAGCATGAAAAAAAGTAATGAAAGAGTGCATGTTTGACAAGTGGTGAAAAGTTTATAATAAATGGTGGCAAGTGGATGGCAAATTGAAGGAATTAGAGGACAAGTGTAAGGTGATAATTAAACATATATATATACATATATGTAAATGAAAAGCAAAAAAATCAAGGGAAATAAAAGAAGCAAACAAGAAGCACATTCGATCAACAAACAAACAAGAGAAGAAAGCGGTGTGTTCTCGACTAAGTGAAGAAGAGACCGAGATAGCATGTTAAAATGGTGATTTTGGAAGCCATATTTGAGAGCTCTCAACACATGCAAGAGAAACACAACACCACACTTGGTCAACTTGAGAGAAAACAAACAAGAAAGAAAGAGAAACTCACGGCCTTGAAGGGAAGCATTTAGTCGTGAACTGCACCAGGAGGACAGCACCTATTTTTGTTGATTTTGAAGTTGTTTTTGAGAGGATACATCACATGCAATGGGTGTGAACAAAGCTAGAAGCAAGATTCATCCATTCCAAGAGGTAAGCTTTAAGTTTCCATGAATTTTATTGAACAAATGGATGGATTTTATGATATTATGCTTGGGTTTTAGGATTTAAAACCTTATTAGTGTGAAGATTGAATTGTATGTGAATCAAGTGAGAAAATTGAAATGCATGTTGATGTTGTTCTCGACTAAAGATGAATGTAGTAGTTTACTTTGAATTTGAGTGTTTTATCATGAGTTTTGGTGTGATGTGGATGTGATAAACTTGATGAAATCTTGGTATGGTAATGCATGTTGAATTCAACCAAAAAGGTGTTTGATATGGTTTATTTTGAGTTTGAGTTATTTGAGTGATTTTCATGGTTGGAAATGTGTTGAAAGATTGGATTTTGATATTGAAATGAAAAACAAAACTTGGTAGATACGTATGATGTGAATTCGGCTAAGGTAAGGTTTATGTGATGGAAAATTGTTTTTAGTTGGTTTGTGTGATTTTAGGGAGTATTTAGTTGATGGAATTAGCATAAAATTGAAGGAAATTCATTGGATTGTTAAATAAACATTTTGTGGCAAAACTTTTTTGAAATTACGAAAATGTAATGTTTTATGAATTTCATTAGAACTTATACCATCTTTCATATTTTTAAGTGTAATTAAAATGAGCAAAATTGAAGAAGATTGATGGTAGGAGAATGTGCTAGGTTTGGCCAACCTAGGGAAAAAGTAATACAAAAATTTCATTTAATGTGTTAAAGCGAAATTAGACTTTATTCGACATCCTTTATGTGTTTAGAAATTTAGAATTTCAAACGGATGATAAATGCGAATAATTGACATTGATACGATCTAAAAAAGGTGTTTCAAATTGTTAGTATAGCTAGGTGTTGTGTGCATTAATATGTGGTTATGGAAACATATGTACAAATAACACTGATTGTGGCATAACCTAAAAACAGATTATGAAAATGTATAATTTACGCGGAGGCAAGAAAACTTTTCCATTGAATATAAGCTTATTAACGAACTAGGGAATAAAGTTTAGCTTCACGAGAACCTTTTAGTTGGAGTAGCTCTCGACTGGAAAACCATGGGGTTATTGGATAGGTCATCTTGAGTATAAGAGTTGGGGCCCGTCAATGAGTGCAAAATCAGTACAAGTGTTGCACAACTTCACATGACAAATCTAAACAAACTTAGATGAGTGCATTACGCTTCAAACCCTTTAAAATGGAGTATTTGATGAGATAAGTAAATAAGGCGCATTCCATAATTATCAAACCACAATAAACAGAATATGAGTGTAAAATTTGTAAAAGTATCGCACGGCACAAACGACTACTCTGAAAGGAATTAGATGAGTGCATTGCACTTCAAACCCTTTAAAATGAAGTATTTGATGAGACAAACAAATTAAGTGTCTTTCATAATCATCAAACCACAATAAATAGAATATGAGTGCAAAATCTGTAAAAGTGTCACACGGCATGCAAGACAACTTTGAACGGAATTAGATGAGTGTGTTGTGCTTCAAACACTTTGAAATGGTGTCTTTGATAAGACATGCAAATTAAGAGTCTTCCGTAGCCACCAAACCAAAGTAAACGAAATAGGAGTGCAAAATGGGCAAAAGTGTCACACGGTGCTGTATGGCAACTCTAAATGAAATTACATAAGTACGTTGTGCTTCAATGTAACATGCTCTCCTGGAATCCAGGTAACCCATTAAATCTTATTTCTATGTATAGAATAATAAAGCTATTAAAGTATTCGAATCCGGATAAGTTATTAAATTTTCGTAAAATTTCTAGATAGGTCTGGGAAAGGTTTATGATTCTGAAATCCCAAAATTTATTTAAAATGAATGGATCGGACAATCAATCAAATTGATGCGAACCCCATATATAGTGACACGACACCCACAAGCAAATTGAAACATAACCCTAAAAAAGATTAAAACAGGTTTATAAAAATAAAATTTTGACCCACTAATTATATGTCAATCAAGAACCAAAATTATAAGGAACTTTGACCCAATGATTAGAACTCAATCAAGAACCAAAATTATTAAAAAAAAAAAAAAAAGGATATTGACACCACTTCCAAGACATAGATGAGAATGTAGGAGATAAGTCATGGTTTGATCACCACAAGTAAAGTTTGATAAGATCACATGTTCAACAATGAACAAAAGAGGAATTCACTCTCTCAATTAAACATAATTGGTTGCATCTTCATTCTTCTTCTTTTTACTTAGGGTTACAAGTCTTTTTATAGGTCAAACAATAAAACATAACATGAAACCCCAGCCCTCTTACAGTTAAGTTCATTAAACATACTCATGAGTTTAAAATAATTAAACATGAGCTTAAGTTGATTAATGTATCAACTCAGCCCATTACATAAATTAAGACCCAACATAAAATTAAATATACTAAATTTATTTAAAACTCATTACAATTAAAATAAACCAGCTCAAATTATTTAAAGCCCAATTAACTCAAATTTGCTTCCAATTGCAATCAATTAGCTCCCAAAGCCTTCAAAATTAAGCCCAATAGCCATCAAAATTAGTGATTTTGAACTTGAACAATGTTTTGAAGCCTTGGTTACTCCTCCAAATAGTCCAAATTTGCTTGCTTCTATGGATCTCATCATTTCCTCTTTTCTCAAGACGATTTGTTCTCAAAGCGTGATTCATCTGCATCATTGTCCGATTACGTACTTGACACCTAAAAGAATGTTAAAGAAAAACGAATCTCACACACTCTCTCACATATTTTACTCTAATTCTCACGTGTTTATCACTCGTCACTCTTGAAGTAATCACCTTGACTAATCTCAACAAGAAAAGAACACACATTTATGAAAGGAAAGATTGGGACAAGAAAGACATTTAAGAAGCAATAAAGGCACGAAAAGGAATTAATTTTGGTCAAAGTGAGAAGCAAATGGAAACAATATGATTTCAGGGAAGTAAATTAGGAAGAAAATAAAATTTGCCCCATTGATTTAAGTAAGATTAGAATGGAAAGGAAATAAATTTTATTTCTTTATTTAAGCAATAACAAAATAGAAATGAAATGAAAGTTGACTCCTTTTATTTAGGTAAGAACATAAAAAGAATGATATAAAATTTATTCCTCTAATTTAGGCAAGGATACAAAAGGAAGGAAATAAAATTTATTCCTCTAATTTATGCTAGAACACAAAAGGAAAGAAATGAAATTAATTCCTTTAAAAGCTCTCCTTAGATGTAAGATGCCCAACTAGAAAGAAAATAAAGTTTCCATTTCCTCCAATTAAGATTTTCTTTCTTTTTTTTTTTTTTTTGCTTTTTTTTTCTGCTTTTTTCATTTTTTTGCTCTCTATTGTTTTTTTCTCCTTTTTTTTTCTTTTGGTTTTTTTTTAACTACTAGAAATCACACACAATGAAGAATATTGGCAACTTGTGAAGAGATGAAAATAAAAACATAAAAAAAAATTAGTGACGTGAATAGTAAAGGAAATAACAAGAAAAATATGACAATAAAAATACGATATTATGAGGAAAGAAAATAAACAAATTTGATTTTTTTTTTGAAAAAAATAAATAAACAAATAAATTGGATAATCAAACCTGAATTAATTCCCAAAGCTCTGATACCAATTGATATGAAGCCCGTATTTAGCGATATAACACCCATAAGCAAATTGAAACACAACCCTAAGAAAGATTAAAACAAGTTCATAAAAATAAAATTTTGACCCATTAATTATATGTCAATCAAGAACCAAAGTTATAAAGAATTTTGACCCAATGATTAGAACTCAATCAAGAACTAAAATTATAAAAAAAGAAGGATATTGATGTCATTCCCAAGACATAGATGAGAAGGTGGGAGATAAGTCATGGTTTGATCGCCACAAGCAAAGTTTGATAAGATCACATGTTCAACAATGAACAAAAGAGAAAATTCACTTTCTCAATTAAACATAATTGGTTGCATCTTCATTCTTCTTCTTTTTGCTTAGGGTTACAAGTCTTTTTATAGATAAAAAAATAAAACATAACATGAAACTCTAGCCCCCTAACAATTGGGCTCACTAAACATACTCATGGGTTTAAAATAATTAAACATAGGCTTAAGTTGATTAAATGTATCAGCTTAGCCCATTACATAAATTAAGACCCAACATAAAATTAAATATACTAACTTAATTTAAAACTCATTACAATTAAAATAAACCAGCCAAAATTATTTAAAGCCTAATTAACTCATATTTGCTTCCAATTGCAATCAATTAGCTCCCAAAGTCTTCAAAATTAAGCCCAATAGCCATCAAAATTAGTGATTTTGAACTTGAATAATGTTTTGAAGCCCTGGTTACTCCTTCAAATAGTCCAAATTTGCTTGCTTCTATGGATCCCATCACAAATACTACGAAGTTTTCGAATTTAAAATTGAATTTTTAATAAAATTTTCAGATAGATCCAAGAGGATTCCAAATACGAAAAGAGGCTTTTAGGATCCTGGAAAGACATATGTGATAAATGGATCTAGTATTGTGCATGCAAGACAAGTGTCCCACGTGCACTTAAAGCGAAGGACAAGTGTTGTTCATGCATAAATAACGGAAGACAAGTGTCAAGTATGTGTATAATATATATATATATATATATATTATATGTTAAGTGAATGAAAAGGGAAATAAATCAAATATTTTTATTGTTCATGAGAAGCTTCACGGTCACTCACTTCTCTCATCACTCTCACGATCAAAACTCTCAAGTGTTCTCATTTCTCTCAACTCTCTCATGCCTTACTTATCTCAAACCTCACGGCCTTCTCTCCACTCCCTTAATCTCTTACATTCTCATGGCTCTCTCTCACAACTCTCACTTCCTCTCGGTTGTCAAGATTGAAGAAGCAATCACCATTCAGTCAAGTAAGCCCTCTCTCTCTCCTCACGATTTCAAGTGTTTTCCTTGTCATTTGAAGCAAACAAAATCAAACAATGTTCTCTTGGTCACTTGAAGGAAAAATCAAGCAAAACAATTGAAGGAAACCAATGAGGACTCACAGCTAGACAAGGTGTTGATGGCCGAATTACACGCACAGAAGAATGGTGATGTTTTTGAAGGAATGAGGCACATGCATGAAGACTGAAACTATTTAAGAGGTGTTTCCAATGATTTAGGAAGGTAAGTTTTAATTTTCGAGAAATTTTGTTAAGTTTTTGGAAAGATTTGTGTTAAAGCATGCTTAGGTTTTAGGATTTATCACCTCATTAGTGTGGAGGTTGGTTTGTGAATGAATTTGATGTTGGATTGACTTCAAAAATTGGCGTACATGTGAGCATAGGTTCGGCTACAAGAGGATTTTTTAGGTTGGTTGGATTTTTGGTGGTTTTGCCATGTTTTGGATGTGTTTTGGATGTATGAAATGAGTTGGAATATTGATTTTAGGAGAATAGATGTATTTGGCCAAGGGGTATTTTTGTCATTTAAAAAATATTTTCAGTTGGTTTATGGGATTTTAGGAAACATTTGAACGATAGTGATGCGGTGCAAGGTGTGTCTCCAAAGGACCCAATTCAAATTCCTATTGGACCCGTTACGAGGGCTCGAGCTAAGAAGTTCAAGGAAGCACTTAACGGGTTGATTCAAGAAGTTTGCACTCAAATACAATCACGGAAGCCCATTGATGGAAGCCCACGTGAGGAGTTAAATTGCATCAACTTGATCCAAGTTCTAGAAGATTCCAGCCCAAGTCAAACTTAATCTTCGCAATTAATGGACGTGTATCTTGGGCATCAATTCACCAGAATAATGGAAGGAGGGTCAACTCTCCTATTTAGATCTCTAGTAAAATTAGGAATAATAAATCATGGACTTTACTTTTTTTGTCTTAGGCATTATTTCCTTTGCTATTATTGTAATCTGAAATTACCTTTTTCGTCATAGGCATGATTCTCTTTGATTTTAATGCTTGTAATTTCAGAATTCGAATTTGTATTTTCAGCCTATAAATAGGCGCAATATCAATGAAAGAGGCAGTCAATTTTCATGGTATTTGTGAGAACGAATTTCTCTTTGGTTCTTTGAACAACTCTCAAACTTATCGGAATTATCCGTGGCGTTTGAAACCTTCGACTTATCAATCAACCCTCCATTGTTGATTGTGGCGTCTTCACCATACCAAGGTTCTTACCTCGTCATAGGTAACGGGTCGCGGTTCCATCCCTCAAACTTGTCTTAGAAAACGGTCTTGGTTTCTTCTTTTGATTACGGGTTTCGTCACGGGTTGGCGTGGTTCGTATCAGTTTGGTATCAGAGCACGGTTCTAGGTCAGGTTTACCTATCCTTTTATCTTCTTTGTTTTCGTCTTTAAATTTCATTCCGTTCCGTTCTAGTTCTTATAAAAAAAAATTAAAAAAAAAATCCGAGAAAAAAAAAAAAAAAAAAAGAGAAGAAGAAAACAAGAGGATCGTGAGAGATCGTAAAAAAAAAAAAAAAAAAAATTGTTTTATTTCCACTATTCAAGTGACCACGAGTCTTAATCTGACTCTTATTTCAAGTGTGGAAATTTTGAGTCGAAATTTTTCCTTTTTGAGAATCCGAAATCTTGTTCGTACGTGTTGATGTTAGTATTACCTTTTGGTTGGTAAGTCTTTGGCAGATTGCTACGTGTTATTTTGAATATTGTTTGTTAGTTTGAAAAGAACCAAAAGAGAATTCACGAGTGGAAAAAGGCAAGAGAGGTGAGCATATTAGAGGGTAAAAGCCAATTGAGTGAAACACGAGCGACATTGAGTGATTCATAATTTCGAGTGATACACGTGAGAGAGTGTAGTGAGGTCCTTTCCATATTGTTTCTATTTTCATTTTTTTGTTGCAGGTTATAACCATGTCACGCAACCAAGAAGAAAACTCAGCTGAAGAGATACAACAGTCAACTATTCCTAACCTACAAATACAAGCGATATTAGGAGAAGTGAGACGAATAATGAGGGCTGAGCATGAGCAACTCCATGAAAGGATGGATAGGTTAGAATTGGAGAATAGGAGGCAACGAAATTCACCTGTTAGGCCACCACCTAGGCGAAGGCAGCAAAGAGAGCATTGGGGTGATGTTGAAGAAGAAGAGGAGGAGTTGAATGAGCCACCATTGAATCGGGGTAGGTTTAGACGAGGGAATGAGAATAGAGAAGTTAGGAATTGGGAGGACAATAATTTGGGTAGCATTAAGATGAAGATTCCACCGTTCCAAGGAAAAGCCGATCCGGAAGCCTATCTGGAGTGGGAAAAGAAGGTGGAGTTAGTATTCGATTGCCACAATTATTCTGAGCTTAAGAAGGTGAGATTAGCAGCCATTGAATTTTCCGACTATGCTCTTGTTTGGTGGGATCAGTTGGTGTTGAATAGGCGTCGGAACAGGGAGCGTCCGATTGCAACATGGGAAGATATGAAGTCAGTGATGAGGAAGCGATTTGTGCCGAGCCATTATTACCGGGAATTATACAAAAGTTTGCAAGGGCTTAGGCAAGGGCATCGGAGTGTAGAGGAGTATTACCAAGAAATGGAGAAAGCCATGATTAGAGCCAATGTAGAAGAGGATCCAGAGGCAACCATGGCGAGGTTCTTGCAAGGGTTGAATCAAGATATTAATGACCGGGTGGAAATGCAGCATTATGTGGAGATCGAGGACATGGTGCACATGGCCATTATCGTGGAGCGACAACTCAAGAGGAGGGGAGGCACCCATAAAGGCCACAACCCAGGGTCTAGCCCTTGGAAACCAAGTTCTTCAAGAAAGGAGGATAAGCCACAATCATCCTCAACTCTCAAGCCCAAATCTGATCATAAGCCGGAGAACACCAACCGTGATTCTCAAGGTAAACCCGACACTACTACTGCACGGAATCGTGATATTAAATGCTTTAAATGTCAAGGTAGGGGTCACATAGCGAGTCAATGCCCAAACAAGCGGGTTATGGTGATGCGAGACAATGGAGATGTTGTGACCGATGATGAAAATTCCGACACCGATGATATGCCACCATTGGAGGACGTTTATGGAGAAGAATTTGCTGTACACGGAGATTTGTTGGTGGCGAGAAGAGCTTTGAGTGTGCAAGCCAAGGAGGAGGACGAAGTGCAACGAGAAAACATCTTTCACACTAGGTGTTACGTCAAAAATAAGGTATGTAGTGTGATTATTGATGGTGGTAGTTGTACTAACGTTGCTAGCACAACTATGGTGGAGAAACTAGGTTTACCCACATTGAGACACCCTAGGCCTTATAAGTTGCAATGGTTGAATGATAGCGGCGAATTAAAAGTAAGCAAACAAGTGTTAGTTGCATTTCGAATTGGAAAATATGAAGATGAGGTATTATGTGATGTCGTTCCAATGCAAGCCGGACATTTGTTGCTAGGGCGACCATGGCAATTTGATCGAAAGGTCAAGCATGATGGGTTTACCAATAAATACTCTTTTGTACTCAATCAACGTTCAATCACTCTTGTACCTTTGACACCACAACAAGTATATGAGGATCAAGTGAGGTTAAAAAAAGAGAGTGATCAAAAAGAAGAGAGAGATCAAAAGGAAGAAAATGAGAGAAGAGAAATGAGTCAAAATTCGAGAGAAAAGGAGAAAGAGGCCAAAAAAATTGAGAAAGAAAAAAAGAAATCAAATTCGGCCTTGGTGAGTTTAAGAGAGGAAAAACATTGTTACATTGCAAAAAAAAGTGAGATCAAGAGAGCTTTACAATTACAACAGCCTTTTATAGTACTTATGTACAACGAGGCTTTTTTGTGTACTAATGATCTTGCCGGAAATTTGCCGAGCGGTATTAACTCTCTTTTGCAGGATTATGATGATGTCTTTCCCGAAGACACACCACCTGGCTTGCCTCCAATGCGAGGGATTGAGCATCAAATTGACTTTGTACCCGGTGCAACGATCCCAAACCGACCAGCTTATAGGAGCAACCCCGAGGAAACCAAGGAGCTTCAAAGGCAGGTTAGTGAATTACTGGAGAAAGGGTATGTGAGGGAAAGCATGAGCCCATGTGCTATTCCGGTTCTACTTGTGCCTAAGAAGGATGGGACTTGGAGGATGTGTGTTGATTGCCAAGCCATCAACAACATAACGGTAAAGTATCGACATCCTATTCCTCGCTTAGATGACATGTTGGATGAGTTGCATGGTGCTTGTATATTTTCTAAAATTGATTTGAAAAGTGGATATCATCAAATTCGTATGAAAGAGGGTGATGAATGGAAAACTGCTTTTAAGACAAAACATGGATTGTATGAGTGGTTAGTAATGCCTTTTGGATTAACTAATGCACCGAGCACATTTATGAGATTGATGAATCATGTTTTGCGTGCATACATAGGAAGGTTTGTTGTTGTTTACTTTGATGATATTCTCATTTATAGCAAAAACTTGGATGATCATGTTGTGCATTTAAAATCAGTTTTGGATGTGCTTAGAAAAGAAAAGTTGTTTGCCAACTTGAAGAAATGCACGTTTTGCACCGATAGGCTTGTGTTTCTTGGTTTTGTTGTTGGTGCACAAGGAATACAGGTTGATGATGAAAAGGTCCGTGCAATTCAAACGTGGCCGAGTCCCACAAGCATAGGTGAAGTTCGGAGCTTTCATGGACTTGCCAGTTTCTACCAGCGATTTGTGAAGGACTTTAGTACTTTGGCCGCACCACTCACAGAAGTAATTAAGAAGAACGTTGGATTCAAGTGGGGGGAGGAGCAAGAAAAGGCGTTTCAGCTAATCAAGCAAAAATTAACAAATGCTCAATTATTGTCTTTACCTAACTTTGATAAAACGTTTGAGATTGAATGTGATGCTTCAGGTGTAGGTATTGGCGCCGTACTCATGCAAGATGGACGACCAATTGCGTACTTTAGTGAGAAGTTAAATGGGGCAGCTTTAAACTACCCAACTTATGACAAGGAGTTGTACGCATTAGTTCGGGCCTTGCAAATGTGGCAACATTATCTTTGGCCCAAAGAGTTCGTGATTCACACCGATCATGAATCATTAAAGCACTTGAAAGGACAACAGAAGTTGAACAAGAGACATGCACGTTGGATGGAGTTCATCGAGACATTTCCATACGTCATCAGGTATAAGCAAGGTAAGGAGAATGTGGTTGCCGATGCACTTTCTCGCAGGTATGCATTACTCTCTACCCTTGATGCAAAATTACTTGGTTTTGAGCACATTAAGGAATTATACCCTTTAGACCAAGATTTTTCTGAGGAATTTCGAGCTTGTGAGAAAAACGCAATGGGTAAGTTTTACAGGATTGAAGGATTTTTATTTCGGGAGAATAAGTTATGTGTGCCGATTTGTTCTTTGCGTGACTTGCTTGTTAAGGAATCCCATAGCGGAGGGTTAATGGGACATTTTGGAATTACTAAGACCTTGGCTATTTTGCAGGAACACTTCTTTTGGCCACGCATGAAAAGAGACGTTGAGAGGATTTGTGGTAGGTGTATTAGTTGTAAGCAAGCCAAATCCCGAGTGCAAGCCCACGGTTTGTATACGCCACTACCTATTCCTAGTCACCCTTGGGTTGATATTTCTATGGACTTTGTGTTAGGTTTGCCTAGGACTAAGCGTGGAAAAGATTCAATTTTTGTGGTGGTAGATAGGTTCTCTAAGATGGCACATTTTATCCCTTGTCATAAAACGAATGACGCTTCACATATTGCTGATTTGTTCTTTAGGGAGATTGTGCGATTACATGGTATGCCTAGAACAATTGTTTCAGATAGGGATGCTAAATTCCTAAGCTACTTTTGGAAGACTTTGTGGAGTAAGTTAGGTACTAAGCTATTGTTTTCTACCACTTGTCACCCACAAACCGATGGTCAGACCGAAGTAGTTAATAGGACTTTATATACTTTATTGAGGGCTATCATTAGCAAAAACATTAAGATTTGGGAGGATTGTTTACCACATGTTGAATTTGCTTACAATCGTACTGTTCATTCCGCTACTAAATTTTCACCCTTTGAAATTGTTTATGGTTTTAATCCGTTGACTCCATTAGATTTATCTCCTTTACCAATATCTGAGCATGTTAATTTAGATGGCAAAAAGAAGGCTGATTTTGTCAGGCAGATTCATGCGAAGGCAAGATTCAACATTGAGCGAAGGACGGAGCAATATGTCAAGCAAGCCAACAAGGGACGCTCCAAACTAATTTTTGAACCTGGAGATTGGGTTTGGTTGCATATGAGGAAGGAGCGATTTCCGGCACAAAGGCGTTCCAAATTGCTTCCCAGAGGAGATGGGCCTTTCCAAGTTCTAGAGCGCATCAATGACAATGCTTACAAGCTAGATTTACCGGGTGAGTATAATGTAAGTGCCACTTTCAATGTTACTGACTCGAGTCCTTTTGATGTAGGGAACGATTTGAGGACAAATCCTTTTCAAGAGGAGGGGAATGATGCGGTGCAAGGTGTGTCTGCAAAGGACCCAATTCAAATTCCTATTGGACCCGTTACGAGGGCTCGAGCTAAGAAGTTCAAGGAAGCACTTAACGGGTTGATTCAAGAAGTTTGCACTCAAATACAATCACGGAAGCCCATTGATGGAAGCCCACGTGAGGAGTTAAATTGCATCAACTTGATCCAAGTTCTAGAAGATTCCAGCCCAAGTCAAACTTAATCTTCGCAATTAATGGACGTGTATCTTGGGCATCAATTCACCAGAATAATGGAAGGAGGGTCAACTCTCCTATTTAGATCTCTAGTAAAATTAGGAATAATAAATCATGGACTTTACTTTTTTGTCTTAGGCATTATTTCCTTTGCTATTATTGTAATCTGAAATTACCTTTTTCGTCATAGGCATGATTCTCTTTGATTTTAATGCTTGTAATTTCAGAATTCGAATTTGCATTTTCAGCCTATAAATAGGCGCAATATCAATGAAAGAGGCAGTCAATTTTCATGGTATTTGTGAGAACGAATTTCTCTTTGGTTCTTTGAACAACTCTCAAACTTATCGGAATTATCCGTGGCGTTTGAAACCTTCGACTTATCAATCAACCCTCCATTGTTGATTGTGGCGTCTTCACCATACCAAGGTTCTTACCTCGTCATAGGTAACGGGTCGCGGTTCCATCCCTCAAACTTGTCTTAGAAAACGGTCTTGGTTTCTTCTTTTGATTACGGGTTTCGTCACGGGTTGGTGTGGTTCGTATCAGATAGGATAATCTTGAAAATCGAAAAAAAAAATCGTTGAACGTTAATTGATCACTTCACGATTTAATAATTTATAATTGCTCGAAAGTGATATTTAGTAGTTAAAAATGAGATTTGTATTAATTCTTGATGTGTTTGAATGTAAATTAATGTGAAAAAGTGAAATGAATAGTGATAAGTTATGGTGTTAAATTTAGCCAAGTGAGGAAGTGTAGGTTCAAAATCGCCGTTTAAATTTGTTCGCATGAACTTAGACTTGAATCGATGCATTTTTAGTGCTTAAATAATTAGAATTGCAAACGGATGTTAAATGCAAGTAATGAAAGTTAAAATGGATTAAAATGGAATGTTTCAAAATATTAGATTAGTTATACATTTCGTTGGAATGACGCATGAATTTATGTTCATGCAAATTACGTTAGTTGTAGCGTGGTCTGAAAATAGATTACAGAAATGTATAGGTTATTCGGAGGCAAAGAGAATATCTCGTTGATTAGAAATAAATAGCAAGCTAGGAATCCAGATGAGTGTCCTAACAAAAATTATTTGACATGCTTAAATTTCTATTCACATTGGTTTTGTATAATAATTTAAATTCATGTCGTTTTTGTTTGGAAATTGAGTTTTATGTGATAAATGAAATTTCGAACGGAAACCTTATTGCATGAACTTTTAAAGTCTGCATGAAATGTGAGATTCCTAGTGAAAAGCAAGTGTTTGGAAATATTTTTATAACCTATGGTATGCTTTATAGATATTCATGCTTTAAACACTTGAAAGTAAATTCTTATAATAATTGAGTTGTAAAATGAAAACCTCTTGCATGTATTTCAAAAAGATTATGTGAATTATGTATTAATTGATGAAAAGTAACATGTATAGAAATGATTTTATAAGCCTATGGTACGCCTTATATATATCTCAGATAGTTATTTCCGATCAGAGTATCCTAAACGTGCATGGCAGTGTCAGGGGATGTCTGTCACTAACAACGGAAGGAAACCCGTGGGAGGGATTGTGTTAATTAGTCTAGTTTAGTGTGTCACTCATGCACGTATAGAGGTATATAATGGCTAGCTCCTAATAGTATAGATTAGTCCCGCTATATAGAATCGGACATATGGCCAAGGCTATATGGAATTCGGTTTACAGTAACCTAGGGTACCATATGGTAATCAGGCACTAATGCTTGACTTATTTTTCAAAGAGAGATTTTACAGTAAAAATAAGTTAATATAAGCTGCTATGCTCTCAGATTGAAAAACGTTTCAAAACAATTTTTTGAAATTAGAAATTCGCTTTTTAAATACGTTAATAAATTCTAATTTCATTACGTACGAAACATATTTACATTGAATGTTGTACATGAATTCGTTTAAGATAAGGTTTTCAGAAAATGCATTTCAGATTTATGGTTTGAAAACAGTTATGAAAATGTATTTTAAAGTTTTTAGGGAGGCTATTTTAGAGAACATGATTTTAATATAAAAGCATGGACACTCACTGAGCTTATTAGCTCCACCCCTAGTTTTGTTGTTTTAAAAATCAAAACCTTCGAGGATCAGATACAAGTGCAGACGTTCAGGCAGTAGAGACTTCACATCCGAAGTAGATAGACTTCTATCGGGTGCAACTGTGATTCCTTTAGTAATTCATGTATGATGTTTATATCTTAAACATGTGAAATGTTTTGTATGTAAATATAAATTCCATTTTTGAATTATATATATATATATTCATGCATATCATATTTCAGAGTTTGAAATTGTTTTAAGTTGAATGCACGTTTGAGGTTGTTTGTCATTTGTGGAAAATGGGCCTGAGGCTTAGTAGTTGAGAAATGATTTATTTTGAGGTGTACAGGTCTTTTAAATGTAAGTTTACATGGTGGAATTTTTAGAAAAATAGTTGTTGTGTTATCGAAATTTTTATAAAATCTTGTTTATAAACATAAATTTTAAATTGAAAAAGTTCCCACCCAGTTCCACTGATAAATAAATTTTAAAAAGGGTTTCAAAAATGAATTTTCAAAATATAAAATAAAAAGACTTAACTTTATAGGAACCTTATAGTCGGAGGGGATCCTGACTGGAAGGCTACCTTAGGGTTGTTGGGCGGGTCGTCTTGAGAATAAGAGTCGGGGCTCGTCATTCAAACCCTTTAAAATTGAGTATTTGATGAGACAAGCTAATTAGCAGTCTTCTGTAGCTACTAAACCACAATAAATGGAATATGAGTGTAAAATCAACAAAAGTGTCGCACAGCACCGCTGGACAACTTTAAGTGGAATTAGACAAGTGTGTTGTGCTTTAAACCCTTTGAAATAGTGTAAACCCCTTTTTCATAATTTCATATTCTGTAGTAATATTAATTAACTTATGGAATAAGAATAATAAATTTTATAAATATTACCCTTAGAAGCCACAGTAAAATTTTGTAGAAGTCATTGAAAAGTTTGTAGAGACTTTAAGACCCAATTAAACCAATTAGTAAGTAAAACATTAAAAAAAAAAAAGGGCAAAATGGTCATTCAGGCATGTGAGAGCTCTATATATATGTGTGTTAAGCTCAACACTTAGAAGAAAATTGAAAGCAAAATAGAGAGGAAGAGAGGGTAAGGGTTCAGCCAAGAGGAGATAAAAGGGAAACCAAAGTTTTGCAAGCCAATTGGAGATCCAACCAAGATATCAACCTCATCCAAGCTAGATGACCAAAATTTGAGCAAGAACCAAGTAAGTTATCATCACTTTTACTAAGAATGATGTTAATTGAATTTGTATGATGAGTTGATGATTGGGTTGATATTGGTTGAGTGTTTGATGTGAGCAGCAAACATGGCATTGGAGTTGATGGTGCACGTGACAAGGATGCCCGATCCAAGGATGAATTGAGCATACCCGATGGACCAATCACAAGAGCTAGGTCAAAGAGGTTAAAAAGGGCATTTCAAGGTTTTGTGCAACATTTTATTGACTTGGAGCTAAGGGCGCATGATAAGGCTTATGGTGGACCGTCGATGGTGGCCTACGATGGACCGTCAAGTGGAGTCAAGGGGCCAACCCAATATGTCAACCTAACTAGCACATATGGGCCTGATTTTATAATCTAGAATTTATTTTATGTTAGCCCATTATGTAAAACACATGTCATGTGTCATGCATGTGATTTCATTAATATGGTGTCATGTAATTGTGTTGGGCTGATTATTTAAATTTGATAAATAGGCCATATAACTAAGCCCATTAGGGCATCTTTAGGGTTTCTTTATGAATTACCAACATTATAAATAGGTGTTTATGCCTTATTTGTGAACAGTTACGGGATTTGCATAAATAAACTATTTCTCCTAAGTTCTTCATTGAACTTTTATCAAACTTATCAAGGGTTAATCTAACCTTTGTGGTGTTCAATTTTACTCTTGAATGTCTTGGTTTTTGTTTGCAATACAAAAATAGGTCAAGATTTCACACAATTGAATCTTGTTTTGGGAATTGGGGTTCTTGGTCCAAATCTGGTTTTGGGGGTTTCGAGACTTGATCTTGGGGTCTCCGCATCAGTGTTGATGGGGGATATAGATTGAGTGTAGAACTCTATCAAGTGAAAAAGGAAACTTAAATCAAGAAAACCCATGCAAGAAATGATAGTTAGGGCTTGTGTAGGAGAAACCCTAGAATGTGGAAATAGGTTGGGTTAAGTAAATTGAGTCTAGTTAAAGTATTTGATGAAATGCCTAAGTGAAATGCAATGTAAAAATAATGAGAATTGAAAGAAGCAATAGATTGTGTAGGAATGTGTAAGTCATGGCCACTAAGGGAGTTATGTGATCTCATTGAGATATGATGAAATTGAGCTTGAATTCAAGCATGATAGAAGCTAGAGTATTACCTAGAAAGGTTAAAGAAACCTATAGAAGTTATAGAATTGTTAAAAGAGAAGTATAGAGTAAGTTGGGATTTTCGAGCAAGATGAAGGGGCTGTAGATAACCTGCACAAGTCTGATTTATTTGGGGTTGTTCTAGACCTCCAATCATGCCTAGGAGTCATAGAAAACCATAGGTTTTGAAAGGGAATGTTTGCGATAAAAATTGCGCAAGTTATGCCTAAAATAGTGCCATTAGAAAGTCGTTAAATGAGATAACTATGTAAATGCAATTTTTATTGCATGGAATGAATATATTTGATCATATTTAGGTAAAAGAACCTTAGATACGAAAGAAATAACATCGTCGCTCGTCCGATGCGAAAATGTGCATCAAAAAGTGTCCGAAAAATGGCATTTTTCTTAGATTTGACATAGCAAACAATAGAATTTTTTGATGAAATTTTATAGAAGACCAGAATGTTAGATAAAAAGACCGTAAGAAAAAGAACAAAAGAAAACGGAGCTCTGGGTAGACCCGTGCGTTACATTCTGTTTTGGGGTGTCAAAAGAGGCGTAAAATTTTGATTTTTCATTCCGGGCCTCTAAAAATTATACGGACTGTGTGGGGGTGTCCCTAGGGGTGTATAACTGAAAATTTTGGGAAGAAATCCGAATTAGAGAGTCTCAATTGAGTTAAAATCGAGTTGGGAAGGTTGTTATATTGTAAATAGTTATTACAAGAGTTAATTGTGTGAAAACTTTGATTTTAGCTTTAAGTCGTTCAATTTAGTAGAAATTAAGTAAGTTTGTGATGTGTAGGTGAGGCGCAAACAAGTGGAGCGAGAGAAACCCACTAGAGCTCATTTGCACATTGGGATTCGAGGTGAGTGTCACTAACTCACACTATGAGTACTTATGTTTCGAAATTTATTTCATTGTTGTTAAAATAATTATGATTGGGTTTTATATATGTTCGAAGAAAATTTGAAAGAAAAATGAGTTTTATGAGAAGTTGAACTTAAAAGCTCTAGTTAAAAGTTTTAAAAAGAAAAGTCATTGTGCTTATAGTAATTAGTAGAAATGATGTTTTAAAGGTCATGTGTGAACCCTCAGAATTTAAGATTTTCTGAGTAACTAATTGCGATGCAGAGAATTCCGCAATATAGTCGTCAAAACTCGATATAGTATTTGCGCTACGGATGGCAATGCAGAAAATTCTGCACGTAGTCGCTAGAGTTTATAGATAATCTCGTACTACGTCGCGATGCAGAAAATTCTGTGCATAGTTGTTGAGGAGTTTTAGTAGCGTCACGGTTGGTGTTAGTAAAAATCGCCACGTGATATAGCAGTTAAGGGGGAATGCATGGTGTTTGTGAAAAGAATTGAGTTTAGTAACATTTTTTACAAACTAAATCAGTTTATGATTATTTAGTTACAATTGTTAAATTGTTTTTAGTTGCATTGAAATTACAATTGATTTGTATTATATTGCATAACTAATTTCAGGTACTTGCACGAACGACTTAAGCAACCAAGTTCTTCATTAATATAGGTGGGACAAATTTTGAAGAATGTATTATATAGTCTACCTTGTATCTTGATGATATTTTGCATTTGGAGATACTCATGTAGAAACCTTATACTAATATATTTTGTATTGTAAATTGTTTGTATATATTCTGATGACATGACAGTCAATTAGTATTAATGGTGTTATGAAATTGGTGAATTGATTTTTTTTGAAATGCATGTTTGTGGAAGAAGTTGAGTTATGCTGGAAATGATTTGGGAGTGTAATTTTAAATGCCAGAAATTTGGGAAATCTTATAAACGCAGTCGTTATGCTGCCGGATTTCTGTTAAAACAAATTTTTGGATTTTGAAATCAAAATGATCACTTTTCTAAATTTACAAAGATGATGAAAAATTGAAAAATCAACAAATCAATCCAACTAGTTTTAAAATAGAGAGGTTAAAGTAGTTTCAAAGCAAGAGTATGCGGGCAAATTTCAGGGTCCGCTCCACGAGTCCCATTAATCGACCAATCGAGCTTAAGAGGGGTTCGTCGGAGTGCCAGACAAGACCCACCAGGTATTAGCCTAGAGGGAATTTGGATTGGGAAATCTTATAAACGCAGCCGTTATACTGTCGGATTTCTGTTAAAACAAATTTTTGGATTTTGAAACCAAAATGGTCACTTTTCTAATTTTACAAAGATGATGAAAATTTGAAAAATCAAACCAATCCAAGTATTTTAAAATAGAGAGGTTAAAGTAGTTTCAAAGCAAGAGTATGCGGGCAAATTTCAGGGTCCGCTCCACGAGTCCCATTAGCCGACCAGTCGAGCTTAAGAGGGGTTCGTCAGAGTGCCAGGCAAGACCCACCAGGTATTAGCCTAGAGGGAATCTGGATTGGGTCTTGACAAGTTGGTATCAGAGCCCGATTTTGTAAAGTTCTGAGATAGAATTAGTAATGCTTCGAAGTTGTTTTGTGCATAAGATTCTTTTTCAAATTTCATGAGATATGAGTTATATAGATGAATTATATATAAGTTTGAGCATTGCATGATTTTAGACTTGTTGTCATGCACTGTTAGTATTCTAACTCATGAGTTTGTGATTTTTCGTGAATGTTTGAAATAGAACAGAAACATGCAGCGGCGTAATCGCCTAAGGACTAGGGGGGCAGCTACAGAGGCGCCCACACCCGAAGAAGAACAGGTAGAAAAATCAGTTAATGTACCCGCTTAAGCTAGTTCTCCTCATCCAGAGCCTCCACAACTTGCAAGACCTGAACAGGCACAGATAAATGTGGTGCAAGTGGCACAGGCAATGGTAGCGGCACTCCATCAGCCGCGTGAGACGAGGGTGTCCATAGAGCGCGCTTGTTGATGGAAACCAAGGAAGCAAGCCTATTGATCCTTTGAGCATCAACGGATGACCTATGACAAGGGCTAGAGCTAAAAGAATGAAGGCGGCATTAACTGGGCTGATTCAAGAGATTTGGGCCAAGAGTCTTACGCAACAAGGGTTGGACGACATGGAAGGGACTCCAAGGCTTCAAAACATGATTCAAGTCCAAGATCATAAAGTTTAAAGGCTTAGGTGGTTATTTGAAGGCAAATTGGGCTGGTTCCATTTGTTTGTATTAATTTGGGCTTAATTTGTCTCATGGGCTGGTTTAATTAAGTTCGTTTATGTAATTAGTTTGTTAAGTATCAAACTTTGATTACATTGGGCTTTTATTTACTTAATTTCGTGATGGGTCATGGGTTTATGTTTTAGGCTGTCAAATTTAGTTATTTTAAGCCCAACTTAGCTTTTTCAAGCCCAAGTGGGGTGTATTAAGGTATTAGGACGTCCAAGTGATGTTTAGAAGCTAGGGTTTCATTTATTTTGCCTATAAAAGGCCATGTAAACCTCATAAACGGGATTAGCCAATTTTATGAATGAAATATCAGTTTTCTCTCTTTGTTCTTGAAGAACTGTGAGAATTTATCAAGGATTGATTCTTGAATTATCAACTTGACTTATCTCCCTCATTCTTCTCTTGTTCTTGGGAGTGGCGTCTTTGTTATCTTGGTTCGTGGTTCGCTAATCATTGGGTCAAGGTACATTCTTTTATTTTCTTTTTATCTATTCCTGAATTAAACTTTCTTGGGGTTGTTGATTCAAATTGCTTGTGGGTGTCGTATCATATATATGGGGTTCTCATCATTTGGTATCAGAGCTTTAGGTTAATTAATTTGGGATTTATTTCACAAAAAAAAAAAAAAAAAAAATCAGACCTGTTCATCTTCTTTCTTGTCATATTGGTTACTGTTCACGTCATCTTACTTGCAAGTTACTGTTCACGCACTTGATTTGCAAGTTACTGTTTACGCATCTTTATTTTACGTTACTGTTCACGTCATCACAAAAGGCAAAAAAAAAAAAAAAAGAAAAGAAGAAAAAGAAAAACAGAAAAAAAAAATCCAGAAAAAAAAAGGAAAAGAAAGAAAAGAAAATCTTAATTATAGGAAGTTGACACTTTATTTCCTTTCTTGTTGGGCATCTTACATAAGGAAAGCATTTAAAGTCAATCTTATTTCTTTCCTTTTATATTTTCGCCTAAACAAAAGGAATCAATTTAAATTCCTTCCTATTTTGTTCTTGCCTAAACAAAGAAATTAAATTTATTTCTTCCCATTCTGGTCTTGCTTAAATCAAGGGGGCAAATTTTTATCATTCCTAATTTAATTCCCATTGAAATCATCTAGTTTCCATTTGTTTCTTACTTTGACCATAATTAATTTCTTTGTGCCTTTATTGTTTCTCAAGTATCTTTCTTGTTTCCTTATTTCTTTTGTGCCTTATTGTTTCCTAAGTGTCTTTCTTATTTCCTTATTTCTTTTGTGCCTTTATTGTTTCTTAAGTGTCTTTCTTGTTTCCTTATTTCTTTTCATAAACGTGTGTTATTCTTTTGTCAAAGATTAGTCAAGGTGATTACTTTAAGGTTGACCTTGGTAGGTTGATTAGTTCCATAAAGAACTTAGAGACAAAACTTGAGTGTGGACAGGGAGTGTTAAGTTACATCACGAGTGTTGATTAAAAACAAGAGTGACGAGTGTTAAACACGTGAGGATTAGAGTGAAACACGTGAGGGAGTGTTGTGAGAATTATTTCTTTATAACATTCTTTGCAGGTTTCAATCATGTCTTCGAGCAATGAAAGAGATATTGAAGGAGGAGAAAAGATTGGTGAGGCAAATGTGCTCAAAGCAATGCAGCAACAGTTTGAGAGAATGGATGTGGTGTTTGGGGATATTAGAGATCGATTGGAGAGACAAGATGAGGCCATAGCTAATTTGCAAAGAGGGCAACAACGGAGGACTCCAGAATTACGTGGTGGTGATGATGAGTATGAGGATGAATTTGGGGTATTCAATGGAGATGAATTAGAATTCGAAGATAATGCCTTGAATGCCCATAGGGACCGCTTTAGAGGTGGTAGAGGTGGACGTGGAGGTAGAGGTAATGGCAATAGGGATAATAGGAATTATGGGATTGGGAATGAGAGAGGAAGATGGAATGATAGACAAGATAGGGATCTTAGTAGCATAAGATGAAAATACCCTCTTTCCAAGGGAAGATGGATCCCGATGTGTACCTTGAGTGGGAGAAACGGGTGGAGTTGGTTTTTGAGTGCCATAACTTTGTCGAGGAGAAGAAAGTGAAGCTAGCCGCAGCCGAGTTTGTGGATTATGCTGTAGTTTGGTGGGATCAGTTAGTGTTGAATAGAAGGAGAAATCGAGAGCGTCCTATAAACACTTGGGATGACATGAAAGCTGTTATGAGGAGGCGATTTGTTCCTAGTTCATACTATAGGGAACTATACCAACGATTGGCAGGTCTTACACAGGGTTCTAGGAGCGTAGAGGATTATTACAAGGAGATGGAGATAGCCATGGTTAGAGCCAATGTGTATGAGGATAGAGAGGCTACTATGGCTCGATTCTTGCAAGGGTTGAACAGGGACATTGCCAACATTGTGGAGTTGCAACATTATGTCGAAGTGGAGGAAATGGTTCATATGGCCATGAAGGTGGAGAGGCAACTCAAGCGAAGGGGTACCATGTCACGGTATGGTAGTAATTCAGGTTCTACATCGTCGTGGAAGTCGACTTGGGGTAAAAAGGATGAAAAGACGCCTTTCAAGCCTAAGACCGAAGGTACTAAACCTAAGGAGGGTGGTGGTAGTCACGATAAGGGCAAGTCTGAGGAAAGTCAAAAGAGAAATAGGGACATTAAATGCTTAAGTAGGGGACATATCTCTTCTCAATGTCCTAATAAGCGAGTTATGATCTTGAGGGAAGATGGAGATGTAGAAACCGAAGGTGAGAGTGATGATGATGAGATGCCACCGTTGGAAGATGCTAGTGATGTTGAGGTTGCATATCCTGTAGATGGGAGATTGTTAGTAGCTAGACGCGCTTTGAGTGTACAGGTGAAGAAAGGTGATGAGGTGCAACGTGAGAATATTTTCCATACTAGATGCCATATCAAGAATAGAGTTTGTAGTATGATCGTTGATGGGGGCAGTTGCACTAATGTTGCTAGCACCGAGTAAGTAGAGAAATTGAGCTTGACTACTTTTAAGCATCCTAAACCATACAGATTACAATGGTTGAATGATTGTGGAGAAGTTAAGGTGACGAAACAAGTGCTAGTATCATTTGCTATTGGTAGGTACAAAGATAAGGTGTTATGTGATATTGTACCTATGCACGCAGGTCACTTGCTTTTGGGACGTCCATGGCAATATGATAGGAAAGTGACACATGATGGGTTTAAGAATAGATATTTGTTTACCAAGGATGGACGAACGATCACTCTTGTGCCTTTAACACCTCAACAGGTGTATAAAAATCAAGTGAGAATAAGAGCGAGTGAGCAAAGAAAAGAGAGTGAGAGAAAAGGAGAGATTGAGAGTTCAAACACTAGTGAGGTTGATGGAAACCAAGGAAGCAAGCCTATTGATCTTTTGAGCATCAACGGAGGACCTATGACAAGGGCTAGAGCTAAAAGAATGAAGGCGGCATTAACTGGGCTGATTCAAGAGATTTGGGCCAAGAGTCTTACGCAACAAGGGTTGGACGACATGGAAGGGACTCCAAGGCTTCAAAACATGATTCAAGTCCAAGATCATAAAGTTTAAAGGCTTAGGTGGTTATTTGAAGGCAAATTGGGCTGGTTCCATTTGTTTGTATTAATTTGGGCTTAATTTGTCTCATGGGCCGGTTTAATTAAGTTAGTTTATTTAATTAGTTTGTTAAGTATCAAACTTTGATTACATTGGGCTTTTATTTACTTAATTTCGTGATGGGTAATGGGTTTATGTTTTAGGCTGTCAAATTTAGTTATTTTAAGCCCAAACTTAGCTTTTTCAAGCCCAAGTGGGGTGTATTAAGGTATTAGGGCGTCCAAGTGATGTTTAGAAGCTAGGGTTTCATTTATTTTGCCTATAAAAGGCCATGTAAACCTCATAAACGGGATTAGCCAATTTTATGAATGAAATATCAGTTTTCTCTCTTTGTTCTTGAAGAACTGTGAGAATTTATCAAGGATTGATTCTTGAATTATCAACTTGACTTATCTCCCTCATTCTTCTCTTGTTCTTGGGAGTGGCGTCTTTGTTATCTTGGTTCGTGGTTCGCTAATCATTGGGTCAAGGTACATTCTTTTATTTTCTTTTTATCTATTCCTGAATTAAACTTTCTTGGGGTTGTTGATTCAAATTACTTGTGGGTGTCGTATCATATATACGGGGTTCTCATCACTTGTAAATTAAGCACCAAGCCATATGATGGAACAGAGGAACCCGAACGAGCACTGTCATGGTTAGAGATGAATGAAGAGATCTTTCAGGTGATGGGATGTACAGAAGAACATATGGTTTCTTATTCCGCCTTTTTGCTTAAAGATCGTGCTAAAGATTGGTGGAAGGCACATCAGAGAGCGCACCCAGATGAGGTTTCCTGGGTAGATTTCAAGAGAGTGTTTACTGACAAGTTCTTCCCCAAGAGTTACAAGGATGTAAAGATAGAAGAATTTTACAGATTAGAGTAGGGGAACTCATCAGTGGAAGAATACGAAAAGTTCGCTTAGTCCCCTTCATCACGGAAAATGATGAGCAAAAGATCAACAGATTTATAGCAGGTTTGCATCCACGGGTTAGGACCTACGTGACATCATCTATGTACACCGAGTATGGGCAATTAGTGGAGACAGCCACTAGAGTTGAAAGAAGTGTAGAATCCATTCCAAAATTCAAGAAGTTTGAACAGAAGCGAAGCTGGCCAAGTAGCCATCAAGGGGGATCAAGCAAAGTAGCCAAAAGTGATCTAAAACCTACATGGTTTGAGAGCCGTCGACAGAGTCAGGGAGCCCAGACTAGCCAGGGTTCAGTCCAATCGCCTGGCGGACCTAGGAGCAGACAGAGCTGGAGGACGCAGCCCACCTACAATAGGTGTGGGAGAGCGCACACAGACGAATGTCTAAAGGGCAGAACCGGATGCTACAAATGCGGTCAGGAGGGCCACTACATGAAGGATTGTCCCAGTCTAGCCACCTCCAGCCTATCAGAGGCTAGATCAGCAGCTCCAACACAGCCTAGTGGGGGTCGTGGACCCAAGAGGGGAGGCCCCCAGACCAGAGGAGCAACGGGTGCAGGGCAGCCCAGTGGTGGACCTAGCAAGAGCATGCCACCGAGAGGACATCCTAGTGGACCCCATAGTCAGGCTGCTAGAGTTTATACCGTGACTCAGCAAGAGGCCGAGATAGCTCCAGAGGTTGTTATAGGTATTATCTCTTTATTTAACTCAAATGCCCATATATTAATTGACCTAGGAGCTACGCATTCTTTTGTTTCTGAGGACTTTATGGGTAGAGTTAGAGTTGGGGTGAGTCCGGCAGAGTGTAGTATGATAGTGTCACTTTCTAGGGGTGACTCCCTTCTAGTGGATAGGGTTTATGTGGGACGTAGGGTAATCATAGCAAGTCGAGAATTTGAGGCAGACTTGATAGTGCTAGATATCCACGAATTTGATGTTATTTCGGGAATGGATTGGTTATCCAAGCATCATGCCACCGTGGATTGTTTTAGAAAGGAAGTCAAATTCAACCGACTAGGAGAACCAGATGTGGTTTTTTGTGGTGTTAGAAAAATACTCTTTGCAAGTTTGATCAGTGTAGTAAAAGCAAATAAGATGCTTAGGAAGGCATGCCAGGGGTACTTGGTTTATGCAATAGATGCTGGCAGTATTGAGTTGCAACTAGCAGAAGTCCTAGTGGTCAACGAGTTTCTAGATGTCTTCCAGAAGACCTCCTAAGACTACCACCCGATAGAGAAATAGAATTTGAGATTGAGCTAGCACTTGGTATAGAGCCCATTTCTATAACGTCGTATAGGATGACACCAACCGAGTTAAAGGAACTGAAGGTTCAGATGGAAGAACTAGTGAATAAGGGGTTTATCAAGTTGAGTACATCACCTTGGGGAGCTCCTCCAGTATTGTTTGTTAAAAAGAAAGATGGAAGCCTCCGGTTATATATCGATTATAGGCAACTCAATAGAGTTATCAGAAATCAGTACCCACTACCAAGGATTTGACTTGTTTGATCAGCTTCAGGGAGCCAAGTGTTTTCCAAGATTGACTTGAGGTCGGGGTACTATCAGTTGAAGGTTTGTAAGGAAGATGTTCCTAAGACGACCTTTAGGACTCGTTATGGGCATTACGAGTTTCTAGTGATGCCATTTGGGTTAACTAATGCCCCAGCCGCCTTTATGGACTTGATGAATCGAGTCTTCAGGCCTTATTTGGACAAGTTTGTAATTGTCTTCATAGATGATATCCTGGTGTATTTGGGAAGCCAAGAGGAGCATTCTGAGCACCTAAGGGTTGTGTTACAGACTTTGAGAGAGCATCCATTGTATGCAAAGTTCAGCAAGTGTAAACCCCTATTCTTAATACTTTATTTCCTATTGTTCTAGTGTTGGAAGTTAGAATATGGAAAGGTGTAAGTTAAGTTACGAATAATACTAATAACCCTATAAGCGATATTAAAGTGTTGGACACTTATAGTACGATAAAGTCAATGAAGGGTAAAATAGTTCATCCACAATTAAGTGATAAATTATAAAGGATAATATAATTGAGTGCACAAATGAGAATTTTAAGATTTGTTATTTAGGATAAGTAACTAATCACTAATTACATTAAACTAAAAATGTTGACGATAGACAAAACAAGTCAAGGGACAAGCTTGGCATTCTATGAATTGTTAATGAGATATATAAACAAAACAATTAGAGCAAAAATGGACAAAGGAAGAAGCAAAGCTGCCGTGAGAAATTAAAATGAAGAAATGAGGACATGGAAGGTATTTTTTTAAATGTTAATTATATATATAGCTAACACTTAGAAAAATTTATGAAACAAGAGAAGAAATAGGCGTGAGACAAGAAGAAGAAAAAAGCAATATGTCGTAGTGAAGAAGCAGGACAGAAATGTGACAGCAAGTGAAGTGGATGGCATAGTGAGAGGGAAGAAGAAGATAGCTTCCAATCCATTCTTCCAAGCCTCAAACCTCCTCTTTAGGATCTCTTCCAAGTCAATCTTACCATTCTAAACAAGAAACAAGGTGAGATATCATCTCTTCTCTCCATCTTGGTTGTTAGTTGGTGTTGTATAGGTTGGATGAAAGCTATGTGGTTGTAGTGTCTTGTGTTGGGTATTTTACCCTTAAATCTAGTGTGGAACCCTAAGTGGGTGTTGTGGAACTTTAAATGGCATGTTCTTATAGGTAAATCTAAGGTTAGGGTTCTTGGATAACAATCTTTAAAGCATGGTTTAAAGCACTAAAAAGTAACACAAAGTGTAGACTAGATGTTTGATGAAAGCATTGTGAGAGAGTGCTTTGTGAAAATTTGAAAGCTCTACTCTTTAATGGGTGTGTGAGTGTGTCAAGGCCATGAAGGGCAGTAAGTAACCTCTGAGTTTTGATGAATATGAACCCAAAATTTAGCATAATTAAGGTTAAGAAAACATAGAGAAGTGATAGGATTGTCAAAAGAGTAGTTTTTGGCAATTTGGGAATCCCGAGCTCAAACCATAGGATAGAGATGACCTGCATAAGTCTGACTTATATGGGGTTGTTCTAGACCTCAAATCATACCTACGAGTCATAGAAAATCATAGGTTTTGGAATGGAATGATTCCAATAAAAATTGTGCAAGTTATGCCTAAAATAGTGCCGTTAGAGAGTCGTTAAGTGAAATAACTATGTAAATGCAATTTTTATTGCATGAAATGAATTTAATTGATCATAATTAGGTAAAATAACCTTAGATACGAAAGAAAAACCATCGTCGCTCGTCTGATGCGAAAAAGTTCATCAAAAAGTGCTTGAAACAGAGTGTTTTTCTCAGATTTGACATAGCAAACGATAGAATTTTTTGATGAAATTTCACGGGTGACCAGAATGTGAGATAAGAGGACCATAGGAAAAAGAATGAAAGAAAATGGAGCCCCGAGCAGACCTGTGCATCGCATTCTGTTTTGAAGTGTCAAAAGATGGGAAAAATTTTTATTTTTCGTTTTGGGTCTCTAAAAATTATACGGACTGCGTGAGGGCGTCCCTAGGGGTCCATACCTGAAACTTTTGTAAAGAAATCGGAATTAGAGAGTTTCGGTTGAGTTAGAAACAAGTTGGGAAGTTATAGTGCAAAATGGTAGTTATTGGAGAAAGTTGTATTAGAAATATCATTTTAAAGTTTGAGTTATGAGATTATCACAAGTGATAATAAGAAATTGTCATATAGGTGACGAGCGAGCGAGCGAGCGAGGGCCGAGAGACGTTTGACTCGGATTTGCACGGCTTTGAGGTAAGTGTATTTCACTTACGTTAGTTCAATCTCAATTTACTTTGTAACTTATTAATGTTCAACAAATTCTTAAAATAGTTTTCTAAATATAAGTTAGATTTCAAGTAAAAATTATTGTCTCAAATCAAGAAATGAGATTCGAAGGCAAAAGTTGTTTTCAAAAGTTGATGCAAAGCTTGAGTTAAGAACTATGTGTATACCGTAGTATTGGAGTAATTGGCATTACGTGGCGACGTAGAAAATTCCGCTTATAGTTGTCTAGATTTATAATTACTTGCAATAGGTTACGATGTAGAAAATTCCGTACCTAGTTGGAAGTGATAGTGAGTAGTTGCACCACAATATACGATGTAGAAAATTCCGCATGTGATTGCACAGAGTATAGTTCACTAGTACTACAACTGCGAGGTAGAGAATTCCGTATTGTAGTTGCCCAGAGTTGAGATTATTTCACCCTACACCACGATGTAGTAAATTCCACACGTAATGGTCGAGATACTATAGTAGCTTCACGTTGGCATCAGTAGAAAAATCGTCACGTGATGATTAGAGCATATTAGGGTACACACATGGTCTTTTTATGAGAAATATTTTAAAAATTGAAAAATTTCAATATCAATATAAGTAAAGTATCAAAGTAGAATATTATTATGTGTTATTATTATTATTATGTGACGAATTAATTTTTCACTATTATTGTGTAGCTTGCTTATCCCTTTAGGTGGTATTATAGGTGACTCTGTGGCCAAGAGGTTGACATTTTACCTATAGGTGGGGAAATGATCAAATTTGCTCTATGAACATCAAAAATATTTTGGATGTTATTGTATATCAATTAATAAGTTATCATATGTTTAACATATAAATACTTAATGAATTGTAAACTTATATTTTGATATGTATATATGGTTGGAGCATTTACACTTGAGACACCTTATCACATTATACACACAATTTACATCTACGATTTGATACATATATGATTTGCATGTGAAAAATGCATGAATGTTGTAAATGAAATGATAATATTGCATGTTTGTGGATAAAGAAGTTGAGAGGAAATAGAATTATAGTTGAAGTGTAATTTCTTTGCAGGTAAAATTTTGGATTTGTCAAAAATGCAACCGTCATGCTGCCGAAATTTTTCTAAAATCGTTTTAAACAGAATTGCGAAAAATTTTTATCACTCCCAACTATTTTAAAGAAAACCAAATTCTTAAGTTTAAACTAATAAACCGATTAAGAAAGTTAAGGGTTCGCTTCTCAGGTTTCTCCAATCTGACGAGTCGGGTTCAAGAAGTCTATTGAAATGTCCGACGAGATCCTCCAGACAAGAGTCTAGAAAAGGTTTGGTTAGGGTCCTGTCAGCAAGTGTCAATTTTGGTTAGACAGAGTAGCATTTTTGGGACATATAGTGTCCGCAGAAAGAATATCAGTAGATCCCCAGAAGATAGAGGCTATAGTAGATTAGAAGCCACCCACGAACGTAACAGAAGTTAAAAGCTTCTTGAGATTAGCTGGGTACTATAGGAAGTTCGTGGAAGGATTTTCAAATATAGCTACTCCCTTGACAAGATTGATTAGAAAAGAAGAAAAGTTCGAGTGGTCAGAGACGTGCCAATGCAGTTTTGATGAGTTAAAGAGAAGATTGACCTCAGCACCTGTTCTTACTCTTCCATCAGGGCAGGATGGGTTTGTGGTCTATTGTGATGCCTTCAGGCAAGGGTTAGGTTGCGTGTTAATGCAAAATGATAAAGTAATAGCTTATACTTCAAGACAGTTGAAGAAACATGAGTTGAATTATCCAACACACGACTTAGAGTTAGCAGCTGTGATGTTTGCCTTGAGAATTTGGAAGCATTATTTCTATGGAGTTCCTTGTAGAATCTTCACTAACCACAAGAGCCTACAGTATATGTTCTCTCAGAAGGATCTGAATATGAGGCAAAGAATGTGTGGGTAGAACTTATCAAAGATTATGATTGTATAATTGAATATCATCCCGGCAAGGCGAACGTAGTAGCAGACGCCTTAAGCAGAAAGCCCTCTAGTTCATTAGCCCAACTGAAGGCAGAATATTTGTCTATGTTGGTAGAGTTGAGAGTCATGGGTGTTAGATTGGAGACGACTGATTCTGGTGCTCTGTTAGCAGCTTTTCACGTCCATCCAGTGTTAGTGGATCGAGTTAAAGATCTACAGGCCCAAGATCCGTACTTAATGAAGTTAAGAAATGAGATAGAAGCTGGACAACCAAGTAGTTTTGCCTTGAGAGATGATGGGACACTGGTGTTGGGACAGAGATTATGTGTGTCTAATGTGGAAGATGTGAAGAAAGAGATCATGGAAGAGACACATTTATCAGCCTATGTCATGCATCCAAGGAGTACCAAATGTATCGAACTCTGAAAGACCACTACTAGTGGAAAGGAATAAAGAGAGATATAGCAGAGTTCGTGTCTAAGTGTTTAACCAGCCAGCAGATCAAAGTAGAACACCAAAGACTAGCAGGTTTACTGCAGCCTATATCCATCCCTGAATGAAAATGGGAAAGGATCACCATGGACTTCGTGGTAGGACTTCCACGAACTCAAAGAGGACATGATGCCATTTTGGTGATAGTGATAGATTAACTAGGTCCACTCATTTCCTCGCCATTAAGAATACTTATTCCCTGGAAAGGTTAGCCCAGTTGTACGTGGATGAGATGGTAAGATTGCATGGTGCGCCAATATCTATAGTGTCCGACAAAGATCCACGATTTACTTCCAGATTTTGGTCGAAGCTACAAGAAGCCTTATACAGCAGAAAATGTAGAACTCCAATCTGTTGGGACGAGGTAGGTGAGAGGAAGTTGATTGGCCTAAAGATTATCCAAGTCACCACTGAAAGAATGAATGTGGTTAAAGAAAAGTTGAAGATAGCCAGAGACGGGCAGAAAAGCTACGCAAAAATAAGTCCAATCGAAGAGATTTTAAGTGATCTGAATATATTGAATGGAAGTATTTTATTCGGTTAGTGTCCCATATACGGTACTTATAGAGAAATAAAATAATTTTGAGTGTCCGGATGCGTAAATTGAATTTTAGTAGAATTCCTGGATAGGACTGGAGATTATTTTATTTGCGAAGTAATAAAATAATTTTTAGAGTGAGTATAGGTGTGAATTGAATTTTTATAGAATTTCCAAAAGTGTTAATTAAATTCTCGAATAATTACCGGATGGATCTGAAATGATTTTGAATACGAAATTCGAGAGAATGAATGCATGCATGAAGTAGGACACGTGGCGTCTAATTAGTAGAAGAAAGAATGTATGCTTGCCAAGTGGTGAAAATTAAAAATGAAACGAGGACAAGTGGATGGTGAAAGAAATGAATTGGTGGACAAATGGCGTTGACATGTGAATTATATATAAAGTACAATTTAAAGAAGAAAAACGAAGTGCAAGAAGCATTGTGAACTGCACCACTCGGTCAAACTCAAATCAAGAAGAGAAAGTTGTAGTTTTTTGTCAAGAATGAAGAAGCTTTCTGCCAAGAGATAAACTATGCGGACAGCAAGCTTTTTTGAAATTTTTGGTGCATTTTTGGAAGGATTTCATCACATGCAAGGTTGTGATCAAGTCTAGGAGCAAAGTTTATCCATCCTAAATTGTTTCCAAGAGGTAAGTGTTGGTTTTATGATTTTATGTAAGTAAATGTATGGATTGTTGTGAGATTTTATTTGGGCTTGAATATATAAGGTCTTAAATTGATGGATTGACGGGCCTCGAACTCTAAAGCTACTATTGTACAATCAGCAGCCCGTCGAAAACCTCATGGTAGCTCTCCAATCGATAACTGAATCTGACTGGAAAGTTCTCATGAAGCTTAGCCGTTAACTTTTATAAAGAATTCCTTAAAATTTCTTTTATTGCGGAAGTGGTGGAAAATTTTTTCACTTTTATTTATTTTTTTGCTAAATGATTTTATAAAAATTTTGACAGTAAAACGGCTGTTTTTCCGATATGCCACCTTGCAAAATAATTTATAGAAAAATATACACTTTTAAAATTCAATAATTCTCTACTTCCGGACCTCCGGCCATTTCAAAACACAAACCTAGCCACAATTCGTCTAATTCAAAATCACATTCACATTTAATCATGAAAATATATTCTTGGGTTATCAATTTAAGATTTTCTATACAAGATATTAAACATTCATTTCAAAAATAAAATAAACATCATAAACATATCATTTGCAAACCATATAGCATGATACTGGAATCAACCAATTTCATTAAAATTCTTTACGACTAAAATTTATGATTACAAATTTTAACACATTAATTTCTACAAGATATGCATCCATGGATTCACAGAAATCATCCTCTCTTTTAGCCCACCTAATCATACGAAGAAGACCGAGTGCTTTGCTCACCTATACCTATACCTGAGGAGGTTTTTAAAAAACATAGAATAGAAATTAATGACCTAAAGAGCTCAGTCAGTGCTTAGAGTTTCAATCTAAATCATTTCTTATTAAAATCTACCTCCCGAGGAAAAACATTTTCATAAAAGATTTTTATTTTAGAAAACTTTCTTTTCAGAAATTATAAACTTTTAAAATCTCTTTGAAAAATTTTCTTTCTGAAATTCTCATTTATAATAAACATTTCTCCTTCTAAAATCTGAACCAATGGAAATCCCCAAAAAACATAATCACATGGTGACTAACTTGCCATACATAATGGGATATACCGACTGGGTTTATATCTAAATCTATAATCTGTAATATGTAATCTGTATTGGTGGGTATACTAGACTTTGAAAACGTTTCTTTCTAGTATTTCGAAAATCAATTTTTAATTTCAAAGGTATAAAACTATTATAGTTTTTGCTTTAAATTTTCTAAACCATAAAGTCTCAAAACTAATGAAATGAATTAACATTACTTTTAAAATCTAAAAATTCATTATCATTCATTGAAATATGATCTAACGAAATAATGAACACTCATAAAACATTTCAAACTAATCTAAAACGCATTTAACATTTTAAGAAAAAGTTTAATACTCACATGGCTCAATTATTTCTCTAGGTCGCTCTTCCCTATTTCGCCTTCATTTTTTCATTTCGTTTCCACCTATTATACGCATTCTAACTTTTAGAATTCAATATTTAATTCTAATATAATCCACTATAACAAAACACTTTACTAGATTGCACAATGTTATTCCAACATCAAAACATAATTTTCATTCCATTCCTAGATGGTTGAACCTAGCATGCACTTCAATTTAATTTCATTCTTTTCCTTTTCATTTAGACACATATATTTTCATCAAATTCATCAATGGAATTACATAAACCTTTAATTATCATGTATCTCAACCTTTGGCTGAATCATCTTGTATTCTAGTTCCATTTTTTATTCATTTCATTTTCATATAAATTTCATTTTACATGATGTCCTCTAATTCAACCAAATCATTCAAGCAATTCAACTATCTATTTTTCACCCTTCCTTGGCCAAATTGCATTACATTCAAACTCAAACTTTTTCATTTCATTTTCACATAAAATTCATCATACATTAACAGCCCCTAAACTACCCAAAAATCTGTTATGGAAATCATGGACAACATGCACACTTTCTTGAGCTCTTTTGGCTGAATGCTACTCATCATCATCACCATGGTTTCATTTCATATTTTTTAATATCACAATCATCATTCTAACACACATTCAAGCATAGGAAATCATCAAATTGAATTTAACAAAGTTGATACATAAATTCTTCGTGTTGGCCGAATACACAAGCAAAAAATCAAATATCACGACTTCATCAATTTTTCATGTTTTTACTCATCTAATACAGCCCTTCTTTCAAGCGAAATCATTCATATTTCATTTGATTCATTTTACCCTATCAACATATATACCAAAGTGCATAGCAACATATATACCAACATATCATCAAACTTTTCACACAAAACTTCAACCACAATCCTAATTTAATTCTTAGCAGAATTTTGACATCACTTAATCACCATAAAACTCACTTCAAATCAACATCTTTCTTAAACAAATCACTTACCACTTGTTCCTTAATCCTTTACCTTGCCTTTCCACTTGATTAGTGCTTCAAAACCTTAAATTTAAACATGAAACCTCATCATGATCACAAGCTGTCCGTAGACTGCATTGTTGACAGTTTTTACTCAAAAATTTAAATCAAAACTCAATCTTACCTCTTGTTTTTGGCTTGATCTTGTTTAGAAATCTTCCTAGACTTGTTCTTCAACTTTCTAAGGCTTGAAAACCCTTCAAAATTGATGGAAAGATGGTGTGAGAAAGCTACTGGTCTGAATTCTGTTCTCCCCATGTGTTCCAGGATCTGTCCTAGGACACATGGAGCAGATGGTGCAGATGTTAGCAGCGATGCTCCAACAGCTGCGAGAGACAAGCATATCCATAGAGCGTGCCCGCTAGCTAGGTGCCAAGCCGTACGATGGGACAGAGGAGTCCGAGAGAGCACTATCATGGTTGGAAACGAATGAGGAAGTATTCCAAGTCATGGGTTACTCAGAGGATTAGATGGTTACCTTCTTTGTTTTCTTATTGAAAGATCGAGCAAAAGATTGGTGGAGAGCGCATCAGAGAGCATTTCCAGGCGGAGTCTCATGGCTCGAATTCAAGAAAGAGTTCATAGACAAGTTCTTCCCTAAGAGCTACAAGAAAGAAAGCTCCTGATTTGCTTGTCTCATCAAATAGATCATTTCAAGGGTTTGAGGGCCCAACGCACTCATCTAATTTTGATTAGAGTTACCTTACAGCGCCGTGCAGTACTTTTGTCGATTTTGCTCTCATATTTCGTTTACTTTGGTTTGCTGGCCTCGAAAGGTTCCTAATTAGCTCGTCTCATCAAATAGATCATTCCAAGGGGTTTGGGGCCCAGCGCACTCATCCAATTTCGATTAGAGTTGCCTTGCGGCACCGTACATGATGAGAACCCTGTATATAACGATATGACACCCACAAGAAAATTGAAACACAACCCCAAGAAAGATTAAAACAGGTTTATAAAATAAAGAATTTTGACCCATTGATTATATGTCAATCAGAAAACCAAAGTTATAAAGAACTTTGACCCAATGATTAGAACTCAATCAAGAACCAAAATTATCAAGAAGGATATTGACGCCACTCCCAAGACATAGATGAGAATGTGAGAGATAAGTCATGGTTTTGATCGCCACAAGCATTGCTTGATAAGATCACATGTTCAACAATGAACAAGAGAGAAACAAGTCTCTATTCTTTTCATTCAAGAAGTTGGCTACATCATTCAACTTATTGCTTAGGGTTACAAACTTTTTATAGGCAAAGAAATAAAAGATAACATGAAACCCTAGCCCCCTAATACTTGGGCTCACTAATACATACCATGGGCTTAAATTAAATTAAATGTTCCAGCCCAAATAACATTAGTTAAAATAAAATAAACTAACTTAATTTAAAACCCATTACAATTAAATAAATTCAGCCCAAATTATCTAAAGCCCAATTAACTTCAATTTGTTTGCAATTGCCTTCAATTAACTCCCAAAGCCTTTAAAATTAAGCCCAACAACCTTCTGAATTAGCTCACTTAACTTCAATTGCGTCATTGTCTAAGTGTCTCGTTGTTGTCCATGCTTGCTATCTTGGTTTCCATCAGTACAGTACTATTGCCCATCTTGCTCTCATATTCCGTTTACTATGGTTTGGTAGCTCCAGAAGACTCCTAATTTGCTCGTCTCGTCAAATAGACCATTTCAAGGGGTTTGGGGGCCCAATGCACCCCTCTAACTTCGATTAGAGTTGCCTTGTGGTACCGTGGAGCACTTTTGCTGATTTTGTGCTCATATTTCGTTTACCATGGTTTAGTGGCCCCCCTAAAGGCTCCTAATTTGCACGTCTCATCAAATAGACCATTCCAAGGGCTTTGGGGCCCAACACACCCGTCTAACATAGATTAGAGTTGCCTTCCGGTACCGTGGAACACTTTTGCCGATTTCGCTCTCATATTCCGTTCACTGAGCTTTGGTGGCCTCGTAAGGCTCCTAATTTGCTCGTCTCATCAAATAGACCATTCCAAGGGGTTTAGGGCCCAACGCACCTTTCTAATTTCGATTAGAGTTGCCTTGCCGTATCGTGCAGTACTTTTGCCGATTTTACTCTCATATTCCATTTACTATGGTTTGGCGGTGATCCGAATCCTGTATATAACGATACGACACCCACAATCAAATTGAAACGAAACCCCAAGAAAGATTAAAATAGGTTTATAAAAATAAAGATTTTTGACCCATTGATTATATGACAATCAAGAACCAAAGTTATAAAGAACTGTGAGCCGATGATTACAACTCAATCAAGAACCAAAATTATAAAAGAAGGATATTGATGCCACTCCTAAGACATAGACGAGAAGGTGGGAGATAAGTCATGGTTTTGATCGTCATAAGCATAGCTCGATAAGATCACATGTTCTTTGAAGTACAAAAGAGAAAATTCTCTCTCAATTAACCATAATTGGTTGCATTTTCATTCCTCTCATTCAACTTATTCAACTTTAAGGTTACAAGCCTTTTTATAAGTAAAGAAATAAACTATTTTGGAACATAATTAATTTCCAAACTATCTAAATTGTAGAACTTAAAAATCTAAAGAAATAAAACTAACATGGAAAGTAAATAATCCTCACAAAATAACCTATTAAATGAAAGATTGAATGATATTAAATTTACAAGATTATTTTTGACTTTCCAAGATTTGCTAGATATGCATTAAATTCTCAAGATTTTCTGAATCTTCAAATCTTACTAAATATTTTGAATAACACAAAAGTGGCCAATGTAGTTTACGTCCAAATCTTGCTTGCTTTCTTCGATCCCATCAATTAGGCCTAAATCTTGCTTTCTTCTTTTGATCCCATCAGGCGGCCCTGGAAGGCTCATAATTTGCTCATCTCATCAAATAGACCATTCTAAGGGGTTTGGGGCCCAACGCACCCCTCTAACTTCAATTAGAGTTGCCTTGCGGAACCGTGGAGCACTTTTCCCGATTTTGCTCTCATACTCCGTTTACTGTGGTTTGGTGGTCCCAGAATGCTCCTAATTTGCTCGTCTTACCAAATAGACCATTGCAAGGGGTTTGGGCCCAAACGCAGCTCTCTAACTTTGATTAGAATTGCCTTGCGGAACCATGGAGCATTTTTGGCGATTTTGCTCTCATACTCCATTTACTGTGGTTTGGTGGCCCCGGAAGGCTCCTAATTTACTCGTCTCATCAAATAGACCATTTTAAGGGGTTTGGGGCCCAACGCACCCATCTAATTTTAATTAGAGTTGCCTTACGGCACCGTGCAGTACTTTTGCTGATTTTCCTCTCATACTGCGTTTACTGTGGTTTGGTGGTCCCAGAATGCTCCTAATTTGCTCGTCTTACCAAATAGACCATTGCAAGGGGTTTGGGCCCAAACACAGCTCTCTAACTTTGATTAGAATTGCCTTGCGGAACCATGGAGCATTTTTGGCGATTCTGCTCACATACTCCATTTACTGTGGTTTGGTGGCCCCGGAAGGCTCCTAATTTACTCGTCTCATCAAATAGACCATTTTAAGGGGTTTGGGGCCCAATCCACCCGTCTAATTTTAATTAGAGTTGCCTTACGGCACCGTGCAGTACTTTTGCTGATTTTCCCCTCATATTCCGTTTACTGTGGTTTAGTGGCGCCGTAAAGCTCCTGATTTGCTTTACCCATCAAACAGACCATTCCAAGGAGTTTGCGGCCCAATGCACCCGTCTAAATTCGATTAGAGTTGCCTTACGGCACCGTGCAACACTTTTACCGATTTTGCTCTCATATTCGGTTTACTGTGGTTTGGCGGGCCTGGAAGGCTCATAATTTGCTTGTCTCATCAAATAAACCATTCCAAGGGTTTGAGGCCCAACGCACCCCTCTAACTTTGTTTAGAGTTGCCTTGCAGCACGGTGGAGCACTTTTACCGATTTAGCTCTCATATTCCGTTTACCATGGTTCCTAGTTTACTCGTCTCATCAAATAGACAATTCCAAGGGGTTAGAGACCCAACGCACCCCTCTAACTTCGATTAGAGTTGCCTTGCAGCACGGTGGAGCACTTTTACCGATTTTGCTCTCATATTCCGTTTACAATGTTTTGGTGGCCCCGGAAGGCTCCTAATTTGCTTGTCTCATCAAATAGACAATTCCAAGGGGTTTGGGGTCCAACGCACCCGTCTAATTTCGATTAGAGTTGCCTTACAGCACCGTGGAGCACTTTTGCCGATTTTGCTCTCATATTTCGTTTCCTATGGTTTGGTGGCCCCAGAAGGCTCTTGATTTACATGTTTCATCTAATAGACCATTTGAAGGGGTTTGGGGCCCAACGAGCCCCTCTAACATAGATTAGTGTTGCCTTCTGTTATCGTGGAGCACTTTTGCCGATTTCTCTGTCATATTCTATTTACTGTGGTTTAGTGGCCCCGGAAGGCTACTAATTTGCTCATCTCATCAAATAGACAATTCCAAAGGGTTTGGGGCCCAAAGAACCCCTCTAAAATAGATTAGCGTTGCCTTCCGGCACCATGGAACACTTTTGCTGATTTCGCTCTAATACTCTGTTTACTGGGCTTTGGAGACCCCGTAAGGCTCTTAATTTTCTCTTCACATCAAATAGACTATTCCAAGGGGTTTGGGGGCCAATGCACCCCTCTAACATCGATTAGAAATGCCTTACGTCACCGTGGAGCACTTTTGCCGATTTTGCTCTCATATTTCGTTTACCATGGTTTGGTGGCCCTTGAAGGCTACTAATTTGCACGTCTTATCAAATAGACCATTCCAAGTGGTTTGGGGCCCAACGCACTCCTCTAACATAGAATAGCGGAACAGTAGAACACTTTTGCTGATTTCGGTCTCATATTTCGTTCACTGTGGTTTGGTGGCCCCGTAAGGCTCCTAATCTGCTGGTCTTATCAAATAGACCATTCCAAGGGGTTTGGGGCCCAACACACCGTCTAATTTCGATTAGAGTTGCCTAGCGGTATCGTGCTGTACTTTTGTCGATTTTACTTTCATATTCCATTTACAGTGGTTTGGCGGCACTGGAAGGCTTCTAATTTGCTCATCTCATCAAATAGACCATTCCAAAGGGTTTTGGGCCCAACGCACCACTCCAACATCGATTAGAGTTGCCTTGCAGCATGGTGGAGCACTTTTACCGATTTTGCCCTCATATTCCGTTTACCATGATTTGGTGGCCCCAGAAGGCCCCTAATTTTCTCGTCTCATCAAATAGACCATTCCAAGGGGTTTGGGACCCAACGCACCCCTCTAATTTCGATTAGAGTTGCCTTGCAGCACCGTGGAGCACTTTTACCGATTTTGCTTTCATATTCCGCTTACCATGGTTTGGTGGCCTCGGAAGGCTTTTAATTTGCTCGTCTCATCGAATAGACCATTCCAAGGGATTTGGGACCCAACGCACCCCTCTAACTTCGATTAGAGTTGCATTGTAGTACCGTGGAGCACTTTTGCCGATTTTGCTCTCATATTTCGTTTACTATGGTTTGGTGGCCCTAGAAGGCTCCTAATTTACACGTTTCATCAAATAGACCATTCTAAGGGGTTTGGGGCCCAGCGCACCCCTCTAACATATATTAGTGTTGCCTTCCGGCACTGTGGAACACTTTTGCCGATTTCGCTCTCATATTCCATTTACTGCGGTTTGGTAGCCCCGTAAGGCTCCTAATTTGCTCGTCTCATCAAATAGACCGTTCCAAAAGGTTTGGGGCCCAACGCACCCCTCTATCATCGATTAGAGTGGCCTTTCCACACCACGGAGCATTTTACCGATTTTGCTCTCATATTCCATTTACTATGGTTTAGTGGCCCCGTAAAGGACATGATTTGCTCGTCTGATCAAATAGACCATTCCAAGGAGTTAGGGGGCCCAATGCACACGTCTAATTTCGATTAGAGTTGCGTTGCGGCCCTGTGCAGTGGTTTTACTGATTTTGCTCTCATATTCCGTTTACTGTGGTGCGATGGCCCCGGAAGGCTCCTAATTTGCTGGTCTTATAAAATAGACCTTTCCAAGGGGTTTGGGGCCCAGTGCACTCGTCCAATTTCGATTAGAGTTGCCTTGCGTTGCCGTGGAGTACTTTTGCCGATTTCGCTATCATATTCCGTTTACTGTGGTTTGGTGGCCTCGGAAGGCTCCTAAGTTGCTCGTCTCATCAAATAGACCATTCCAAGGGGTTTAGGGCCCAACACACCTGTCGAATTTCGATTAGAGTTGGCTTGCGACACAGTGCAGTACTTTTGCCGATTTTGCTCTCATATTCCGTTTACTTTCATTTGATGGCCTTGGAAGGCTCCTAATTTGCTCGTTTAATCAAATACACCATTCCCTGGGGTTTGGGGCCCAACGCACCCCTGTAACATTGATTCGAGTTACCTTCCGGCACCGCGGAGCACTTTTGCCGATTTTGCTCTCCCATTCCGTTTACTATGGTTTGGTGGCCCCAGAAGGCTCCTAAATTTGCTCGTCTCATCAAATAGACTATTCCAATGTGTTTGGGGCCCAACGCAATCGTCTAATTTCGATTAGAGTTACCTTGCGGCACCGTGCAGTACTTTTGCCGATTTTACTCTCATATTCCGTTTACTGTGGTTTGGTGGTCTTGGAAGGCTCCTAACTTGCTCGTCTCACAAAATAGACCATTCCATGGTGTTTGGGGCCCAACGCAGTCGTCTAATTTCGATTAGAGTTACCTTGCAGCACCATGTCGTACTTTTGCCGATTTTGCTCTCATATTCCGTTTACTGTTGTTTGACGGCCCCGGAAGGCTCCTAATTTTCTCGTCTAACCAAATAGACCATTCCTAGGGGTTTGGGGCCCAAGGCACCCCTCTAACATTGATTCGAGTTGTCTTCCGGCGCCGTGGAGCACTTTTGCCGATTTTGCTCTCACATTCCGTTTACTGTGGTTTGGTAGACCCAAAAGGTTCCTAAATTTGCCGTCTCATCAAATAGACCATTCCAATGTGTTTGGGGCCTAACGCACTTGTCTAATTTTGATTAGAGTTACATGGCGGCACCGTGCAGTACTTTTGCCGATTTCGCTATCACATTCCGTTTACTGTGGTTTGGTGGCCCCGGAAGACTCCTAATTTTTTCTTCTCATCAAATAGACCATTTCAAGGTGTTTGGGGCCCAACGCACTCGTCTAATTTCGATTAGAGTTGCCTTGCGGCACTGTGCAGAACTTTTACCGATTTTGCTCTGATATTCGCTTCACTGTGGTTTGGTGGTCCCGAAAGGCTCCAAATTTGCTCGTCTCAACAAATAGACCATTCCAAGGTGTTTGGGGCCCAAAGCACTCACCTAATTTCGATTAGAGTTGTCTTACGACACCGTGAGAACTTGTGACAATTTGGCTCTCATATTCCGTGATGGTGGTTTGGTCACACCAGAAAACTCCTTATTTGGTCGTCTCATCTAATTGACCATTCCAAGGTGTTCGGGGCCCAACGCACTCGTCTAATTTCGATTAGAGTTGCCTTGCGGCACCGTGCAGTACTTTTGCCGGTTTTGCTCTCATATTTGGTTCACTGGGGTTTGGTGGCCCCTGAAGGCTCCTAATTTGCTCGTCTCATCTGATAGACCATTCCAATGTGTTTGGGGCCCAAAGCACTCATCTAATTTCTGTTAGAGTTGTCTTGCGGCACCGTGAGAACTTGTGCCGATTTTGTCCTCATATTCCGTTTACGGTGGTTTGGTCGCCCCTGAAATTTTCTAATTTTCTCGTCTCATCTAATTGACTATTCCAAGGGGTTTGGGGGCCAACGCACCCCTCTAACATCGATTAGAAATGCCTTACGTCACCGTGGAGCACTTTTGCTGATTTTGCTCTCATATTTCGTTTACCATGGTTTGGTGGCCCTTGAAGGCTACTAATTTGCACGTCTTATCAAATAGACCATTCCAAGTGGTTTGGGGCCCAACGCACTCCTCTAACATAGAATAGCGGAACAGTAGAACACTTTTGCTGATTTCAGTCTCATATTTCGTTCACTGTGGTTTGGTGGCCCCGTAAGGCTCCTAATCTGCTGGTCTTATCAAATAGACCATTCCAAGGGGTTTGGGGCCCAACGCATCTGTCTAATTTCGATTAGAGTTGCCTAGCGGTATCGTGCTGTACTTTTGTCGATTTTACTTTCATATTCCATTTACAGTGGTTTGGCGGCACTGGAAGGCTTCTAATTTGCTCGTCTCATCAAATAGACCATTCCAAAGGTTTTGGGGCCCAACGCACCACTCTAACATCGATTAGAGTTGCCTTGCAGCACGGTGGAGCACTTTTACCGATTTTTCCCTCATATTCCGTTTACCGTGATTTGGTGGCCCCAGAAGGCTCCTAATTTTCTCGTCTCATCAAATAGACCATTCCATGGGGTTTGGGACCCAACGCACCCCTCTAATTTCGATTAGAGTTGCCTTGCAGCACCGTGGAGCACTTTTACCGATTTTGCTTTCATATTCTGTTTACCATGGTTTGGTGGCCTCGGAAGGCTCCTGATTTGCTCGTCTCATCAAATAGACCATTTCAAGGGATTTGGGACCAATGCACCCCTCTAACTTCGATTAGAGTTGCATTGTAGTACCGTGGAGCACTTTTGCCGATTTTGCTGTCATATTTCGTTTACTATGGTTTGGTGGCCCCAGAAGGCTCCTAATTTACACGTTTCATCAAATAGACCATTCTAAAGGGTTTTTGGGGCCCAACGCACCCCTCTAACATATATTAGTGTTGCCTTCCGGCATTGTGGAACACTTTTGCCGATTTCGCTCTCATATTCCATTTACTGCGGTTTGGTGGCCCCGTAAGGCTCCTAATTTGATTGTCTCATCAAATAGACCGTTCCAAAGGGTTTGGGGCCCAACGCACCCCTCTATCATCGATTAGAGTGGCCTTTCTGCACCACGGAGCACTTTACCGATTTTGCTCTCATATTCCATTTACTATGGTTTAGTGGCCCCGTAAAGGACATGATTTGCTCGTCTGATCAAATAGACCATTCCAAGGAGTTAGGGGCCCAATGCACACGTCTAATTTCGATTAGAGTTGCCTTGCGGCCTCGTGCAGTGGTTTTACTGATTTTGCTCTCATATTCCGTTTACGGTGGTGCGATGGCCACGGAAGGCTCCTAATTTGCTGGTCTCATAAAATAGACCTTTCCAAGGGGTTTGGGGCCCAGTGCACTCGTCTAATTTCGATTAGACTTGCCTTGCGGCATCGTGCAGGACAATTTCCCATTTTGCTCTCATTTTCCTTTTACTATGGTTTCCTTTTACCATTCCAAGGTGTTTGGGGCCCAACGCACTCATCTAATTTCAATTAGAGTTGCCTTGCGGCACCGTGCAGTACTTTTGCCAATTTTGCTCTCATATTCTGTTTACTGTGATTTAGTGGTCCCGGAAAGCTCATGATTTGCTCGTCTCATCAAATAGACCATTCCAAGGGGTTTGGGACCCAACACACCTGTCTAATTTTGATTAGAGTTGCCTTGCGGCACCATGTAGTACTTTTGTCCATTTGCTCTTATATTCCGTTTACCGTGGTTTGGTGGCCTCGGAAGGCTACTAATTTGCTCATCTCATCAAATAGACAATTCCAAAGGGTTTGGGGCCCAAAGAACCCCTCTAAAATAGATTAGCGTTGCCTTCCGGCACCATGGAACACTTTTGCCGATTTCGCTCTCATACTCTGTTTGCTATGGTTTGGTGGCCTCAGAAGGCTCTTAATTTGCTCGTCTCATCAAATAGACCATTCCAAGGGGTTTGGGACCCAACGCACTCGTCTAATTTCGATTAGAGTTGCCTTGCGGCACCATGTAGTACTTTTGCCAATATTGCTCCCGTATTCTGTTTACTGTGGTTTAGTGGCCCCAGAAGGCTACTAATTTGCTCATCTCATCAAATAGACAATTCCAAAGGGTTTGGGGCCCAACGAACCCCTCTAAAATAGATTAGCATTGCCTTCCGACACCATGGAACACTTTTGGCGATTTCGCTCTCATACTCAGTTTACTATGGTTTGGTGGCCTCAGAAGGCTCTTAATTTGCTCTTCTCATCAAATAGACCATTCCAAGGGTTTGGTGCCTAACGCACCCCTCTAACATCGATTAGAGTTGCCTTTCGGCACCGCAGAGCACTTTTGTCGATTTTGGTCTCATATTCTGTTTACTGCGGTTTGGTGGCCACGTAAGGCTCCTAATTTGGTTGTCTCATCAAATAGACCATTCCAAGGGGTTTGGGTCCCAACGCACCCGTCTAATTTCGATTAGAGTTGCCTTACGGCACCATGGACCACTTGTGCCGATTTTGCTCTCATATTTCGTTTTCCATGGTTTGGTAGCCCCTGAAGGCTCCTAATTTGCACGTCTCATCAAACAGACCATTCCAATGGGTTAGGGGCCCAACGCCCCCCTCTAACATAGATTAGCGTTGCCTTCCGGTACCGTGGAACACTTTTACCGATTTCGCTCTCGTATTTCGTTCACTGTGGTTTGGTGGCTCCGTAAGGCTCCTAATTTGCTCGTCTCATCAAAGAGACCATTCCAAGGGTTTTGGGGCACAGTGCACCCGTCTAATTTCGATTAGAGTTGCCTGGTGGCATCGTGCTGTACTTTTGGTGATTTTGCTCTGATATTCGGTTTACTGTGGTTTGGCGGTCTTGGAAGGCTCCTAATTTGCTCGTCTCATCAAATTGACCATTCCAAGGGGTTTGGGGCCCAACGCACCCCTCTAACTTCGATTAGAGTTGCCTGACAGCACAGTGGAGCATTTTTGCCGATTTTGCTATCATATTTTGTTTACTGTGGTTTGGCGGCCCCAGAAGGCTTCTAATTTGCACGTTTCATCAAATAAACCATTCCAAGAGGTTTGGGGCCCAATGCGCCCCCCTTTAACATAGATTAGTGTTGCTTTCCGGCACCGTTGAACACTTTTGCCGATTTCACTCTCATATTCCGTTTACTGTGGTTTGTTGGCCCCGTAATTTGCTAGTCTTATCAAATAGACCATTCCAAAGGGTTTGGGGCCCAACGCACCCCTCTATCTCGATTCGAGTGGCCTTTCGGCACCACGGAGCATTTTGCCGATTTTGCTCTCATATTCCATTTACTGTGGTTGAGTGGCCTCGTAAAGCTCATGATTTGCTCGTCTGATCAAATAGACCATTTGAAGGAGTTTGGGGCCCAATGCACCCGTCTAATTTTGATTTGAGTTGCCTTGCGGCACCGTACAGTACAATTGCCCATTTTGCTCTCATTTTCCGTTTACTGTGGTTTGGTGGCCCCGGAAGGCTCCTAATTTGGTCGTCTCACCAAATAGACTATTTCAAGGGGTTTGGAAGGCTTCTAATATTCTCGTCTCATCAAATAGACCAATCCAAAGTGTTTGGGGCCCAACGCACTCGTCTAAATTCAATTAGAGTTGCCTTACAGCACCGTGCAGTATTTTTGCCGATTTTGCCCTCATATTCCGTTTGCTGTGGTTTGGTGGTCCCGGAAGGCTCCTAAATTGCACAACTCATCAAATAGACCTTTCCAAGGGATTTGGGGCCCAACACACCAGTCCATTTTCGATTAGCGTTGCCTTACGGCACTGTGCAGTACTTTGGCCGATTTTGCTCTCATATTCCGTTTACTTTGGTTTGGTGGCAAGGGAAGGGGTCCTAATTTGCTGGTCTCATTAAATAGACCATTCCAAGGTTTTTAGGGTCAGACGCACTCGTCTAATTTCGATTATAATTGCCTTGCGGCACCATGCAGTTCTTTTGCCGATATTGCTCTCATATTCTGTTTACTATGGTTTGGTGTCCCCGGAAGGCTTCTAATTTGCTCATCTCATCAAATAGACAATTCCAATGGGTTTGGGGCCCAACGAACCCCTCTAACATAAATTAGCATTGCCTTCCGACACCATGGAACACTTTTGCCGATTTCGCTTTAATACTCCGTTTACTGTGGTTTGGTGGCCCCGTAAGGCTCTTAATTTGCTCGTCTCATCAAATAGACCATTCCAAGGGGTTTGAAGCCCAACGCACCCCTCTAACATCAATTAGAGTTGCCTTTCGGCACCGTGGAGCACTTTTGCCGATTTTACTCTCATATTCCGTTTACTGTGGCTTGGTGGCCACGTAAGGCTCTTGATTTGGTCGTCTCATCAAATAGACGATTCCAAGGGGTTTGGGTTCCAGCGCACCCGTCTAATTTTTATTAGACTTGCCTTACGGCCTTGTGGAGCACTTTTACCGATTTTGCTCTCATATTTTGTTTACAATGGTTTGGTGGCCCCTAAAGGCTCCTAATTTGCACGTCTCATCAAATAGACCATTCCAATGGGTTTGGGGCCCAACACACCCCTCTAACATAGATTAGTGTTGCCTTTCGGTACCGTGGAACACTTTTGCCGATTTCACTCTCATATTTCGTTCACTGTGGGTTGGTGGCACCGTAAGGCTCCTAATTTGCGCATCTCATCAAATAGACCATTCCAAGGGGTTTGGGGCCACACGCACCCCTCTAACTTCGATTAGAGTTGCCTTGCCGCACAGTGGAGCATTTTGCCGATTTTGCTCTCATATTCCATTTACTGTTGTTTAGTTGCCCCGTAAAGCTCATGATTTGCTCGTCTCGTCAAATAGACCATTTCAATGAGTTTGAGACCGAACGAACCCCTCTAACATAGATTAGCGTTGCCTTCCACTGCCGTGGAGCACTTTTGCTGTTTTCGCCATCATATTTCATTTACTGTGGTTTGGTGGCCCCGAAAGGCTCTTAATTTGCTCGTCTCATCAAATAGACAATTCCAAGGTGTTTGGGGCCTAACGCACTCGTCCAATTTCAATTAGAGTTGCCTTGCGGCACCGTGCAGTGCTTTTGCCGATTTTGCTCTCATATTCCGTTTACTGTGGTTTGGTGGTCCCGGAAGGCTCTTAATTTGCTCTTCTCATCAAATAGATCCTTCCAGGGGGTTTAGGGCCCAACGCTCCAGTCTAAGATCGATTAGGGTTACCTTGCGGCACCATGCTGTACTTTTGTCAATTTTGCTCTCATATTCCGTTTACTGTAGTTTGGTGGTCCCGGAAGGCTCCTAAATTGCACGCCTCATCAAATAGACCATTCCAAGGGGTTTGGGGCCCAACGCACCAATTGAATTTCGATTAAAGTTCCCTTGCGGCACCGTGCAGTACTTTTGCCGATTTTGCTCTCATATTCCGTCTACTCTTGTTTGGTTGCCCGGAAGGCTCCTAATTTTCTCATCTCGTAAAATAGACCATTCCAAGGTGTTTGGGGCCCAACGCCCTCGAATAATTCAATTATAGTTGCCCTGTGGAACCATGCAGCACTTTTGCCGATATGCTCCCATATTATGTTTAATGTGGTTTGGTGGCCTCGGAAAGCTCATTATTTGCTTGTCTCATCAAATAGACCAGTCCAAGGGGTTTGGGGCCCGACGAACCACTCTAACGTAGATTAGCGTTGCCTTCCGTTGTCATGGAGCACTTTTGCCGATTTCACTGTCATATTCCGTTTACTCTGGTTTGGTGGCTCCGGAACGCTCCTAATCTGCTCGTCTCATCAAATAGACCATTCCAAGGTGTTTGGGGCCCAACGCACCCGTCTTATTTCGAATATAGTTGCCATGCGGCACCGTGCAGTACTTTTCCCAATTTTGCTCTCATATTCCGTTTGCTGTGGTTTGGTGGTCCCGGAAGACTCCTAATTTGCTCGTCTCATCAAATAGACCATTCCAATGAGTTTGGGCCTGAACGGCCTCTAACATAGATTAGCGTTGCGTTCCATTGTCGTGGGGCACTTTTGCCGTTTTCGCTATCATATTCCGTTTACTGTGGTTTCATGGACTCAGAAGGCTCCTAATGTGCTCGTCTCATCAAATAGACCATTCGAAGGTGTTTGGGGCCGAAAGCACTCGTCCAATTTCGATTAGAGTTTCCTTGCGGCACCGTTTAGTACTTTTGCCGATTTTGCTCTCATATTCCGTTTACTGTGGTTTGGTGGTCCCGGAAGGCTCCTAATTTGCTCTTCTCATCAAATAGACCATTCCGAGATGTTTGGGTCCCAATCCACCCGTCTAATTCCGATTAGAGTTTCCTTACGGCACCATGGAGCACTTTTGCCGATTTTGCTCTCATATTTCGTTTACCATAGTTTGGTGGCCCTTGAAGGCTCCTAATTTGCATGTCTCATCAAATAGAGCATTCCAAGGGGTTTGGGGCCCAACGCACCCCTCTGACATAGATTAGTGTTGCCTTCCGGTACCGTGAAACACTTTTGTCGATTTCACTCTCAAATTTCGTTCACTGTGGGTTGGTGGCCCCGTAAGGCTCCTAATTTACACATCTCATCAAATAGACCATTCCAAGGGGTTTGTGGCCCAAAGAACCCCTCTAACTTCAATTAGAGTTGCCTTGCCACACAGTGGAGCATTTTTGCCGATTTTGCTCTCATATTTCGTTTACTATGATTTGGTGGCCCCAAAACGCTCATAATTTCCACGTTTCATTAAATAGACCATTCCAAGGGGTTTGGGGCCCAACGCGCCCCTCTAACACAGATTAGTGTTGCCTTCTGGCACCATGGAACACTTTTGCCGATTTCGCTGTCATATTCCGTTTACTGTGGTTTCGTGGCCCCGTAAGGATCCTAATTTGCTCGTCTCATCAAATAGATCATTCCAAAGGGTTTGGGGCCCAATGCACCCCTTTGTCATCGATTAGAGTGGCCTTTCGGCATCAGAGAGCATTTTGCCGATTTTTCTGTCATATTCCATTTACTGTGGTTTAGTTGCCCCGTAAAGCTCATGATTTACTCGTCTCATCAAATAGACCATTTCATGGAGTTTGAGGCTGAACGAACCCCTCTAACATAGATTAGGGTTGCCTTCCGCTGTCGTGGAGCACTTTTGCCGTTTTCCCCACCATATTCCGTTTACTGCGGTTTGGCGGCCCCGAAATGCTCTTAATTTGCTCGTCTCATCAAATAGACAATTCCCAGGTGTTTAGGGCCCAATGCACTTGTCCAATTTCAATTAGAGTTGCCTTGCGGCACCGTTCAGTGCTTTTGCTGATCTTGCTCTCATATTCCGTTTACTACGGTTTGGTGGTCCCAGAAAGCTCCTAATTTACTCGTCTCATCAAATAGAACCTTACAGGGGGTTTAGGGCCCAACGCACCTGTCTAAGATCGATTAGAGTTACCTTGCTGCACCATGCAGTACTTTTGTCAATTTTGCTCTCATATTCCGTTTACTGTGGTTTGCTGGTCCCGGAAGGCTACTAAATTGCACGTCTCATCAAATAGACCATTCCAAAGGGTTTGGGGCTCAACGCATCAGTCGAATTTCGATTAGAGTTCCCTTGCGGCATCGTGCAGTACTTTTGCCTATTTTGCTCTCATATTGTCTTTACTGTTGCTTGGTGGCCCCATAAGACTCCTAATTTGCTCGTCTCGTAAAATAGATCATTCCAAGGTGTTTGGGGCCTAACGCACTCGTCTAATTTCGATTATAGTTGTCCTGCGACACCAGGCAGTACTTTTGCCGATATTGCTCCCATATTCCGTTTCATGTGGTTTGGTGGCCCCTGAAAGCTCCTAATTTGCTCGTCTCATCAAATAGACCAGTCCAAGGGGTTTGGGGCTCAACGAACACCTCTAACATAGATTAGCGTTGCCTTCCGTTGCCGTGGAGCACTTTCGCCGATTTCACTATCATATTCCGTTTACTATTGTTTGGTGGCTCCGGAAGGCTCCTAATTTGCTCATCTCATCAAATAGACCATTTCAAGGTGTTTGGGGACCAATGCACTCGTCTAATTTTGATTAGAGTTTCCATGCGGCGCTGTGCAGTACTTTTGCCGATTTTGCTCTCATATTCCGTTTGCTGCGGTTTGGTTGTTCCGGAAGACTCCTAATTTGCTCGTCTCATCAAATAGACCATTCCAAGGAGTTTGGGGCCCGAACAAACCCCTCTAACATAGATTAGCATTGCATTTTGCTGCTGTGGAGCACTTTTGCTGTTTTCGCTATCATATTCCGTTTACTGCGGTTTGGTTGCCCCGGAACGCTCCTAATTTGCTCGTCTCATCAAATAGACCATTCGAAGGTGTTTGGGGCCGAACGCACTTGTTTAATTTCAATTAGAGTTGCCCTGCGGCACCGTGCAGTACATTGCGATTTTGCTCTCATATTCCGTTTACTATGGTTTGATGGCCCCGGAAGGCTCCTAATTTGCTCGTTTCATCGAATAGACCATTCCAAGCGGTTTGGGGCCCAATGCACCAGTCTATTTTCGATTAGCGTTGCCTTACGGCACCGTCCAGTACTTTGGCCGATTTTGCTCTCATATTAAGTTTACTGTGGTTTGGTGGCCAGGGAAGGCTTCTAATTCGCCCGTCTCATTAAATAGACCATTCAAGGTGTTTGGGGCTCAACCAACTCGTCTAATTTCGATTATAGTTGCCTTGCGGCACCATGCAGTTCTTTTGCCAATATTGCTCCCATATTCTGTTTACTATGGTTTGGTGTCTCCGCAAGGCTCCTAATTTGCTTATCTCATCAAATAGACAATTCAAAGGGGTTTGGGGCCCAACGAATCCCTCTAACATAGATTAACGTTGCCTTCTGGCACAATGGAACACTTTTGCCGATTTCGCTCTCATACTCTGTTTACTATGGTTTGGCGGCCCCGTAAGGTTCTTAATTTGCTCGTCTCATCAAATAGACAATTCCAAGGGGTTTGGGGCCTAATGCACCCCTCTAACATCGATTAGAGTTGCCTTTCGGCACCATGGAGCACTTTTGCCGATTTTGCTCTCATATTCCGTTTACTGTGGTTTGGTGGCCACGCAAGGCTCCTGATTTGGTCGTCTCATCAAATAGACTATTCCAAGGGGTTTGGGTCCCAACACACCCGTCTAATTTCGATTAGAGTGGCCTTACGGCACCGTGGAGCACTTTTGCCAATTTTGCTCTCATATTTCGTTTACAATGGTTTGGTTGCCCCTGAAGTCTCCTAATTTGCACGTCTTATCAAATAGACCATTCCAAGGGGTTCGAGGCCCAACGAACCCCTCCGACATAGATTAGCATTGACTTCCGATACCGTGGAACAGTGTTGTCGATTTTGCTCACCGTGGGTTGGTGGCCCGTAAGGCTCCTAATTTGCACATCTCATCAAATAGACCATTCCAAGGGGTTTGGGGTCCAACGCACCCCTCTAACTTCGATTATAGTTGCCTTGCCGCACGGTGGAGCATTTTTGACGATTTTGCTCTCATATTTCGTTTACTAAGGTTTGGCGGCCCTAGAAGGCTCATAATTTGCATGTTTCATCAAATAGACCATTCCAAGGGGTTTGGGCTCCAACGCGCCCCTTTAACATAGATTAGTGTTGCCTTCCGGGACCGTGGAACACTTTTGCTGATTTTGCTCTCATATTCCATTTACTATGGTTTGGTGGCCCCGTAAGGCTTCTAATTTGCTCGTCTCATCAAATAGACCATTCGAAGATGTTTGGGGCCGAACGCACTTGTTTAATTTCAATTAGAGTTGCCCTGCAGCACCGTGCAGTACATTGCGATTTTGCTCTCATATTCCGTCTACTATGGTTTGGTGGCCCCGGAAGGCTCATAATTTGCTCGTTTCATCGAATAGACCATTCCAAGCGGTTTGGGGCCCAATGCACCAGTCTATTTTCGATTAGCGTTGCCTTACGGCACCGTCCAGTACTTTGGCCGATTTTGCTCTCATATTAAGTTTACTGTGGTTTGGTGGCCAGGGAAGGCTCCTAATTTGCTCATCTCATTAAATAGACCATTCCAAGGTGTTTGGGGCTCAACGCACTCGTCTAATTTCAATTATAGTTGCCTTGCGGCACCATGCAGTTCTTTTGCCGATATTACTCCCATATTCTGTTTACTGTGGTTTGGTGTCTCCGGAAGGCTCCTAATTTGCTTATCTGATCAAATAGACAATTCAAAGGGGTTTGGGGCCCAACGAATCCCTCTAACATAGATTAGCGTTGCCTGCTGGCACAATGGAACACTTTTGCCGATTTCGCTCTCATACTCTGTTTACTATGGTTTGGCGGGCCCGTAAGGTTCTTAATTTGCTCGTCTCATCAAATAGACAATTCCAAGGGGTTTGGGGCCTAATGCACCCCCTAACATCGATTAGAGTTGCCTTTCAGCACCGTGGAGCACTTTTGTCAATTTTGCTCTCATATTCCGTTTACTGTGGTTTGGTGGCCACGTAAGGCTCCTGATTTGGTCGTCTCATCAAATAGACTATTCCAAGGGGTTTGGGTCCCAACACACCCGTCTAATTTCGATTAGAGTTGCCTTACGGCACCGTGGAGCACTTTTGCCAATTTTGCTTTCATATTTCGTTTACAATGGTTTGGTTGCCCCTGCAGTCTCCTAATTTGCATGTCTTATCAAATAGACCATTCCAAGGGGTTTGGGGCCCAACGAACCCCTCCGACATAGATTAGCATTGACTTCCGATACCGTGGAACAGTGTTGTCGATTTTGCTCACCGTGGGTTGGTGGCCCCGCAAGGCTCCTAATTTGCGCATCTCATCAAATAGACCATTCCAAGGGGTTTGGGGTCCAACGCACCCCTCTAACCTTCGATTATAGTTGCCTTGCCGCACAGTGGAGCATTTTTGTCGATTTTGCTCTCATATTTCGTTTACTAAGGTTTGGCGGCCCTAGAAGGCTCATAATTTGCATGTTTCATCAAATAGACCATTCCAAGGGGTTTGGGCCCCAACGCGCCCATCTAACATAGATTAGTGTTGCCTTCCGGGACCGTGGAACACTTTTGCCGATTTCGCTCTCATATTCCATTTACTATGGTTTGGTGGCCCCGTAAGGCTGCTAATTTGCTCGTCTCATCAAATAGACCATTCAAAGGTGTTTGGGGCCCAATGCGCTCGTCCAATTTCAATTAGAGTTGCCTTGCAGCACGGTGCATTGCTTTTGCCGATTTTGCTCTCATATTTCGTTTACTCTGGTTTGGTGGTCCCGGAAGGCTCATAATTTGCTCGTCTCATCAAATAGACCTTTCCAAGGGGTTTAGGGCCCAACGCACCTGTCTAAGATCGATTAGAATTACCTTGCAGCACCATGCAGTACTTTTGTCAATTTTGCTCTCATATTCCGTTTACTGTGGTTTAGTGGACCCCAAAGGCTCCTAAATTGCACGTCTGATCAAATAGACCATTCCAAGGGGTATAGGGCCCAACGCACCAGTCTAATTTCGATTAGAGTTCCCTTGCGGCACCGTGCAGTACTTTTACCAATTTTGCTCTCATATTCTGTTTACTGTGATTTGGTGGCACCGGAAGGCTCCTAATTTACTCGTCTCGTTAAATAGACCATTCCAAGGTGTTTGGAGCCCGACGCACTTTTCTAATTTCGATTATAGTTGCCTTGTGGCACCATACAGTACTTTTGCTGATATTCTCCCATATTCTGTTTAAAGTGGTTTGGTGGCCTCGGAAAGCTCCTAATTTTCTCATCTCATCAAATAGACCATTCCAAGGGGTTTGGGGCCCAACAAACCCCTCTAACATAGATTAGCGTCGCCTTCTGTTGCTGTGCAGCACTTTTGCCGATTTCACTATCATATTTCGTTTACTGTGGTTTGGTTGCTCCGGAAGGCTGCTAATTTGCCCGTCTCATCAAATAGACCATTCCAAGGTGTTTGGGGTCAAACGCATTTATCTAATTTTGATTAGAGTTGCCATGCGGCACCATGCAGTACTTTTGCTGATTTTGCTCTCATATTCCGTTTGCTACGGATTGTTTGTCCCGGAAGGCTCCTAAATTGCACGTCTCATCAAATAGACCATTCCAAGGGGTTCGGGGCCCAACGCACCCGTCTAATTTCAATTAGAGTTGCCTGGTGGCATCATGATGTGCTTTTGCCGATTTTGCTCTCATATTCCGTTTACTGTGGTTTGGCGGCCCTAGAAGGCTTCTAATTTGTTCGTCTCATCAAATAGACCATTTCAAAGGGTTTGGGGCCCAACGCACCCCTCTAACATCGATTAGAGTTGCCTTGCAGCACGATGGAGCACTTTTACCAATTTTGCTCTCCTATTCCGTTTACCATGGTTTGGTGGCCCCGAAAGGCTCCTAATTTGCTCATCTCATCAAATAAACCATTCCAAAGGGTTTGGGGCCCAACGCACCCCTCTAACTTCGATTAGAGGTGCCTTACGGCACCGTGCAGTACTTTTGCCGATTTTGCTCTCATATTCCGTCTACTGTAGTTTGGTGGTCTTGGAAGGCTCCTAATTTGCTCGTCTCATCAAATAGACCATTCCAAGGGGTTTGGGGCCCAACGAACCCCTCTAACATATATTAGCGTTGCCTTCCGTTGTCGTGGAGCACTTTTGCCGATTTCACTATCATATTCCGTTTACTGTGGTGTGGTGGCTCCGGAAGGCTCCTAATTTGCTAGTCCCATCAAATAGACCATTCCAAGGTGTTTGGGGCCAAACGCATTCGTCTAATTTCGATTAGAGTTGCCATGTGGCACCGTGCAGTACTTTTGCCGATTTTGCTCTCAAATTCCGTTTGCTGTGGTTTGGTGGTCCCGGAAGGCTCCTAAATTGCACGTCTCATCAAATAGACAATTCCAAGAGGTTTGGAGCCCAACGCATCAGTCTAATTTCGATTAGGGTTCCCTTGCGGCACCATGCAGTACTTTTACCGATTTTGCTCTTATATTTCGTTTACTATGGTTTGGTGGCCCTGGAAGGCTCCTAATTTGCTCCTCACGTTAAATTGACCATTCCAAGGTATTTGGAGCCCAACACACTCGTCTAATTTCGATTATAATTGCCTTGCGACACCATGCAGTACTTTTGCCGATATTGCTCCCATATTCCGTTTACTGTGGTTTGGTGACTTCGGAAGGCTCATAATTTGCTCATCTCATCAAATAGACTATTCCAATGTGTTTGGAGCCCAACGCACTCGTCAAATTTCGATTAGAGTTGTCATGCAGCACTGTACAGTACTTTTGCCGATTTTGCTCTCATATTCTGTTTACTGTGGTTTGGCAGCCCTGGAAGGCTCCTAATTTGCTCGTCTCTTCAAATAGACCATTCAAAGGGTTTAGGGCCCAACGCACCCCTCTAACATCGATTAGAGTTGCCTTGCAGCATGGTGGAGCGCTTTTACCAATTTTGCTCTCTTATTCCGTTTACCATGGTTTGGTGTCCCCGGAAGGCTCCTAATTTGCTCGTCTAATCAAATAGACCATTCCAAGGGGTTTGGGGCCCAACACACCCCTCTAACTTCGATTAGTTGTGCCTTACGGCACCGTGCAGTACTTTTGCCGATTTTGCTCTGATATTCCGTTACTGTGGTTTGGTGGTCCCGGAAGGCTCCTAATTTGTTCGTCTCATCAAATAGACCATTCCAAGGGGTTTGGGGCCCAACGAACCCCTCTAACATGGATTAACGTTGCCTTCCGTTTTGGTGGAGCACTTTTGCCGATTTCACTATCATATTCCGTTTACTGTGGTTTGGTGGCTCCGGAAGCCTCCTAATTTGCTTGTCTCGTCAAATAGACCATTCCAAGATGTTTGGGGCCATACGCATTTGTCTAATTTCGATTAGAGTTGCCATGCGGCACCGTGCAGTACTTTTGCCGATTTTGCTCTCATATTCCGTTTGCTGTGGTTTGGTGGTCTCGAAAGGCTCATAAATTGCACATCTCCTCAAATAGACCATTCCACGGGGTTAGGGGCCCAACGCACCAGTCTAATTTCGATTAGAGTTCCCTTGCGGCACCATGCAGTACTTTTACAGATTTTGCTCTCATATTTCGTTTACTGTGGTTTGGTGGCCCCAGAAGACTCCTAATTTGCTCGTCTCATTAAATAGACAATTCCAAGGTGTTTGGAGCCCAACGTACTCGTCTAATTTCGATTAGAGTTGCCTTGCAGCACCATGCAGTACATTTGCCGATATTGCTCCCATATTCTGTTTAATGTTATTCGGTGGCCCCGGAAAGCTCCTAATTTGCTCGTCTCATCAAATAGACCATTCAAAGGGGTTTGGGGCCCAACGAACCCCTCTAACATAGATTAGCGTTGCCTTTCGTTGCCGTGGAGCACTTTTGCCGATTTCACTATCATATACCGTTTATTGTGGTTTGGTGGCTCCAGAAGGCTCCTAATTTGCTCATCTCATCAAATAGAGCATTCCAAGTTGTTTGGGGCCCAACGCTGATGGAAACCAAGGAAGCAAGCCTAATGATCCTTTGAGCATCAATGGAGGGCCTATGACAAGGGCTAGAGCTAAAAGAATGAAGGAAGCATTAAATGGGCTGATTCAAGAGATTTGGGCCAAGAGTCTTGCGCAACAAGGATTGGACGACATGGAGAGGACACCAAGGCTTCAAAATATGATTCAAGTTCAAGATCATAAATATTGAAGGCTTGGGTGGCTATTTGAAGGCAAATTGGGCTGGTTTCATTTGTTTGTATTAATTTGGGCTTAATTTGTCTTGTGCGCTGGTTTAATTAAGTTAGTTTGTTTAATTAGTTTGTTAAGTATCAAACTTTGATAATATTGGGCTTTTATTTGTTTTATTTCGTGGTGGGTTATTAGGTTATGTATTAGGCTGTCAAATTTAATTATTTTAAGCCCAAACTTAGTTAATTTAAGCCCAAGTGGGGTGTATTAGCATTTAGGGCGTCCAAGTGATATTTAGAAGCTAGTGTTTCATTTAATTTGCCTATAAAAGGCCATGTAAACCTCATAAACGGGATTAGCCAATTTGAATGAAAATTTTCAGTTTTCTCTCTTTGTTCTTGAAGAACTGTGAGAATTTATCAAGGATTGATTCTTGAATTATCAACTTGACTTATCTCCCTCATTCTTCTCTTGTTCTTGGGAGTGGCGTCTTTGTTATCTTGGTTCGTGGTTCGCTAATCATTGGGTCAAGGTACATTCTTTTATTTTATTTTTATCTATTCCTGAATTAAACTTTCTTGGGGTTGTTGATTCAAATTGCTTGTGGGTGTCGTATCATATATATACGGGGTTCTCATCATTTGGTATCAGAGCTTTAGGTTAAATTAATTCGGGATTTATTTCACCAAAAAAAAAAGGTCAGACCTGTTCATCTTCTTTCTTGTCATATTGGTTACCGTTCATGTCATCTTATTTGCAAGTCACTGTTCACGTATCTTGATTTGCAAGTTACTGTTTACGCATCTTATTTTAAGTTACTGTTCACGTCATCACAAAAGGCAAAAAAAAAAACAAAAAAAAAAAAAAAAAAACAGAAAAAAAAAAGAAGAAAGAAAAAAAAAGAGAGAGCAAAAAAAAAAAACAAAAAATCCATAGAAAAAAAAAAGAAAGAAAAGAAAATCTTAATTATAGGAAGTGGAGACTTTATTTCCTTTCTAGTTGGGCATCTTACATAAGGAAAGCAGTTAAAGGGAGTCAATCTTATTTTTTCCTTTTATATTTTTGCCTAAACAAAAGGAATCAATTTAATTTCCTTCCTATTTTGTTCTTGCCTAAATAAAGATATAAATTCTTTTCCTTGCCAATTCTGGTAGGCTTAAAACAATTAGGCAAACTTAATTTCTTTCCTAATTTATTACCTCGAAATGCTCTTCTTTTCTTTTGTTTCTTCCTTTGACCATAATTACTTCCTTTTTATTCTTTTCATAGTTTTTGTTTTTTTTTCTTGTTCCATTATTTCCTTTTATAAACATATATTCTTTTCTTGTTGAGATTAGTTAAGTTGATTAATTCTAGGGTGAACCTTGGTAGATTGATTAGTTCCATAAAGAACTTAGAGACAAAACTTGAGTGTGGACAGGGAGTGTTGAGTTACATTACGAGTGTTGAGTAAAAACAAGAGTGAAGAGTGATGTCCCTTACTTTTTCGGAAGACTTTTTTTTAAAAAAACTTTGAAAATATATTTTCAACTAAAACGGTATGATAGGCTACTTTTTGATTTCTAAGTAATCATTTGCAATATAGGGCTTTCAAAAATCTGACAGCATGATAGGCTACTTTTCTGAAAATCAACCCCATAAAACGACAAAGAAAAACCCGTGCACTTCAAATATTTCTCATTTTCAATTACTACGCCTGCCCCCATATTTATTTCCACAAGAAATCCACAAGAATACTCCAATTATAAAATCATTCGAAAATCATCAAATTTATATAAAACCATACGCATGCAAAAATCTTAAAACATAATACGAATCATGAAAGCATAAATATCCTCTAAATAATATCCACAAAACGTGCGTAAAGTCATGAAAATCTGCATGTACATGAAAATTTCTAAACTGTTGATTAGTCCAGTTGTGTCATGTCCCCAGTTAACCTGCACATCTGCCGGAGCTTTTCCCTCTTGCTAGCTCGCACCTACATCTAAGGAGGATTTTTATTGAAAACAAGAAAAGGTGTGGTGAGTAATAACTCAGTGAGTGTGGGTAAGCTTTTATACTAGGGAATTCATTTTAAAATATATTTTGATGCGAACACCGTATATAACGATATGACACCCATAGTCAAATTGAAACACAACTACATGAAAGATTAAAACAAGTTTATTAAAAAAGAATTTTGACCCATTGATTATATGTCAATCAAAAACCAAAATTATAAAGAACTTTGACCCAATGATTAGAACTCAATTAAGAACCAAAACTATAAAAGAAGGATATTGATGCCACTTTCAAGACTTAGATGAGAAGGTGGGAGATAAGTCATGTTTTGATTGTCACAAGCATAGATTGATAAGATCATATGTTCATGGAAGAACAAAAGAGAAAATTCACTCTCTCAAATTAGCTGCATCTTTTTTCCTCTTTTTATTCATTAGGTTACATGCTTTTTTATAGGTAAACAAATAAAACTCTAATATGAAACCCTAGCCCCTAACAATTGGGCTCACTAAATATGCTCATGAGTTTAAAATAATTAAACATGGGCTTAAGTTAATTAAATATATCAGCTTAGCCCAATACATAAATTAAGACCCATATAAAATTAAATGAACTAACTTAATTTAAAAACTCATTACAATTAAAATACTCAGCTCATATTATCCAAAGCCTAATTAACTTTAGTTTGCCTGCAATTGCCTGCAATTAACTCCCAAAGCCTTTAAGATTAAACCCAACAGCCTTCTAGATTAGCCCAATTGCCTTTAATTGCCTCATGCAATTGTCTTGTCGTCCTCCATGGTCGCTATCTTAGTTTCCATCATTCCCGTTTTCCTCAAAACGATTTGTCCTCAAATCATTACCCATCTAGTTATCTGAAGTCTTGATTGAAAACCTGAAAACAATTTTAGAGACAACCTCACACTCCCTCATGTGTTTCACTCTACTCATGTGTGTATCACTTCAACACTTTCTTTCCATGCTCAAACTCATCCCTTTTTTTTCTTTTTTTTCTTTTTTTAAATCAGTCAAGAATTAAATAAACAATAATTCAAAAATTCAAAAATTCAACCAGATGATGAAACAATGATGCGCACCAAAAAACAGGCCAAACTTAAATAAGAAAAGACACTATTCGGCTAAGAATGGGAGACGTTGAGACAAGAAACAATAAATTAAATCAATAATGATGATGGCTTGACAATCTATGAACAACAAAAGAAACAAAAGGAAGGCAAAGGAAAATATATAAATATAATGGTGATGTGCGGAATTCAAGGAACGAAAATAAACAAATATAGATTGAATTGAGGATGGTGGTTTGCGGCAACTATGAGACCAAAAAAGCTACTGATGATGCTGATAACGGAAACAAGATCACAACTAGTATGTAGACAAAGCATGTTAATGGGAACAGGACTAAAAAAAGACCCAAAAAAAAAAATATATATATATATATAATAAAATAAAACGAAACAAGAAAAAATTAAATTGGATAGCCAAACCTAAGTTAATTCGTAAATCTCTGATACCAATTTATGCGAACCCTGTATATAACGATACGATACCTACAGTCAAATTGAAACACAACCCCAGGAAAGATTAAAACAGGTTTATTAAAAAAGAATTTTGATCCATTGATTATATGTCAATCAAGAACCAAAATTATAAAGAACTTTGACTCAATGATTAGAACTCAATCAAGAACCAAAACTATAAAAGAAGGATATTGATGCCACTTCCAAGACTTAGATGAGAAGGTGGGAGATAAGTCATGTTTTGATTGCCACAAGCATGAATTGATAAGATCACATGTTCATGGAAGAACAAAAGAGAAAATTCACTGTCTCGAATTAGCTGCATCTTTTTTCCTCTTTTTATTCATTAGGTTACATGCCTTTTTATAGGTAAACAAATAAAATCCTAACATGAAACCCTAGCCCCTAACAATTGGACTCACTAAACATGCTCATGGGTTTAAAATAATTAAACATGGGTTTATGTTAATTAAATATATCAGCTCAGCCTAATACATAAATTAAGACCCATATAAAATTAAATGAACTAACTTAATTTGAAAACCAATTACAATTAAAATACTCAATCCATATTATCCAAAGCCCAATTAACTTCAGTTTGCCTACAATTGCCTTCAATTAACTCCTAAAGCCTTTAAGATTAAGCCCATCAGCCTTCTTGATTAGCTCAATTGCCTTTAATTGCCTCATTGTCCAATTGTGTCGTCGTCCTCCATGCTCGCTATCTTAGTTTCCATCATATTTATCTTCTCAAAATAGTTTTGAAAATTAATAACTTACTTCTTTACATAAAAAAATTTCGTAAAACTAGTATAATGCAAATATTAACTCATCAAAGCTTTGTTGACAGGCATCTAACCATTCAAACTTTTCTTCTTTCCTAGTTAGTTTGGTCAATGGGGCTGCTATCTTAGAAAACCCCTCAATGAATTTTCTGTAATAACATGCCAACCTAAGAAAACTTCTAATTTTAGTTACATTTGTGGGTGGTCTCCAGTTTGTAACAACTTCTATCTCTTGGAGATCTACACTGAACCCTTCAGCTGAAATAACATGACCTAAGAAAGCAACTTTATCCAGCCAGAACTAGCATTTACTAAACTTGGCGTAAAACTGATGCTCTCTCAGGGTCTACAATACTATCATGAGATGCTCAGCGTGTTCCTCATAACTGCCTAAGTACACTAGTATATCATCGATGAATACAATCACGAACTTATCTAAATAAGCTCGGAAGGCCCGGTTCATTATATCCATAAATGTAGTTGGAGCATTCGTTAGTCCAAAGGGCATAACTAAAAACTCGTAATCCCTATACCGGGTCCTAAAAGCAGTCTTCAGAACATCCTCCTTACAAATCTTCAACTAATGATAGTCTAATCTCAGGTCAATCTTAGAATAGACCTTGGATCCTTGTATAATTGATCAAACAAATCATCAATCCTCGGAAGCGGATATTGGTTCCTTATAGTCACTTTATTTAGCTGCTTGTAGTAAATGCATAACCTTAAGCTCTCGTCTTTCTTCTTGACGAAAAGTACTGGAGGCCCCTTATGGCGAATGACTGGGTCTAACGAAATCCTGATTTAACCATTCTTCCATCTGCACCTTTAATTCTTTCAATTCAGCTGGAACTATTTTGTATGGAGGAATGGAAATCGGTTCAATTTTTGGAATCAGATCTATCTCAAACTCTATCTCTCTGTCTGGAGGTAATCCTGAGAGATCATTCAGGAATATGTCTGGAAACTCTCTGACCACTGGAATATCTTCTAATCGGACTTCATTCTTTTTCTGTTCCACCATATACGCTAGATATCCTTAATACCCTTTTCAGAGCATCTTCCAGGCTATCGTGGCGGATATAAGGCTAGTGGTGAATGTTGTCCGTATTCCACAGAATATTACTTCTGGCTCCCCGAGTCTGGTTAATTTAACCTCCTTTTTGTAGCAGTCAATTGTAGCTTGGTGTTTGGATAGCCAGTCTGTCCCTAAGATTACATCAAAGTCTCGAATGTTTAATACAATCAGGTCCGCTAAGAACTCATCGCCTTCTATCATTATCTTACTGTCCACTAGTATTTTATCTGCCAGAATGATTCTCCAGTTGGGATGGAAACTATCACTCTACTCTCTAGCAATCACAATTCCACACTGGTCTTGGCAAAAAAGGGTACGAATATGAAAGAATGCGTGGCTCCGGGATCTACTAATGCATATGCATCATAATCAAGAATAGAAATCATACCGGTGATTACTTTTGGAGTGGCCCCTGCTTCTTGTTGAGTGACTGCAAGACTGCAAAAACTCGTGCCTAAGTGTGGGGCCTACTTAGCTGCCTCGTCGGAGCGGTTCCTTTGCTACCTGGACCTCTAGATGGTGCTGTGCTACTCTGCCCTTTACTTTGGGAGCTTCTGCCTCTCTGTCTCTGGCTGACACTGGCCTATGAGGGTACTGCTACTGGTCTGGCCTTTAAGCTCACTGTGCCGATGAGCTGTGGACACTCTTTTATGAAATGTCCCTCCTACCCACAATGAAAACACGTTGTGGTGTTCCTTTAGCACTCACCTGGATGTTTCTTTCCGTAGGTGTCGTATTCTGGAAGCGTATTTCTTGTGCTGTGGGAGCCTCTAGATATGGTAAATGATCTCATTGATCCCTGGCTGGACGATGCTCCCTGGGTCGTCCTCCTGCTGCTATCCCATCTAGGTTTGGACTTCTTCTTTGCAAACTTACTTAACCTTTGCTGTGGTAAACTAGATCCGCTGCGTTTAAATTTTGATCTCCCGCTCTAAGAAATAGTTGTAGCATTTCTTTTGACTTTCATTACGGCTTCTACTAATTCCCTGTAATGAGTCTGGGAGGCTAATGATAAGCGGATTCAGGGACTGGGATTTAGGCCTGTGATAAATCTTTTACATTTCTGTTCTTCATCTTCAGAAATAAATGGGACGATTTGAACTATTTCTAAAAATCTCTTCTTATAATCTGTCATCGATGTCGACCCCTGCTCTAATATGAATAATTCCTCTATACGGACATCCTTATAGCTTTTCGGATAGAATCGATCCATGAAGTCTCTCTGAAATAGGGTCCAGGACACCCCATTTGGGTGTCGTCTCTCTAGGGCCTCCCACCAGTTTTTTGCCCTATCTTCCAAGAGGAAAGAGGAAAATAGAACTCGCCGCTCATCCGTGCACCCCATCACTCTGTAAATCTTTGCGCCCAATTTACAAGCTCTTTTGATCGTACGTTTTGGTTCCTCTAGAGTTTCCCGCGACTAATGCATGGTAGCCATCAGAATCTGTGCTACTTGTTCCGCATTAAAGTTTCTACGAGTCCCAACAGTCCTAGTTGAGGTTGATTTGTCGGAGCATTTATTGATCTCGTCACATGCTCAGCCTCTCGGGCGTGTGGTACCTCTGGTGTGAAAGCCTCTAGGGTGGTTCTTCTGAGACCCCTACGACCTCGTCGGTGCATATTTCTATGATTTCAACCAAAACAAAATCATGAAATGCATGATTTTTTTGAAATCGTATGCGTACAAATGATAAAATCAATTTTGGGTTGCTTCATTTCAAACAACATTGAAATACTTTTGAAAATCGAAAATAAAATATGCAACTTAAATTCTAAACCTTGGCTCTGATACCAACTTGACGGACCCCTTTTCTATATACTCTAGACGGCCCACCGGCAACTCCACACTAACTCTCCAGACAACGCTTGATCAGGCTAGAAAGTCCCCGTGAAGCTAAGCCGTTTATTTTAACATGAGAAATCTAATAAAATTCATTTAAACTCTCTTTTTAAGTGGGAACAGGTGGGAACTTTTTCATTTCTAACAAGTAATAGTAAAACACTTTTCTAAAAATTTCAGCAACATAACGACTATAATTTAAACAAATCCTAACCTGTAAAGTTTCATAAAAAGAGTGATACACTTCTAAATTCATTCGATTCTCAACTTTGGGGCCTCCGGCCTTCTCATTATTTCACAATCAACCACAACCATGATTTTACAAAAGATAAATTTAAACTCACAAATATAGCAACCCAATAATATGAATTTTTTTTTATAATACAAGATCCAAATACTTAGAAAACATGCATCGATATAAATATATTTACAAGCACACATTCCTTCACGCAAAAATTTGTTTTTACAACTTTCAAGGTTATTTATAATCCAAAATACAAAATCACGGATGCACTCAACTAGATTAGCCTACTCTTAAACTAGGATCTCCGCTGTTGATGACCCAACACTTGTACCTGTCTCTGAGAGGTTTTATTTATAAAACATAAACTATAGTGAGCTATACAGCTCAGTGAATGTCATATTTTCTTATTAAAAACTAGGTTTTCTAAAATAACCTCCCTAATTTTTTATTTTTTTTTGGATTTCGAGAGATCCTTTCATAAAATATACATGATTTTTCTAAATCTTTACTTGCAATAAAATGCATGCATAATGTTTAACATATTGTAAAATTCATGCCATATGAAAATGAGATGTAATAACACATAAAAATGTGATGATAAAATGAAAAGCGATGGTAATATGAAAAACTGTATCCATGATCCATGATCCATGAGAGTGCCTGAATACCATATAATACCCTAAACATGGAACAATTCAGATTTGGCCAAACAGGCCTTGTGCCCCAGCCCAGCGCTGTTCTAATCAGTGAGAGCGGAATGCTGCATCGCTCATATAATAGCTAGCTGTCTCATATACCTAGTTTGTGCATGGATGACACACTGAACTGGACTAACGGACTCAATCCCTCCCGCTGTTAGTGACAGACACCCTGACACAATCCATACACAGTTTGGGTATGCTGATCGGTAATATAACATGTAACTGAGCTGGACGAAACCATCATCCCCAGCGGGTGGTAACTAGTATTACAGGCTTATAAAATATTTTCCGTACATTTCATTTTTCCTAACATAAAGCTTTTTCATAATTCATATAATCTTATTAAACTTCATAAAAGAGATTTTCGTATTAAATTTATGCATAATAAATTAATTTCCTATCATTAAAACATAAGTTTCATGCCACATATAAAATCATGGTTTATAAAAATTAAAATCATTCAAAACCTTTTAGTGAGATACTCACCTAATATTCGTTTACGGAAAATTTTCGTTTTCAAGTTTCCGTCATCGAAATACCCTACACATAACATATTATATATTTAGGCGATGTTACGACTAAGATTATTTGCATCGATTTCTTATTCGAACTTTACTAACATGTAACCACACTTAATCTTTCAACTAACTCCTAATTTTTATTCAAATATCTAATGCCATTTAGTCACTCATCTCACATTGTTTCTTGACCAATTTTACACATATCCAAGTTCCATCTTTTCATATCATTTTCATAAAGTTTCTAACATCATAACAGCTGTTATATTGTCCAAAAGCCTAACACATGCCAACATGGACAGCAAGTATTCCTTCATGGATAGCATGCAGTCCATTTGAGTTCTCTTGATCAATTATATCAAATCATGCATGCACACTTTTCATTTCACATTTGTAACACAAGTTTTTCACTTATAGGTTTCACAAGTTTTATTAAAACACATCAAAAATCCATGAAACATTATCATCCTTCACTTGGCCGAATCATAGAAGCAATTTATCAAACATCTTAGCTTCATCTAATTCTCATGCTTTCACTTATATAAAATAGCCCATATTTCACACCAATTTAATCATATTTCACCCACAACATCTAACATCAACCTAACCAATATGCATAACAATATATATTTCAAGATATTATCGAACTCCTTACACAACTTCAATCACAATTTCAATACAAATTTTCCAGCAGCATACATCTTCGCTCATCACCACCAAAACCTACTCAAATTACATTAATTTTTAACCAAACCACTTACCAATTGTTCCTTGAGGTCTTGGCTTGCTTCTCCACTTATTTTATAGCTCAAACCTTGAATTAAACCGTAGAAAATTAATTTAGACCACAAGCTGTCCTGAAACTATTTTGACAGCTTTCATAGTTAAAAATCACACTCAAAACTCAATCTTACCACCCAACCTTCACTTGTTCTTCCTCAATCTTCTTCCCAAGCTTGTGGATGACCTTTTGATGGCTTGAATTCAACTTAAAATTGCTTGAAATTGAAGAAGAATGGCTGCTGTTCCAGCCCCTATAATTGCCGGCATACACCCTTCTTGTTTGAGTTTTTAGTTTCTTTTATTTCATGAATGAAGGCATGATATATATATATATATATATATATATATATGAGTAGGTGAACAAATGCCGTTGTTTTTCATAAAATTTACAAGCTTTGCCATTGAAGAGTACCCCTAAACTAACTCAACATTTACTAACATGCCACCAGTTATCTTTCTTGAATTTTGATTGGTTGGATTTTAAAGGGTTAGTTAGATTCCAACCAATCTCTTTCAAATGTAACCAATGGTTTGTCAATTAGTGCAACTGTTTTCTAAATTACAACTTTGCCATCCTTATCTCTACCTTGTCTCATCTTTTGAAATTCCAAAAATGCCCTTAATTTTATTTTTTATCCAATCAACATAATTATGCACATTCTTGGAATTTCTTCCGTATAAATTTTCATGTTAGCTTCTAATAATCATCATGTTACCTTTCGCATTTGGAATCATCCTAATCCTATTCGGAAATCTTAGTAGCGATTACGCATCTGGATCCTTTAAATTTCTTTATTTCTCTTTACATAAAAGTAAGTTTACATGGTACGTGTACGGCACTGAAATCGGGAGGGTATATTACATTCCTAATTTGTTGTTCTCATGAAGTAATCCGTTTCCAAAGGTTTGAAGCATAACGCACTTGTCTAATTCTGTTTAGAGTTACTATACAGTGTCGTGCGACACTTTTATCGATTATGCAATTTTGATGATTTTACACACTTATTCTGTTTACCGTGGTTTGGTAGCTACGGAGGTTTCCAAATTTGTTTTTCTCATCAAATACACTATTTGTAGGGGTTTGAAGTGCAATGCATTTGTTTAATTTCGTTTAGAGTTATTGTATAGCGCCATGCGACACTTTTGTTGATTATGCAATCTTACCGATTTTGCAGTCATATTCCGTTTACTGTGATTTGGTAGATACAGAAGGTCCCTAATTTGTTGTTCTCATCAAATACACCATTTTTAAGGGTTTGAAACAGAATGCACTCATCTAATTTGGTTTAAAGTTGTTATTTGGTATCGTGCGACACTTTTGCTGATTATGCAATCTTGCTTATTTTGCACTCTTATTTCGTTTATCATGGTTTTGTAGCAACGAAAGGCTCCTAATTTGCTTTTTTGTTCAAATACACTATTTCAAAGGCTTTGAAGCACAACACACTCGCCAAATTTCGTTTAGAGTTGTTGTATGGTGTCGTCCTACACTTGTATTGATTTTGAACTATTATTATATTTACTGTAGCTTGGTAGCTATAGAAGGTTCATAATTCGTTTTTCTTATCAAACACACCATTTCTATTAGTTTGAAGCACAATGCACTCATCTAATTACTTTTAGGGTTGTCGTATGGCCCGTTTAACACTTTTTTCGATTATGAAATCTAACCGATTTTACACTCTTATTCTGTTTATTATGGTTTGGTAGCTACAGAAGGTTTTAAATTTGTTGTTCTCGTCAAATACACAATTTTTAATGGTTTCAAGGACAACGCACGTGTCTAATTTAGTTTAAAGTTGTCATACAACGCTGCTCGACACTTTTGCCAATCATACAATCTTACCAATTATTCCGTTTGCCGTGGTTCAGAAGCTACGAAGAGTTTCTAATTTTTTGTTCTCATTAAATACACCATTTCTGAGGATTTGAAGCACAACACACATGTCTAATTCCATTTATAATTGTCGTACGATGTCGTGCGACACTTTCACCGACTATGCAATCTTGTCGATTTTACACTCATATTGAGTATACTGGTGGTTTAGTAGCTACGGAAAGTTCATAATTTGCTGTTTTGATCAAAGCACCATTTCTATGGGTTTCAAGCACAGCGCACTTGTCTAACTCTGTTTACAGTTGTTGTATCGCATCGTGAAACACTTTTACCGATTAAGCAATCTTATCGATTTTGCACTCTTACTCCATTTATAATGGGTTGGTCGCTACGGTGGGTTTCTAATTTGTTTTTCTCGTCAAATACACGATTTTTAAGGGTTTGAAGCACAATGCACTCGTCTAATTCCATTTAGAGTTATTGTACCACGTCGTAAGACACTTTTACTGATTAAACAATCTCATCGATTTTGTACTCATATTGAGTTTATTATGGTTTCATAGCTATGGAAGGTTCCTAATTTACTGTTCTCATCAAAAGCACCGTTTCTATAGGTTTCAAGCACAACACACTTGTCTAATTCCGTTTAGAGTGGTCATATGGCACTGTGCGATAGTTTTGTCGATCATGCAATCTTACCAATTTTGCACTCTTATTCCGTTTACTTCGGTTTGTAGTTATGGAAGGTTCCTAATTTTTGGTTCTCATCAAATACACCATTTCTAAGGGTTTGAACCATAACACACTCGTCTAATTCCGTTTAGAGTTATTATACGGCATCATGTGACACTTTTACCGATTATGCAATCTTATCGATTTTGCATTCTTATTCTATTTACTAAGGTTTGATAGTTGATGAGAACCCCGTATATATATGATACGACACCCACAAGCAATTTGAATCAACAACCCTAAGAAAGTTTAATTCAGGAATAGATAAAAAGAAAATAAAAGAATGTACCTTGACCCAATGATTAGCGAACCACGAACCAAGATAACAAAGATGCCACTCCCAAGAACAAGAGAAGAATGAGGGAGATAAGTCAAGATGATAATTCAAGAATCAATCCTTGATAAATTCTCACAGTTCTTCAAGAACAAAGAGAGAAAACTGATATTTCATTCATAAAATTGGCTAATCCCGTTTATGAGGTTTACATGGCCTTTTATAGGCAAAATAAATGAAACCGTAGCTTCTAAACATCACTTGGACGTCCTAATACCTTAATACACCCCACTTGGGCTTGAAAAAGCTAAGTTGGGCTTAAAATAACTAAATTTGACAGCCTAAAACATAAACCCATGACCCATCACGAAATTAAGTAAATAAAAGCCCAATGTAATCAAAGTTTGATACTTAACAAACTAATTAAATAAACTAACTTAATTAAACCAGCCCATGAGACAAATTAATCCCAAACTAATACAAACAAATGGAACCAGCCCAATTTGCCTTCAAATAACCACCCAAGCCTTTAAACTTTATGATCTTGGACTTGAATCATGTTTTGAAGCCTTGGAGTCCCTTCCATGTCGTCCAACCCTTGTTGCGTAAGACTCTTGGCCCAAATCTCTTGAATCAGCCCATTTAATGCCTCCTTCATTCTTTTAGCTCTAGCCCTTGTCATAGGTCCTCCGTTGATGCTCAAAGGATCAATAGGCTTGCTTCCTTGGTTTCCATCATTCCCTCTCTCCTCAAAAGGATTTGTCCTCAAATCTGCACCTGCATCGAAATCAAAAGGAGAAAGATCAGAAACATTAAAGGTAGCACTAACATTATACTCACCTGGCAAGTCTATCTTGTATGCGTTATCATTGATGCGTTCAAGCACTTGGAATGGACCATCTCCACGTGGCTGCAACTTGGATTTCCGTTGCTCAGGAAACCTCTCCTTGCGCATATGCACCCAAACCCAATCTCCTGGTTCGAACACAACTTTCTTCCGCCCTTTGTTAGCTTGCGTAGCATATTGCTTAGTCCTCCTCTCAATATGTTGCCTAACTTTTGCATGTAATTGCCTAACAAATTCAGCTTTTTTCGTCCCATCCAAGTTTGCTCTTTCCTGTATTGGCAAAGTTATCAAATCCATTGGAGTAAGTGGATTGAAGCCATACACAACTTCAAACGATGAACAACCAGTAGTCGAATGCATGCTCCTGTTGTAAGCAAACTCTACATGTGGCAAGCAATCTTCCCAATTCTTCAAGTTCTTTTGGATGATGGAACGCAGCAAAGTACCAAAAGTCCTGTTAACCACCTCTGTTTGTCCATCGGTTTGTGGATGGCAAGTAGTAGAAAACAACAGTTTTGTTCCTAACTTTCCCCACAAAGTCCTCCAAAAATGACTCAAGAACTTTGCATCTTGGTCCGAAACAATACTCTTCGACACTCCATGAAGTCGAACAATCTCCTTGAAGAATAAATCAGCAACATGTGTGGCATCGTCAGTCTTGTGACATGGTATGAAGTGAGCCATCTTCGAAAACCTGTCAACCACAACAAATACCGAATCTCGGCCCTTTTTGGACCTAGGTAAACCCAATACAAAATCCATAGAAATATCAATCCAAGGTTCATTAGGTATGGGTAAAGGTGTATACAAACCATGCGGTAAAGCCCTAGACTTCGACCGTCTGCATGTTATGCACTTGTCACAAACTCTCTCAACATCTCTCTTCATGTGCGGCCAAAAGAAATGCTCATCTAGCACATCTAAAGTTTTCCTAACACCAAAATGTCCCATTAGTCCACCCCCATGTGCTTCCCTAACTAACAACTCTCTGATAGACCCTTGAGGAATACATAGTCTATTCTCCCTAAAAAACAAAATCTCTCATGCCTATAGAATTTTCCAAAAGCAGTGTTCTCACATGCGACATACACAGAAGCAAAATCAGGATCATCCACATACAATTCTTTGATATGCTCAAAACCCAATAATCTTGCATTCAAAGTAGAAATCAAAGTATACCTACGAGATAAGGCATCAGCTACAACGTTTTCCTTTCCTTGCTTATACTTGATCACATAAGGAAACGTTTCTATGAACTCTACCCATTTAGCATGTCTCCTACTCAACTTACTTTGTCCTTTCAAGAACTTCAACGACTCATGATCAGTATGGATTACAAATTCCTTAGGCCACAAATAATGTTGCCAAGTTTCTAAGGCCCTAACTAAAGCATACAACTCCTTATCATAAGTAGGATAATTCAATGATGCTCCACTTAGTTTCTCACTAAAATAAGCTATAGGACGCCTATCTTGCATAAGAACAGCCCCTATACCTATCCCCGATGCATCACACTCTATCTCAAATGTCTTAGAGAAATCAGGCAATGCAAGCAATGGTGCAGAACACAATGTATCCTTAATCAAATCAAATGCATGTTGTTGCTCACTACCCCATTTGAAACCCATACTCTTTTTCACAACCTCAGTTAGCGGTGCAGCGATGGTGCTAAAATCTTTAACAAATCTTCTATAAAAACTAGCTAGCCCATGAAAACTATGCACCTCACTATAACATTCCTAGGTATAGGCCACTCCCTAATAGCCTTAACCTTTTCTTCATCTACTTCTATCCCTCTTGATGAAACAACATAACCCAAAAACACAATCCTTTCAGTGCAAAAAGAACATTTTTTCAAATTAGCATACAACTTTTCTTTCCTTAACACATCAAGCACACAATGCAAATGCCTAACATGTTCATCTATGCTTTTGATGTACACTAATATGTCATCAAAGTAGACCACAACAAATTTTCCAATGAAAGAACTCAAAACATGATTCATTAGCCTCATAAAAGTACTAGGTGCATTAGTTAAACCAAAAGGCATTACTAACCACTCATATAAACCATGTTTAGTTTTAAAGGCAGTTTTCCACTCATCTCCTTCTTTCATTCTAATTTGATGGTATCCACTTTTCAAATCAATTTTAGAAAACACACAAGATCCATGCAACTCATCCAACATGTCATCTAATCTAGGTATGGGATGTCGATACTTAACTGTAATTTTGTTGACAGCTCTGCAATCGATGCACATATGCCAAGTCCCATCCTTCTTAGGTACAAGTAGAACTGGTACAGCACATGGACTCATGCTCTCTCTCACATACCCCTTCTTCAACAACTCCTCAACTTGTTGGCCTATTTGGAATGGCAGCCCCGGAAATGAGGTCAATTTGATGTTCTATCCCTCTCAAAGGTGGTAAACCTTGAGGTAAATCATTGGGAAAAACATCATCGTATTCCTGCAAAACATCAATAACAACACTTGGCAAATAAGGGTCAAGGTCGTTAGTAGAAAAATAAGTCTCCTTGTACAAAAGTACAATCATTGGCCTATGAGTGGTTAAAGCCATCCTCACATCCCTCATTTTTGCATAGAAGCTCATTTTCTTTCCCTCTTTTCTTTCTATGGCAGAGTGATCTTCACTCATTCTCTCATCTTTTTTTTTCTCACTTTTCTCTTTTTCTTTTTCACTCTCTTTTCTTTTTCTCTTAGCCTCTCTTTAAACAAACTCGCCGTGAGACTTCTCAAGTTGTAATTGATCTTCAAAAATCTGTTTAGGAGTCAAAGGAAGAAGAGTATACTTTTTGCCTTCTTTCTCAACCAGGTACCTATTAAGATATCCATCACGGTTCACTCTCCTATCCCATTGCCATGGTCTACCTAACAACAAGTGACTAGCTTGCATAGGAACAACATCACAAGTAACTTCATCATGGTACCTTCCAATAGCAAATGGGACCCTCACTTGTTTAGTAACCTTCACTTCCCCACTATTGTTAAGCCATTGCAATTTATAAGGTTTTGGATGTTTAGTTGTTGATGGAAACCAAGGAAGCAAGCCTATTGATCCTTTGAGCATCAACGGAGGACCTATGACAAGGGCTAGAGCTAAAAGAATGAAGGAGGCATTAAATGGGCTGATTCAAGAGATTTGGGCCAAGAGTCTTACGCAACAAGGGTTGGATGACATGGAAGGGACTTCAAGGCTTCAAAACATGATTCAAGTCCAAGATCATAAAGTTTAAAGGCTTGGGTGGTTATTTGAAGGCAAACTGGGCTGGTTCCATTTGTTTGTATTAGTTTGGGATTAATTTGTCTCATGGGCTGGTTTAATTAAGTTAGTTTATTTAATTAGTTTGTTAAGTATCAAACTTTGATTACATTGGGCTTTTATTTACTTAATTTCGTGATGGGTCATGGGTTTATGTTTTAGGCTGTCAAATTTAGTTATTTTAAGCCCAAACTTAGCTTTTTCAAGCCCAAGTGGGGTGTATTAAGGTATTAGGACGTCCAAGTGATGTTTAGAAGCTAGGGTTTCATTTATTTTGCCTATAAAAGGCCATGTAAACCTCATAAACGGGATTAGCCAATTTTATGAATGAAATATCAGTTTTCTCTCTTTGTTCTTGAAGAACTGTGAGAATTTATCAAGGATTGATTCTTGAATTATCAACTTGACTTATCTCCCTCATTCTTCTCTTGTTCTTGGGAGTGGCGTCTTTGTTATCTTGGTTCGTGGTTCGCTAATCATTGGGTCAAGGTACATTCTTTTATTTTCTTTTTATCAATTCCTGAATTAAACTTTCTTGGGGTTGTTGATTCAAATTGCTTGTGGTTGTCGTATCATATATACGGGGTTCTCATCATTTGGTATCAGAGCTTTAGGTTAATTAATTTGGGATTTATTTCACCCAAAAAAAAAAAATCAGACCTGTTCATCTTCTTTCTTGTCATTTTGGTTACTGTTCACGTCATCTTATTTGCAAGATACTGTTCACGCATCTTGATTTGCAAGTTACTGTTTACGCATCTTTATTTTACGTTACTGTTCACGTCATCACAAAAGGCAAAAAAAAAAAAAAAAAGAAGAAAAAAAAAAACAGAGAAAAAAAAATCCAGGAAAAAAAAAAGAAAAAAAAAAGGAAAAGAAAGAAAAGAAAATCTTAATTATAGGAAGTTGACACTTTATTTCCTTTCTTGTTGGGCATCTTACTTAAGGAAAGCATTTAAAGTCAATCTTATTTCTTTCCTTTTATATTTTTGCCTAAACAAAAGGAATCAATTTAAATTCCTTCCTATTTTGTTCTTGCCTAAACAAAGAAATTAAATTTATTTCTTTCCATTCTGGTCTTGTCTAAACAAAGAAATTAAATTTATTTCTTTCCATTCTGGTCTTGCTTAAATCAAGAGGGCAACTTTTTATCATTCCTAATTTAATTCCCATTGAAATCATCTAGTTTCCATTTGTTTCTTACTTTGACCATAATTCATTTCTTTTGTGACTTTATTGTTTCTTAAGTGTCTTTCTTGTTTCCTTATTTCTTTTCATAAACATGTGTTATTCTTTTGTCAAAGATTAGTCAAGGTGATTACTTTAAGGTTGACCTTGATAGGTTGATTAGTTCCATAAAGAACTTAGAGACAAAACTTGAGTGTGGACAGGGAGTGTTGAATTACATCACGAGTGTTAGGTAAAAACAAGAGTGACGAGTGATAAATACGTGAGGATTAGAGTGAAACACGTGAGGGAGTGTTGTGAGATTATTTCTTTCTAACATTTTTTGCAGGTTTCAATCATGTCTTCAAGTAATGAAAGAGATGAAGGAGGAGAAAGGATTGGTGAGGAAAATGTGCTCAAAGCAATGCAGCAACAGTTTGAGAGAATGAATGTGGTGTTTGGAGACATTAGAGATCGATTGGAGAGACAAGATGAGGCCATAGCTAATTTGCAAAGAGGGCAACAAAGGAGGACTCCAGAATTACGTGGTGGTGATGATGAGTATGAGGATGAATTTGGGGTATTCAATGGAGATGAATTAGAATTCGAAGATAATGCCTTCAATGCCCATAGGGACCGCTTTAGAGGTGGTAGAGGTGGACGTGGAGGTAGAGGTAATGGCAATAGGGATAATAGGAATTATGGGATTGGGAATGAGAGAGGAAGATGGAATGATAGACAGGATAGGGATCTTAGTAGCATAAAGATGAAAATACCCTCTTTCCAAGGGAAGATGGATCCTGATGTGTACCTTGAGTGGGAGAAACGGGTGGAGTTAGTTTTTGAGTGTCATAACTTTGCCGAGGAGAAGAAAGTGAAGCTAGCCGCAGCTGAGTTTGTGGATTATGCTGTCGTTTGGTGGGATCAGTTAGTGTTGAATAGAAGGAGAAATCGAGAGCGTCCTATAAACACTTGGGATGACATGAAAGCCGTTATGAGGAGGCGATTTGTTCCTAGTTCGTACTATAGGGAGCTATACCAACGATTGGCAGGTCTTACACAGGGTTCTAGGAGTGTAGAGGATTATTACAAGGAGATGGAGATAGCCATGGTTAGAGCCAATGTGTATGAAGATAGGGAGGCTACTATGGCTCGATTCTTGCAAGGGTTAAACAGGGACATTGCTAACATTGTGGAGTTGCAGCATTATGTCGAAGTGGAGGAAATGGTTCATATGGCCATGAAGGTGGAGAGGCAACTCAAGCGAAGGGGTACCATGTCACGGTATGGTAGTAATTCAGGTTCTACATCCTCGTGGAAGTCGACTTGGGGTAAAAAGGATGAAAAGACACCTTTCAAGCCAAAGGCCGAGGGTACTAAACCTAAGGAGGGTGGTGGTAGTCACGATAAGGGCAAGTCTGAGGAAAGTCAGAAGAGAAATAGGGACATTAAATGCTTTAAATGCTTAGGTAGAGGGCATATCTCTTCTCAATGTCCTAATAAGCGAGTTATGATCTTGAGGGAAGATGGAGATGTAGAAACCGAAGGTGAGAGTGATGATGATGAGATGCCACCGTTGGAAGATGCTAGTGATGTTGAGGTTGCATATCATGTAGATGGGAGATTGTTAGTAGCTAGACGCGCTTTGAGTGTACAGGTGAAGAAAGGTGATGAGGTGCAACGTGAGAATATTTTCCATACTAGATGTCATATCAAGAATAGAGTTTGTAGTATGATCATTGATGGGGGCAGTTGCACTAATGTTGCTAGCACTGAGTTAGTAGAGAAATTGAGCTTGACTACTTTTAAGCATCCTAAACCATACAAATTACAATGGTTGAATGATTGTGGAGAAGTTAAGGTGACGAAACAAGTGCTAGTATCATTTGCTATTGGTAGGTACAAAGATAAGGTGTTATGTGATGTTGTACCTATGCACGCAGGTCACTTGCTTTTGGGACGTCCATGGCAATATGATAGGAAAGTGACACATGATGGGTTTAAGAATAGATATTCTTTTACCAAGGATGGACGAACGATCACTCTTGTGCCTTTAACACCTCAACAGGTGTATGAAGATCAAGTGAGAATAAGAGCGAGTGAGCAAAGAAAAGAGAGTGAGAGAAAAGGAGAGATTGAGAGTTCAAACACTAGTGAGGTTGAGAGAGAGAGTGACCAAACACTAGAGCATGAGCAAAGAAAAAGTGGGAAGATCGAGTGCAAAGGAGAGAATGAGAGAACAAAAAGTGAGAAAAAGAAAATGAGTGTTTATGCAAAAGAGAGCGATGTGAGGGCTGCTTTTCTAGCTAAGCAGCAAATGTTTGTATTTTTGTACAAAGATACTTATTTTTCTAACTCTGACATTGGTGTTTCTTTGCCTAGTGTTGTTACAACTCTTTTGCAGGAATTCAAGGATGTATTCCCTGAGGAGATGCCGGATGGATTGCCACCGAAGAGGGGAATAGAGCATCAAATTGACTTCATACCCGGAGCTTCAATTCCAAACCGTCCAGCTTATAGGAGCAATCCCGAGGAGACAAAAGAGCTTCAAAAACAGGTTGAGGAGTTGTTGAAGAAGGGGTATGTGAGAGAGAGCATGAGTCCATGTGCTGTACCAGTTCTACTTGTACCTAAGAAGGATGGGACTTGGCGTATGTGCGTCGATTGCAGAGCTGTCAACAAAATTACAGTTAAGTATCGACATCCCATACCTAGATTAGATGACATGTTGGATGAGTTGCATGGATCTTGTGTGTTTTCTAAAATTGATTTGAAAAGTGGATACCATCAAATTAGAATGAAAGAAGGAGATGAGTGGAAAACTGCCTTTAAAACTAAACATGGTTTATATGAGTGGTTAGTAATGCCTTTTGGTTTAACTAATGCACCTAGTACTTTTATGAGGCTAATGAATCATGTTTTGCATTCTTTCATTGGAAAATTTGTTGTGGTCTACTTTGATGACATATTAGTGTACAGAAAAAGCATAGATGAACATGTTAGGCATTTGCATTGTGTGCTTGATGTGTTAAGGAAAGAACAGTTGTATGCTAATTTGAAAAAATGTTCTTTTTGCACTGAAAGGATTGTGTTTTTGGGTTATGTTGTTTCATCAAGAGGGATAGAGGTAGATGAAGAAAAGGTTAAGGCTATTAGGGAGTGGCCTATACCTAGGAATGTTAGTGAGGTGCGTAGTTTTCATGGGCTAGCTAGTTTTTATAGAAGATTTGTTAAAGATTTTAGCACCATCGCTGCACCCCTAACTGAGGTTGTGAAAAAGAGTGTGGGTTTCAAATGGGGTAGTGAGCAACAACATGCATTTGATTTGATTAAGGATACATTGTGTTCTGCACCATTGCTTGCATTGCCTGATTTCTCTAAGACATTTGAGATAGAGTGTGATGCATCGGGGATAGGTATAGGGGCTGTTCTTATGCAAGATAGGCGTCCTATAGCTTATTTTAGTGAGAAACTAAGTGGAGCATCATTGAATTATCCTACTTATGATAAGGAGTTGTATGCTTTAGTTAGAGCCTTAGAAACTTGGCAACATTATTTGTGGCCTAAGGAATTTGTAATCCATACTGATCATGAGTCGTTGAAGTTCTTGAAAGGACAAAGTAAGTTGAGTAGGAGGCATGCTAAATGGGTAGAGTTCATAGAAACGTTTCCTTATGTGATCAAGTATAAGCAAGGAAAGGAAAACGTTGTAGCTGATGCCTTATCTCGTAGGTATACTTTGATTTCTACTTTGAATGCAAGATTATTGGGTTTTGAGAATATCAAAGAATTGTATGTGGATGATCCTGATTTTGCTTCTGTGTATGTCGCATGTGAGAACACTGCTTTTGGAAAATTCTATAGGCATGAGGGATTTTTGTTTAGGGAGAATAGACTATGTATTCCTCAAGGGTCTATCAGAGAGTTGTTAGTTAGGGAAGCACATGGGGGTGGACTAATGGGACATTTTGGTGTTAGGAAAACTTTAGATGTGCTAGATGAGCATTTCTTTTGGCCGCACATGAAGAGAGATGTTGAGAGAGTTTGTGACAAGTGCATAACATGCAGACGGTCGAAGTCTAGGGCTTTACCGCATGGTTTGTATACATCTTTACCCATACCTAATGAACCTTGGATTGATATTTCTATGGATTTTGTATTGGGTTTACCTAGGTCCAAAAAGGGCCGAGATTCGGTATTTGTTGTGGTTGATAGGTTTTCGAAGATGGCTCACTTCATACCATGTCACAAGACTGACGATGCCACACATGTCGCTGATTTATTCTTCAAGGAGATTGTTCGACTTCATGGAGTGCCGAAAAGTATTGTTTCGGACCGAGATGCAAAGTTCTTGAGTCATTTTTGGAGGACTTTGTGGGGAAAGTTAGGGACAAAGCTATTATTTTCTACTACTTGTCATCCGCAAACCGATGGACAAACGGAGGTGGTTAACAGGACTTTGGGTACCTTGCTACGTTCCATCATCCAAAAGAACTTGAAGAATTGGGAAGATTGCTTGCCACATGTAGAGTTTGCTTACAACAGGAGCATGCATTCGACTACTGGTTGTTCGCCATTTGAAGTTGTGTATGGATTCAATCCACTTACTCCAATGGATTTGATACCTTTGCCTATGGAGGAAAGAGCGAACTTGAATGGGATGAAGAAAGCTGAGTTTGTTAGGCAATTACATGCAAAAGTAAGGCAACATATTGAGAGGAGGACCGAGCAATATGCTACTCAAGCTAATAAAGGACGAAAGAAAGTTGTGTTCGAACCAGGAGATTGGGTTTGGGTGCATATGCGTAAGGAGAGGTTTCCTGAGCAACGGAAATCTAAGTTGCAGCCACGTGGAGATGGTCCATTCCAAGTGCTTGAGCGCATCAACGATAATGCATACAAGATAGACTTACCAGGTGAGTATAATGTTAGTGTTACCTTTAATGTTTCTGATCTTTCTCCTTTTGATTTTGATGCAGGTACAGATTTGAGGACAAATCCTTTTGAGGAGAGAGGGGATGATGGAAACCAAGGAAGCAAGCCTATTGATCCTTTGAGCATCAACGGAGGACCTATGACAAGGGCTAGAGCTAAAAGAATGAAGGAGGCATTAAATGGGCTGATTCAAGAGATTTGGGCCAAGAGTCTTACGCAACAAGGGTTGGATGACATGGAAGGGACTTCAAGGCTTCAAAACATGATTCAAGTCCAAGATCATAAAGTTTAAAGGCTTGGGTGGTTATTTGAAGGCAAATTGGGCTGGTTCCATTTGTTTGTATTAGTTTGGGATTAATTTGTCTCATGGGTTGGTTTAATTAAGTTAGTTTATTTAATTAGTTTGTTAAGTATCAAACTTTGATTACATTGGGCTTTTATTTACTTAATTTCGTGATGGGTCATGGGTTTATGTTTTAGGCTGTCAAATTTAGTTATTTTAAGCCCAACTTAGCTTTTTCAAGCCCAAGTGGGGTGTATTAAGGTATTAGGACGTCCAAGTGATGTTTAGAAGCTAGGGTTTCATTTATTTTGCCTATAAAAGGCCATGTAAACCTCATAAACGGGATTAGCCAATTTTATGAATGAAATATCAGTTTTCTCTCTTTGTTCTTGAAGAACTGTGAGAATTTATCAAGGATTGATTCTTGAATTATCAACTTGACTTATCTCCCTCATTCTTCTCTTGTTCTTGGGAGTGGCGTCTTTGTTATCTTGGTTCGTGGTTCGCTAATAATTGGGTCAAGGTACATTCTTTTATTTTCTTTTTATCAATTCCTGAATTAAACTTTCTTGGGGTTGTTGATTCAAATTGCTTGTGGGTGTCGTATCATATATACGGGGTTCTCATCAGTTGTTCCCAACCCCAACTTATCCACAAATAAAGTGCTAGCCACATTCACACAACTACCCCCATCAACGATCAAACTGCATACTTTCCCTTCAACTAAGCACCTAGTATAAAAAAGATTTTCCCTTTGTAATCTAACCCCCTCATTATCCTCTTTTACTTGCACATTAAGAGCACGCCTAGTAACCAACAATTGTCCCTCAGTAGGCAACTCAACATCACTACAATCCTCCAAAGGAGACATCTCATCCTCATCATTACTTTCCTCATCCGTTTCTACCCCATTACCACGCATCACCATTGCCTTTTTATTTGGGCATTGAGATGCTATGTGACCATACCCCAAACACCTAAAACACTCAATGTCACGGTTTCTAGAGTTTTGGGCAAAAGTTGTACCTTTATTTTTGTTGTCAAATGATTGAGATGGTTGTGCCTTGTCATCCTTTTTTTGTTTGGGCAGCCTTGTTATCTTTTCTCCAATTCGGCCTCCCTGGATTGTTTTGAGCTGAAAATGTGTTGGCTTGTTTCCCTTTCCCTTTGCGCTGCAACTGCTTTTCTATCTTCATAGCCTTGTGCACCATTTCTTCCATCTCCACATAGTGTTGCAACTCCACTCTGTCAGCTATGTCCTTATTAAGTCCATTGAGAAACCTTGCCATGGTGGCCTCTCTATCTTCCTCCACATTTGCTCGGATCATAGCAATCTCCATTTCTTTGTAGTATTCCTCCACACTCTTTGTTCCTTGTACAAGGCTTTGCAATTTTTGGTGCAAGTCCCTATAATAATGGCTTGGAACAAATCTACGCCTCATGATTGCCTTCATTTCAGCCCACGTTTGGATCGGTCTTTCACCATTTCTCCTCCTACTTATGAGAAGTTGATCCCACCATACAAGTGCATATTCTCCAAACTCCACTGCTGCAAGTTTGATCTTCTTTTCCTCCGAATAATTGTGACATTCGAAGATTAATTCCACTTTTTCTCCCACTCCATATATGCATCTGGATCATTCTTCCCCAGAAAAGATGGAATTTTCATTTTTATACTCCCAATATTCCTATCAAGATCATTTTGGTTCCTCCTACCCCTTCCATAATTTCGACCTTCATTAACCATGGTAGCTTGATCATCAAATTCCTCTTCTGACTCTTCTACATATTGAGGTGTAGGTTGCCTCCTTGCCCCTGGAATGTTTTGGGCAGTTCCTTCACGCAAGGCATTGATCTCATTTTGTTGCCTCTCCAAAGTGTCACTCATGTTGCCAAGAACAAGTTGAATTCGCTCAAACTGTTGTTGCATGCCCTTGAGAAGAAATTCTTGGTCTTTTGGTGCACCTCCGCTTCCTCCGCTTCCTTCCTTTTTTTTTTTCCTTTGCAATTTGAAATATCAAAGAAATGACAAACAAGAACCTCACAAACACTCCCTCACGTGTTTCCGTCGTAGTAATTAGCACTTCTCTCGTGTTTAACTCAAACTGGCTTTTACCCTCTTTTGAGCTCACACTCTCTTGCCTTTTACCACTCAAGCAATCTTTATGATTTTATACGTAAGGGCCAAATCAAACAGCAATCAAGATCTCAATGTAATTCAATTTTTATCAGAGGAATCCTAAATAAGCAACAAGGATATGCAAAACAAAACTAGAAGCAAAGCAACACAACCAATAAAGAAAAGACACGTACTTGATGTATTTGGTGACTAGTAAAGAAACAGAATAAGAAAAGGAAATTATAGTTGCAATAGAATGACAAATACTGAATTTAAGAAGGAAACTTGTAATTCCTTACAAAATAACCCCCAAACACTCAAGAACAGATATGTATATATTTTTTTTTCAACAAAATCAGACTCAATAGGGGTTAGTTGATTCGACACAGCCCAAGGAATCAATCACACAAATCAAATGGAGGATCTTGTTCAGAACTGATTTCTTCGTTTTTTTGTTTTTTTTTTTTCGTTTTTTTTTTCTTTGTTTTTTTTTTTTTTTAAAGAACAAGATCAACAAGCAAAAAGAAGATCAAAAAGGCTAATGGAAAGAAACAGAACATAAAATTAAAGGATAGATAAGTACCTGGTGGATTTACTCTGATACCAAATGATGCAGAACCCCAAGACCCAAATTGTTTCTTAGAACTCTTTATCACTCAAACCAGATTTGATTCACACTAAATTAATTTAGATAGATTTGTTCTATCACCCAAGAAATGCGTTTTGACAAGAACTCAAAAGAATTACCCTTGAACCCAATATCAAAGCAATCAGGAACAATAGAAATAGGAAAATAGAATTGAAATACAAAGATGAACTCAATTGCATCAATTCAACACCTTATGCATAAAATCACAAGAAAGCAAACTTTCTCATATTCCATATAGGAAAATGTTTGAAAATACATTCAGATATATGAATAAAAACAAAGCTGAACAACCCTATTTATAGTGACCCAAAATGCATATTGAACCTAGACATTAATCAAGGTGGTGTTACTCCCCATAAATATGAAAATAACTCTTGTAACTCCTTGATTCTTGAATATCAAAATAACTCCTGTAACTCTTTGATTCTTGAATATCAAATTAACTCTTGTAACTTCTTGCCATTAGGGAATTAATCTGGACACTACTTGGATGGCTTGAAATAAGATGGGCTGAATGTAAAGCTACTCTTTTAGCCCAATTAAATTAATTAACTTAGGCTCTTTAAAATCTCCATGCTTGGACAGCCCATGATCAACCCAATTTTGCACAAATAGTTGAAGTTGTTCCTTTAACTTTTTAGCTTGGGCCCTAGTGATTGGTCTGCTAGAATCTCCAAGATGCATCTCTAAGTCACTTCCTTGAACACTAGTGGTGTGTGGAGCGGCATTTGTATCACCCTGTTTAACCCTTGCAAGAATCGAGCCATAGTAGCCTCCCTATCTTCATACACATTGGCTCTAACCATGGCTATCTCCATCTCCTTGTTATCCTCTACACTCCTAGAACCCTGTGTAAGACCTGCCAATCGTTGGTATAGCTCCCTATAGTACGAACTAGGAACAAATCGCCTCCTCATAACGGCTTTCATGTCATCCCAAGTGTTTATAGGACGCTCTCGATTTCTCCTTCTATTCAACACTAACTGATCCCACCAAACTACAGCATAATCCACAAACTCAGCTGCGGCTAGCTTCACTTTCTTCTCCTCGGCAAAGTTATGACACTCAAAAACTAACTCCACCCATTTCTCCCACTCAAGGTACACATCAAGATCCATCTTCCCTTGGAAAGAGGGTATTTTCATCTTTATGCTACTAAGATCCCTATCCTGTCTATCATTCCATCTTCCTCTCTCATTCCCAATCCCATAATTCCTATTATCCCTATTGCCATTACCTCTACCTCCACGTCCACCTCTACCACCTCTAAAGCGGTCCCTATGGGCATTCAAGGCATTACCTTCGAATTCTAATTCATCTCCATTGAATACCCCAAATTCATCCTCATACTCATCATCACCACCACGTAATTCTGGAGTCCTCCTTTGTTGCCCTCTTTGCAAATTAGCTATGGCCTCATCTTGTCTCTCCAATTGATCTCTAATATCCCCAAACACCACATTCATTCTCTCAAACTGTTGCTGCATTGCTTTGAGCACATTTGCCTCACCAATCTTTTCTCCTCCTTCAATATCTCTTTCATTGCTCGAAGACATGATTGAAACCTGCAAAGAATGTTAGAAAGAAATAATTCTCACAACACTCCCTCACGTGTTTCACTCTAATCCTCATGTGTTTAACACTCGTCACTCTTGTTTTTACTCAACACTCGTGATGTAACTTAACACTCCCTGTCCACACTCAAGTTTTGTCTCTAAGTTCTTTATGGAACTAATCAACCTACCAAGGTCAACCTTAAAATAATCACCTTGACTAATCTTTGACAAAAGAATAATACACGTTTATGAAAAGAAATAAGGAAACAAGAAAGACACTTAAGAAACAATAAAGGCACAAAAGAAATAAGGAAATAAGAAAGACACTTAGGAAACAATAAGGCACAAAAGAAATAAGGAAACAAGAAAGATACTTAAGAAACAATAAAGGCACAAAGAAATTAATTATAGTCAAAGTAAGAAACAAATGGAAACTAGATGATTTCAATGGGAATTAAATTAGGAATGATAAAAATTTGCCCCCTTAATTTAAGCAAGACCAAAATGGAAAGAAATAAATTTAATTTCTTTGTTTAGGCAAGAACAAAATAGGAAGGAATTTAAATTGATTCCTTTTGTTTAGGCAAAAATATAAAAGGAAAGAAATAAGATTGACTTTAAATGCTTTCCTTATGTAAGATGCCCAACAAGAAAGGAAATAAAGTGTCAACTTCCTATAATTAATATTTTCTTTTCTTTCTTTTCCTTTTTTTTTTCTGGATTTTTTTTTCTCTGTTTTTTTTTTCTTCTTTTCTTTTTTTTTTTTTTTTGCCTTTTGTGATGACGTGAACAGTAACGTAAAATAAAGATGCGTAAACAGTAACTTGCAAATCAAGATGCGTGAACAGTACTTGCAAATAAGATGACGTGAACAGTACCAATATGACAAGAAAGAACATGAACAGATCTGACTTTTTCTTTTTTGTGAAATAAATCCAGAATAATTAACCTAAAGCTCTGATACCAAATGATGAGAACCCCGTATATATATGATACGACACCCACAAGCAATTTGAATCAACAACCCCAAGAAAGTTTAATTCAGGAATAGATAAAAAGAAAATAAAAGAATGTACCTTGACCCAATGATTAGCGAATCACGAACCAAGATAACAAAGACGCCACTCCCAAGAACAAGAGAAGAATGAGGGAGATAAGTCAAGTTGATAATTCAAGAATCAATCCTTGATAAATTCTCACAGTTCTTCAAGAACAAAGAGAGAAAACTGATATTTCATTCATAAAATTGGCTAATCCCGTTTATGAGGTTTACATGGCCTTTTATAGGCAAAATAAATGAAACCGTAGCTTCTAAACATCACTTGGACGTCCTAATACCTTAATACACCCCACTTGGGCTTGAAAAAGCTAAGTTGGGCTTAAAATAACTAAATTTGACAGCCTAAAACATAAACCCATGACCCATCACGAAATTAAGTAAATAAAAGCCCAATGTAATCAAAGTTTGATACTTAACAAACTAATTAAATAAACTAACTTAATTAAACCAGCCCATGAGACAAATTAATCCCAAACTAATACAAACAAATGGAACCAGCCCAATTTGCCTTCAAATAACCACCCAAGCCTTTAAACTTTATGATCTTGGACTTGAATCATGTTTTGAAGCCTTGGAGTCCCTTCCATGTCGTCCAACCCTTGTTGCGTAAGACTCTTGGTCCAAATCTCTTGAATCAGCCCAGTTAATGCCTCCTTCATTCTTTTAGCTCTAGCCCTTGTCATAGGTCCTCCGTTGATACTCAAATGATCAATAGGCTTGCTTCTTTGGTTTCCATCAATAGCTACGAAAGGTTTCTAATTTGTTTTTATCATCAAATACAACATTTCTAAGGGTTTGAAGCACAACGCACTCATCTAATTCCGTTTAATGTTGTCGTACAGTGCCATACAACACTTTTACCAATTGTACAATCTTGTTGATTTTATACTCTTATTCTGTTTACTGTAGTTTGGCAGATACAAAGGGTTCCTAATTTGTTTTCCTCATTAAATATACTATTTCTAAGGGTTTGAAGCACAACACACTCGCCTGAATCCGTTAAAAGTTGTCATACGGTGCCATGTGACACTTTTATCGAATATACAATTTTGCCAATTTTGCCGATTTTGCACTCTTATTCCGTTTACTACGTTTTCGTAGCTACAGAAGGTTCCCAATTTGTTTTTCTCATCAAATACATTGTTTATAATAGTTTGAAGTGCAACACACTCGTCTAATTCCATTTAGAGTTGTTGTATGATGTCGTGCAATACTTTTACTAATTATGCAATCTTGTCGATTTTGCAGTCATACTCCATTTACTGTGGCTTGGTAGCTACGAAAGGTTCCAAATTTGTTTTTCTCATGAAATAAACCATTTCTAAGGGTTTGAAGTACAATGCACTCGTCTAATTACATTTGGAATTGTCGTACGGTGCCCAATGACTCTTTTACCGATTATGTAATCTTGATGATTTTGCACACTTATTTCGTTTTCTATGGTTTGGTAGCTACTGGTGCTCCTAATTTGTTCTCCTCATCAAATGCTCCATTTCTAAAGGTTTGAAGCTCAATGGACTCGTTGAATTTTGTTTAGAGTTGCTGTATAGTGTTGTGCAACACTTTTGCTGATATTCTAATCTTGTCGATTTTGCACACTTATTTCATTTACGTTGGTTGGGTTGCTACGCAAAGCTCACAATTTGTTCTCCTCATCAAATACATCATTTTAAGGGTATAAAACTCAATGCACTCGTCTAATTTCGCTTAAAGTTATCGTGCGACGTTGTGCGACACTTTTGTCGATTATGCAATCTTGTCGATTTTGGACGTTTATTTCGTTTATGTTGGTTGGATTGCTATAGAAAGCTCCTACTTTGTTCTCCTCATCAAATACACCATTTCTAAGTGTAACACCCCAATCTAACTGAAACCAAAAGATTAATTGAAATCTAATTTAGTTTGGTTTAAGTTTTAGAAATTGTTGACGTTCGGAAACGGTCAACCAGAGATTCTGGGGCCCAGACGGCGAACTTGGTAATTAAAGGTTCTGGTCGTGATGATGGAAGGATAATAAATAGGTAATTAATAAAGTTCAAGGTTGGTGGTGATTAATTCAGGTGAAGGAATATCGGTCTTGGTGGTTGGTCGGATTTAATAAGGTGATCAGCAAGAAATTAAAGAGAAAGAGAGAGAGAGAAGACACAAGGATTTTTACGTGGTTCGGTGACTGCCCCTACATCCACGGCCACTCTGGAGTTATTCCGGCAGAGTGACAATTCTCTAGTGTATTCAGCTTGTTCGTACAGTAAAAATGTCTCCCACCTTTATAGAGGAGGGGGGATGACAATAAAAAAAAAATACAAAGAAAGTTACACACGTTACAGGCAACGAGTAGTTTTAACTAATCCTGACATTATCATGCTGTATTAATTGTAAAGGTAATGATGATCTTCTTCCTGCATAAGTCTGCATTTAATATGCCTGAAGAGACCTTTGCTTCATTAAATGTTTCTGGGTAATTGTGCAAACAGTTTTCGGCGGGGAATCATGAGAGTTGGTAGTTCTAACAACTTGCTGTACACGATATCCCCAGGGTAAGCCTTTCAATCAGCCAGGTGGTGCACACTGGAGGGGAGGCAAGGAGATCAGGAAGAGAGACAAGATGGTCTGGATGTTCTCGCGAGCTCGCGACCTGGGCGACCTCGCGAGCTCCACGAGCTGACGGTATGGGCAGGAGGCGTTCTGGGAGCTGCTGTAGGTTTGCGACCTGGAAGACCTCTCGAGCTGGGCTGGCAACCACTGGTTTCAGCCTTGGGCCTCTTGGGCCCTTGCTTCTATTTAAGTAAATAAGGCCTGAGTTGGGCCATTTGGGCCAATCCAGAAAATGGGTATAACACCAAGCCCCCCAGCTCTCTGTGCGTTCTACGGACTGGGAGCTGATTCAAACATATAACTGGCGCCCATTTTCGAATCTTCTAGTGTCGTTTCGATCTCCGCACTGTAACCATTGACACGTGGCATCCACACAGGCATTGGGGTGGAAAAAACGTCTCGGGACTGTATGCATTAAATGGGCACGTCTTTTAACTGACAGGCATGATGGCACATGACCGAGATTGGTGCCTAGCCGTTGGATCTTTGACGGTTATGCCTTTATGTTGGATCGGATGGCTGGGGACGTACGTCCTGGCCTATATAATCCACAAGCCTCTTCAAATTTCTCTTTTTTGCCTTCCTGATACAACTCCAGCACCCTTCTTTTCACCATTTCTTCTTCTCTGCTTCTTCTGGTTTCTTATCCACCCTCGGACAAATTTTTCGGATTCCGCCACTTCAGGAATCAGCCATCGCTCTCAGCAAACTGTATATAGTTCAAACAAGGTAGTTCTTCTCTTGCTTCGCTTTTTGTGTTATTGTAGGATTTGCTCCTGGGTTGTGTTGTTATTTTCTGCTTATGCATTGCATCCGTTGGTCTCTGTAAGCCTGTTGGGCCTTTAAAGATTCGTTGTGTTGGTTGCTTGAGTATCTGCGTACGCTGGGGGCGACCTGGCTGTTAATCTAGGTGTCCCATCTCTTAGCCGTGTGTCGTTGTTTGGGACTTTCGATGACAGTGTCCCCTTACTGCCTGGTAGGGTACCTGTAAACATAGGGTTAGCAACACACGTATTTAGAGTGATAGAGTACCTGACGGGCCCGTGTCCCTGGGCCTTCTCTGGTCCTTTGGAGGCCAAGTGTGCAACCTGACGAATAGGACAACAGCTCCAGGAATTCTTTTTCTGTGTCTTGCTAGGCTCAGTATGCTGTAGGCGTTCTGATGTCATTCCTTCTGTGCTGTAGATGTCAGGTCGCTCACGCACTGGTCGAGGCAGGGCTTCTGCTTCCAGGAGGCAGGCAGGACGCCAGACTAGTGAGGCCGAGGCTACGACCTCGCGAGCTGGTCCGTCCAACGAGGAGGTCGCAGAAGGGGACGAGGTCGCTGAGGAAACGAACCCCCATCCATTTAAACACACGCCCTCGCTCGTTACTCTTCCAAAGCTGGAGGCTTGGGCCCAAGAATTCAGCTTCCCCTTGGGGTGCAGAGCTAACGTCCCCGCGGCCACTGATCGAGCCGCTCATCCTCCTGAGGGCTTTGTGGCGATCAGCCATGAACATATAGAGCTCGGCTTTAGGTTCCCTATTCCCGGCTACCTCAAAAACCTCTTGAATGACCTGAAGCTCGCCCCATTTCAATTAACTCCGAACTCGTATGCCTACTTAACCACCCTGGCTGCGGCGTTCGTTAAGTACAAACTAGGGTTCCCTTCACCCCGCATCCTCCGTAGTGTTTTCAGCTTTAAGGCAATCTCTGGGAAGGACGGACTCTACTACGCCACGCCTCGCCAACACTCCACTTACAGGACGTATTTACCCCAGAGCTGCACTAAGTCCAACGTGGGGGAATACAAGTCGAATTGGGCCCTGTTCACGTGCCCTTCGCTCGCCGGGCTGAATAATAGGAGTTTCGTGATGACACCTAGTAGGCACACAAGCACTTAAATAATATTAGAAGTAGCTCTTTTTTTTTTTTTTTTTTTTTTTTTTTTTTATTACGAGCTGGCTTTTGCTTTGTAGGTGTCGCAGCTCCTGGTTACAAGCTTAGACGGGACGAGCTCTCTATTCTGAATGCTTATGCAGCAGCCAAGGAACCAACCGAGGACTTTTTCCCTTCTGGTAGCGAGCTGGTAGAGCGGGGTCTCGCGCCATCTGCCACAAGTCCTCTTCTAAACATAGTCCAACACTTGGGAATAAGGGGGCAAACGTTCGAGGTCTCTTCCGCTCTTGCTGCTCCTGCACAGTCAGAGTCAGAACCACAGCCCCTACAACAAAGGTCTCCGAGCACGAGCTTCTCCACCAGCTCTTCTTCAGACAACATGGGAAAGCTTACGATGTCCGTTCCTCCTTCGAGGTCGGTTCCACCTGCCGGGCCGACCGAGGTCGTCGCCTTGGATGACACTTCCTCAGACCGTTCACAAAGAGCGCCCTCTCAGCCTGCTGCAGCTGCTCCTTCCCCAACCAGGTTAGCTGCGACCCCTCAAAAGCGGGCTGCCCCATCTGAAGGGCAAAGTCCTCCTCCAACCAAGAGGGCTGAGGTCTCTGTCGAGGGGGACTTACCTACGGAGTCGGAGTCTGAGGCCTTGATTAGAAGGAGAAAAGGGAAGGCCATAGCCGCACCCCCAGCTCCGAAGAAGAAGAAGGGCGTCGTCGAGGTTCGTAAGCCCGGGGCAGTTTTAATCGCCAGGGAGCCAGGTCTCAAGGCACCTGCGCGATCTACGGGGCTTGCAGGGGAGTCGTGGGAAGACTCCGAGCTACATCCTGATGCAACAAAGGAGATGGAATATCTTAACAGCTTCGTGGAGCTCGTGCCCGGAGTAATGGGGAGGCGCAACCCGAAGCTGTAGAGAGCTGAGCTTACAGGCAGACACCTCGTAGGCTATGTAGCTCGTCATGCTGCGTTGGTAAGGTTCACACCCCTCTATACTTTGATCTTCTTCTTTTCAAAAAATCTTTTACCATCTCTTCTGCCCCTTTTTAGCTCGGTATGGCGTCTGCGAAGCTAATGAGGGAGACAGAAAGTCAGCTCGGCGAGAGGGAGGCCTTTACGGTGTCCCAGGTACAGTTCGAGGAAGAGATGAGACTATTGCAGGACGAAGTCAACCTCCTCCAAAAGGAACATGGAGAGCTTTCCGCCAAGCTTAAAGATGTTGACGCGGCCCTGTCACAAGAGACTGCTCGTAGGGAGGCCGCTACCTCTGAAGTCACCAAGGCCCACAACGAACTGAAGCAGCTGAAAGGCGAGCTAAGTGCTGCAAAGGTAAAGGTGCAGGTTGCTGAGGATAAAGTGGGTCAGCATCAGTGGGACTTGGCTGCAGCCAAAGGGAAGCTCGCGAGGTCCGAGGAGAAGCGGGCTGAAGTAGAAGGGAAACTAGCTCACACAGAGGGGAAGCTGGCTCAGACCGAGGGAAAACTGGCTCAGGCCGAGGCGGACATTGAGGCCAGGTTAGCTCGGGAGCGCAACAGGGTCGAGGAAGACGTCGAGAGGGCATTTTTGTTCAGCATGAGGGAGCGCTACCCGGACTTGGACTACTCCTTCTTTGGGTCAGAAGGGGTCCAGATGATCCGGGAGTTCGCGGGGCTTACTGCAGGTGCTCAGAGTGCGAAACATGCGGATACTTCCTCTGCTCCCCCAGTTGATCCATCTGCTGTCCCAATCCCTTTGCCAGAACAGGTCCCTGAGGTACCTCCAGTTTTAGAGGATCCTCCAATGCCTGAGCCCCCAGCAGAAGCCCTTCCTGATTTACCAGCTCCTGAGCCCGTCCCTGAGGCAGAGTCCCCAGTAGAAGCCCCAGTTGGCCCTACTCCCTCAGATGAACCAGCTGGTGCCTAGGGCATTTTCATTTCATTTGTTTGTTTGACCTCTTGTAATTTTTTACTTGTTTGAACTCGGGCAACGAGCTCAAAGCTCGGAATTATAATATTGAATTCCCTGCAAAATTTCAATACTTTGTCCAAGCGTAGATATGCATACTTTACTTATATGATGGGCAACTAGCAGACAATAAACACACCATTGTAAGTATTAAAATTTGTTAAGTAAATCACAATCGTGACAATCATGCTAACTTACGAACCCGCTAACTGCAGTCAGCAATTATAATAATGCATAAGCTCGTAAGAATTTGAGTTCGGCCAATAGCTCGATTGGGCAAAGCATTTGATCCCGTCTGTAACATAGTTGGACAAGTCTTAGAGGATTGGCAGGAACTTACCGTTGGTGAGGGGTTCGGAATTTCCTTAACCAATATATTTCAACGACGTTGAGTGTGCTTGATGGTAGCATTTTCCCAAACTTTGAGGTTCCAGCCTGGGGCAGCGCTCGTAGTTCAAGGGTGAGACCTTTCCGCGAGGTCGCGGGCAGCTTTATATTTGAGAGGCGTGGCCTTACCCCCTCCCGCGAGGTCGCGGGGCAATGATTCGCGAGGTTCCGCGGGCAGCTTTATATTTGAGAGGTGTGGCCTTACCCCCTCCCGCGAGGTGGCGGGGCAATGATTCGCGAGGTTCCACGGCATGGCGGTTGCGAACTAAGAAATGAACTTGATGCTTGCCGATGTAAACCTCTGTTAGTGAGGATAATATGGATGAGTCGAGCATCAATTGATGAAGCATCCTCGATTGAGGCTTTTTTATGGACACTTGTTGCCAGAATATGCTCGTAGCCTTGGCCAGCGATTCTATGTGAGCATTTTAATTGTGAATGATTCCTTGGATTCAAAGTTCTTGGACTTCTTTATAGCTTCGAAGAACGGCACGCATTTGTCAGTAGCTTTCGAGATGAACCGGCTGAGAGCCACGACCTGCCCGTTGAGACTTTGCACGTCCTTGATTTTAGAGGGCGACCTCATTTCCACAAGTGCCCTGATCTTCTCTGGGTTGGCCTCTATCTCTCTGCTATTTACCATAAATCCAAGGAATTTACCAGACGCTACCCCAAAGGCACACTTCAGGGGGTTTAACTTCATCCAATAATTTCTGAGGACTTCGAAAGTTTCACCCAGGTCGCGAACATGATCTGCTGCCTTTTGGGACTTTACCAACATGTCATCTACATATACCTCCATGGTCCTCCCAATCTGATTCTGGAACATGGCGTTGACCAGTCGCTGGTAGGTGGCTCCCGCGTTCTTCAGACCAAAAGGCATCACCCTGTAACAGTATAACCCCCTATCAGTGACAAAAGAGGTGTGCTCTTCGTCCCGCGGGCTCATGGGGATTTGGTTGTATCCCGAGTAGGCGTCCATGAAACTCAGGAGTTGGTGTCCGGCTGTCGCATCTACTAGCTGATCAATCCTGGGTAATGGGAAGCTATCTTTTGGGCAAGCCTTGTTCAGGTCGGTGAAGTCAATGCAAGTCCTCCACTTCCCGTTCTTCTTCTTCACGAGGACCGGATTCGCGACCCAGACAGGATAACGGGCCTCCCTGATGAACCTGTTAGCCAGCAGCTTTTCAACCTCCTCCTTTAGAGCTGCATAACGTTCTGGAGTCATCGGCCTCCTCTTCTGGCGGACTGGCCTGTGCTGGGGATCTATGTTCAGTCTGTGGCATATAACGTCAGGATCTATCCCCACCATGTCTTCGTGGTTCCAAGCGAAGACATCAAGGTTCATCTTCAGAAATTCTATGAGCTCGGTCTTCACTTCTGGTAGCAGGTCTCTTCCCACCTTCACACATCTTTCTGGGTCTACTTCGCTGACCCGCACATCTTCCAGCTCTTCAATAGGTCCGATGGCCCTATCCGCATCCACCTCGCGAGGGTCGAGGTCGTCGCTCACCCCGGCTTCAGAGATAACTCGGGGTTGGCCACCCGAGACCACGTTTACTTTCTTTCCCTGGACTCCCATCTTCACTGCATCTTCATAGCATCGCCTGGCCAACTGCTGTTCTCCCTTGACACAGCCTACTCCGTTAGGGGTCGGGAACTTGACGGTCAGTGATCTGGTGGAGGTGACCATGCCCAGCTCGTTCATCGAAGGTCGCCCCAAGACCACGTTGTATGCTGAGGGACTATTGATGATCAGGAAGTCTGTAAGAACAGTAGCTTGCCGGCCCTGTTCTCTGAGGGTGAGAGGTAATTTGATCTGGCCTATCGGTATCACTGCATCTCCCGTGAATCCGTAGAGGGGATCTGGTGAGGGTATTAATTGCTCAGCTCCTAACCCCATCTGGTCATAGCAGTCCTTATACATGACGTTGACTGAGCTGCCAGTGTCTATCATTACCCTTCGTACTTCGACGTTACTGATCTGGGCTCTAATTACAATCGCATCGTTGTGGGGCCAGCGTACTCCCTTCTCGTCCTCCTCCGTGAATACAATACTGTCTGAGGACGCTTTTGCCCTTTTGGAGGGTCCCTCGAGTCCCCCATACTCTGCCAGTAGGGTATGGTTGGCTTCCCGCACGTACCTCTGGTGCGACATGTTTGATGTACCTGCCACATGAGGCCTACCGTAAATGGTAAAGATTGTTCTTACAGCGGGCTCGCGCTCGGGCTCCTGAGCTTGCTGAGGCTGTTGTTGCTCGGGCTGCTGGTCTTGTCCCTGAGGTCGTTGGTGCTGAGGTCGCCTGCCAGCGGGCTGTACTACATACTCTCCCAGGCGGCCTCGCCGTATGAGTTCTTCGATGGCATCCTTCAACTGCCAGCAGTCTGAGGTATTGTGCCCGTTCTCATTATGGTAGGCACAGTATTTCCTCGGGTCCCGACGTCGGTTAGGGGGTCCAGTCGGGGGTGGCTTCTCGAAATTCTCCCTGTTTCTTTCTACGGCGAAGATCCTGTCTTGCCTGTCGGACAACACACTATAACTTTCATATCGATTCGGACGCCGGGGTCGCTCCGCCCTCGGCCCCGGTCTAGCTCGCTTTGCCACAACATTGGCAGTCTGGTGTCTCGGTTCTCCTGGCTTGTCACTGCCATAGTTCTTCCTCTTCTCGCGGTGGGAACCGCTCGCTTCACCCCGCTGACCACTGGGTTTCTTAGCCCCGAAGGCTTCTTCCCATCTGATTTCTTTGGCAGCCCTCTCGTAAAACTCCCCCAGGTCCTTTATTGGGGATTTGTAAATACTTTCGTACAGCTTCCCGTCTTTCCTGAGCCCTGCAGAAATAGCTGTTAAAATACTCTCGTCAGAGGGCGTTTCCACATTACTCACCTCCTCTCTGAATCGAGTAATATAATCCTTCAGGGATTCATTTTGCCTCTGGAAAATGGTAGCGAGGTGGCAGGCTGGCGCGAGCTGCTTCCTCAAGGCCTTGTATTGGTCCAAGAACTTTTTCTGACATTCTCTCCAGTTTCCGATGCTGCGGGCTGGGAGGCCTTTGAACCAAGCTCGCGGAGCATCTCCTAGAGTAGCTGGGAATACTCGGCATTTTACCAACGGGTCATCTGTCTGAAGATCCATCTGTACGTTGAAAGCATCTAGATGGTCGTAAGGATCTGTCCTGCCGCCATACAGAGGGATATTGGGGAGTTTAAACTTCACTGGTAAGGGTACAGTCTCTATCTCCAGGGTAAATGGTGCCCTGCGATTCTCTCGCTCTTCCCCGGTCCGGCCTCCAGGTCGAGCTTCTAATTGCTGGACCCTCTGTAACAACTCCTCTACCATTGGATCCTGGGTCAGAGATCGCCGACTGGGGTTCCACCTACTGGTACTTTCCTGCTCCCCAAAGTGACGGTTCTGCGATCTGCCCTCTTCGCCGAAAGCTTCTACACGTCTGGGGGCCCTCCGTGGCTCGGGTTCATAACCTGCACGGTATCCGCGGACTCGTTCTGGCCCACGACTACCCTCTTCGCGCCTGGCGCCCTCGATGCTCGCCCTTGCCCTTATCTCGTTCTGGCGAGGCGGGATTTCCCGCTCTTGGTTCCGCTCTCTGGCTCTCCTTGGGTGCAAGTTTGAGGAGCGGGCTGATCCTTCGGTCAGCGACCTTTCCCTGGCGGCTACCCCTTCTGGAGTTGGGATTTCTTCTGAAGGTCGACGGCGAGCTCTGCCTGGGGGTGCGACTTCCACCTGTCTCTGCACCGCACGAGCTTGGACTTCCACCAACGCCCTAACCGTCGTTGTCAACTCCCTTACTGTATCTTCTAGAGCTCGCTGGCGTTGCTGCCATTCCTGAGCGACCTCGTTTCCTGAAGGTGAGGCGCTTTGTTCTTCTTGAATTTCACGTCGTTCTTCTGCCACTCCGACACTCCTTGTTGCCTTAATCCTAGCCATGGTAGACAAGTACAAGTAAATGTGAAATAACGACTAAGTGGAGATTACCAGGTCGCTGTTGGGCCCTCCTTCTAGCGCCAAAAGATGTTGACGTTCGGAAACGGTCAACCAGAGATTCTGGGGCCCAGATGGCGAACTTGGTAATTAAAGGTTCTGGTCGTGATGATGGAAGGATAATAAATAGGTAATTAATAAAGTTTAAGGTTGGTGGTGATTAATTCAGGTGAAGGAATGTCGGTCTTGGTGGTTGGTCGGATTTAATAAGGTGATCAGCAAGAAATTAAAGAGAAAGAGAGAGAGAGAAGACACAAGGATTTTTACGTGGTTCGGTGACTGCCCCTACATCCATGACCACTCTGGGGTTATTCCGGCAAAATGACAATTCTCTAGTGTATTCAGCTTGTTCGTACAGTAAAAATGTCTCCCACCTTTATAGAGGAGGGGGGATGACAATAAAAAAAAAAATACAAAGAAAGTTACACACGTTACAGGCAACGGCTAGTTTTAACTAATCCTGACATTGTCATGCTGCATTAATTGTAAAGGTAATGATGATCTTCTTCCTGCATGAGTCTGCATTTAATATACCCGAAGAGACCTTTGCTTCATTAAATGTTTTTGGGTAATTGTGCAAACAGTTTTCGGCGGGGAATCATGAGAGTTGGTAGTTCTGACAACTTGCTGTACACGATATCCCCAGGGTAAGCCTTTCAATCAGCCAGGTGGTGCACACTGGAGGGGAGGCAAGGAGATCAAGAAGAGAGACAAGATGGTCTGGATGTTCTCCCGAGCTCGCGACCTGGGCGACCTCGCGAGCTCCACGAGCTGACGGTATGGGCAGGAGGCGTTCTGGGAGCTGCTGTAGGTTTGCGACCTGGAAGACCTCTCGAGCTGGGCTGGCAACCACTGGTTCCAGCCTTGGGCCTCCTGGGCTCTTGCTTCTATTTAAGTAAATAAGGCCTGAGTTGGGCCATTTGGACCGATCTAGAAAATGGGTATAACAGAAATAAAGAAGTAGTGGATAAATATCCTATTGGAGGGTATTTTCAAAAGAAATTAAGAAAGTTGGGCTAAAAGGAAAAAGGCTATAGGTTAAAATGAAAATTTACATATGTTTGAAAGAAAAATCATATGGTGTCGATGGGTTAGATGTTTTTTATCACAATAATAAATATAATAATAATAATAATATAAGGTGGTGGGCCCCATTGAAAAAATAAAATAAATAACCATATATATGTTAGTGGTGGGTCATATCCATTTAAATAAATATATTTGTAGATGTACATGAAAAAAGAAAAAAAGTTGATGGTGGTATTGGTGTCGAGAGAGAAAAGAAAAATAATAAAATAATACGATAAAATAAAAAGAAATGAATGGAGGAAATAGTGAGGTGGTGGAGTATGATATATATATATATATATATATATATATATGCATGTTGACATTCTGGTGAAACAAAACACAGAAGTTGTTCTGCCGAACAGTAAGAAAAGAAAAAAAAAAAGGAGAAGCAAACGAGCATGGTGAAGCCGAAATGAAAAGGGAAGAAGAAAAATAAGGAGAAGAGAGGGAAGGAGAAAGAAAAGAAAATATTTTGGATGTCTAATTATCTAGATAAGTAAGTTTATTTTAATATAATTTGGATTCCAGAATATTAGTTTACTTCTCTACAAGTTATAAATTAAGATTTGTGTAATTTTAGGGTACATCCATGATCATAAGAAAATAGAGAGGAACTCGTTTTAGATCCAAATTTGAGTAAATGAGTTATACGAGTGGATAGTTTTATTTTTAATTAAATTGATTGAGTTATATTTCAGATTTTATTTTTTTTTTCAAGTAAATAAATTATTGAGTTAGTAAAAGTTTATTATGAATTTGTATATATACTTATTAGAAATTCCAAAAAGAATTTTATGTTTTCAATTTAAGTTATTATTAGAAAGATTTCGGAATGTTTTAAATAATATGATTTTATGCTTTGAAAAAGAATATTGATTTCATTTTTTAGAAAATTATTTATTCATAATTATACAGATATTTAGAAAAGATTTAAGAAAGGAAAATAAAAATGTTTTCAAAACATCAAGATTGTATCCTCCCCTCTAACAATCAGATTGGCATCACATGTGTAAGTCCGAAAAAGTCGCCTTACACCTGTATAGCAGATGTCTAGAGTCATCAAGTTACCCAATATGTGTATGGTAGATGTTATCCCTTACTCTCTGTGTGTGTTGAGTATCTCCACCACGTATGACAGATTTTCCTGGGTACTAGTTGGTGTAGATTTCCAGATATCAGATAATACATTTTAAGTTTGATCAGTATAGAATAAGATTTACAGAATACTAGTTTTATAGAAAGAGATTTCCAAAAAGATTTATAGATTATAGATTTTGATATTTTATATTATTAAAGTTATCAAAATAATTTATATAAAAGATTGTCGTTTTACCATGATACCATATTTAAATTTAGTTTTATTATGTCATATATGAAATTATTGAAAATATTTTATGTTTTATTTAGAAATGTTATAGAAAGCTAGATCCACTCATTAAGTGTTAATGTTCACTCTTATATAAATCCATTTTTCCAGGGTTCTGCTGCATGTGCGTGCAGATTATTGCATATCGTGAGAAGGGTCACATGATGATAAACAATTGTATTTGTGTTTATAAATTATTTTTACCACATTTCGTAAATGTATTTCCAAAACACTCACTAGGTGTTAGTATTCACTTTTATATAAATCCATTTTCTCAAGAATCCGCTACATGTTCGTGCAGATTATTGCATATCGCGAGAATGGTCACATGATGATAAACAATTGTATTTGTGTTTATTAATTCTTTATTTACCACATTTCGTTAATGTATTTCCAAAATAGTTTTACAAATTTAACATCATTTTACAGATATTTCATAAAATATTTTATATATCCAGTTTATGAGTCCAGTACGAGAAATTTGAAGATTTTGTTTTTATTTGTTCAATTAATGTTCAATCAAAGCGATTATCAAAATTACAATAATTATTTTAAAGAATTTTTACTAAATTTAGATTTTAATCCAAAACTCCCTAATTTTCATGGGATCCTCTTGGACTTAAGACAAGAGTTGGGATGAATCCTATCACTAAGGGTTTGAAGTTCAACGCACTCGTTCAATTATGTTTAGAGTTGTCGTTCAATGTCGTGTGACACTTTTGCCGATAATGCGGGAATGTGGGAAAATTTTTCTTTTTATTTTAAACATTTATAAAACGGATTTATAAAAATTTGGGCAGCATAACGGCGGTTTTTCGAACATACCACCCTGTATATTTCAAAATTTAACACTTCTATAATAAAAATTTCTCCACTACTGGGCCTTGGGCCCTCAAATCATTTCTACAATCCAACTACAAACATTTTTCAATTTAAAATCCATAAATATACTTCATTTTCAGTCAACATAAATGTATAATTTAATTTTATGAAAACAAACGCTATATACAATCCCAAAATATTATTTACAACTATTTTCATAAAAAATGGAATGTAATGCGTGACATACATTTTCAAAAATAAAATTATGCAGTGATATTGTTGCGTTCGTCCACCTACGCGTCCGATGGAGCCTCTTCTGATCGACGGCTCGCTCCTGCACCTAGGGAGGATTTTTCAAAAACATAAAGAAAGAATAGTGAGTATAAAAACTCAGTGAGCGGCTAGCTGTTAACTAAAATCTCCTTTTCTAAAATACATATGTCCTCCCGAAATGATTCACAAAACCTAAAATTTTATAATAACTTTATTAAATTTACAAAAATAAATAAATTCTTATAAACTTTTCTTTATTTCTCGAGACTGGAAATAATTTCCAATTTCATAAACTTTACGTCAGTTGAAGTGATTTTCTCTTTTATCTCACTAAAGGCAACCCAAGGAAACTTAGCTCTATTGTGACGAAATCTCTCATTGCCACTAGAGCTCGGGAATGCTACCACGTGTAGTCGCAGATGCGGGAAACTCTTGGGGTCGCCGATTCCTTTCCCAACATCAGGCAGACCTACGCTACCATATACGTGCAGAAGGCGACTCACTGACTCAAACTCAACCCCTCAAGCTAGTAACTATCCTAACCAGCTTGCCATACACGCAATGGTACTATGGCCGGGTATACTAGGGATTAGGGTAAACTAAAGGCATCTAAAATCTCTTTCATGTAATTGTAACTTTCTTTTCTAATCTCAACTTTATAATCGAAAATAGTTTCGAAATATCTTATCAACTTAATTTCATGCATGTACATATATCAAAAGCTTACTAATTTACTTTACTTGAAAATAAATACAATTACAATATAAATTCAAGAATTATACATGCATCATAAAACTCTAAAAATATGCTAAAATTGAATTAAACTTAATAGTTGAAATAATGTCCATGACATTTCAATAAAACAATTTAATAAAATAAAACCACTCACTATTTTATTTCACCACAATCACCACTTATTCCAAACCTCCCTTTTTGATGCTTTTGCTTCCAATCATATAATCACATTTCCACCATCAACTTTACATATAATAATTCATTCAAGAATTCAACCCTTCACTCACATAACTCTTTAAAAAAATATACTACTAATCATTTAGTTTATCCTTTAATATATATGCTCAATAATTTCACAACTCCATCAACTTCCCAACTAATATTCTCACACCCATTTCCATTTATTTCTTTGGCATTAAAGTACTCAAACACCTTATAACCATCATCAAAATACATGAAAAAGATTGAATAATACTTTAGGAGTTATTTCTTTACATTAAACACCTTAACACCCAAACTTTTCCAATTTCCATTTTTCTTACATCCTTTTAATTCCAATCAACTTAAATTCATTCTCAAACTTTATACCACTTCTTCAAATATTAAAATCAATTTAAATACATGCAAAAACACAATGATCAACACACTAATATATATATATGTCCAACAACTCAATCACTTGATGTTTCTTTTCAAAGTTTCATTTCAATCAACATACAATCTCATATATAACTCTATTCAATCATCAAAATAATCTCATCACCTAAACTTCTCTAATTTAATCACATACTAATATATAACAACTTCTTCCATCCTCTTCATTTCAAACCAAATAATCACACATAAATAACTCAATAAACTATCAATTAACCAACTACAACCTTAAACTAAAAAAATCTATCCATTTCATCAACTTTAATTACCAAACCCTAACCTTTACCTTTCCAAAAGCTTGATCCAAGAATTCTTGATTCTTTCCTTCACTTCCAAGCTTAGATTAATGATGATCAACCTTGATTTAGTCTATAGAATTCATCAAAACCTCATATAAATCAACAACTTTAAAAGTCCATCAACTAAACATAAAATCACTTCAACTTACCTTTACTTTTTCTTGTAGAAATTTGATGGATTTGAGAGGTTATAAGGGTTGGGTCATCTCTTCTTCTACTTCTTCTTCTTCTTCTTCTTCTTCTCCTTCTTCACGGCTGCAACTTTTTCTTCTTCTTCTGTTCAGTTCACGGCTTCCAGCCCTCTCTCCCAATTTCAGCTTGCTTCTCACATTCTCCTCTCCTCTCACCCGAATGGTCACTTGTTTCAGCTCTCAATCCTCTTTACTTTATATACTAATGCCTTATCAATGTCTAAATTGCCTCTAAACTAACTCTAAAATCACCTAATTGCCATTAGTCATGAATGAATGCATGTGATTGGTCAATACTCTCATCCATTTAATCACTAACAACTCATTCAATTTCTTAATTCAATCTTAACTAATCACTTTACTTTTTGACTCTAATGTGTCAGTACATCATTGGTCTTCACACAAGCATATGGATTGTGCTTCTTTAATGCATATCTTCTCCTACATATTTAACATTGAATTTAATTTAAATTTTAATCCTCATTTAACACCAATAAATTCCAAAAATATTTCATGATCATCCTATCATCAAATTGATCATGCAATACTCTAATTGGGTGTCTTAACCTTCAATTCCATGCTTCGAAAAAAATTCAATCGGTTATAAACTCATTAAAATTCATAACGTTTCCCATGATGACATTTTTATCGATAAATATTCGGAGCCTTTAAAATCCATTTCAAAGAACTTATTTTTACTTCGTTTCAGTTTATAATAACTCTAATTCATATTTCGGGGCTTATGATGTCCTAAGTCCGTTTTTCGAAAAATCACTATTCACGTAGATACTATTCACGAGGAAACTATTAATCAGAAACACTATTCATCGAAAAATTTTTATTTCACGAAACTTAAGGAAATTTTCGTTTCCCGAAAATCACTATTCACTCAAAATCACTATTTTGTCCGAAAATACTATTTATCTAAAAAACACTATTTCTCCCAAGGAAATGAAATTTGGGGTTCTATAACTCATCTAATTCCATTTCGAGTTGTCATACGGCGCCATGCGACACTTTTACCGATTATGCAATCTTGCCAATTTTGTATGCTTATTTCGTTTAAGCTAGTTGGGTTGCTACGGAAGGTTCCTAATTTGCTCTCCTAATCAAATATTGATGGGATCCAAGGAAGTAAGTAAGATTTGGGCCTAAATGATGGGATCCAAGAAAGCAAGCAAGATTTGGGCTTAAACTACAATGGGCCACTTTTATGTTATTCAAAATATCTAGCAAGCTTTGAAGATTCAAAAGATAATGAAAATTTAATACATATCTAGTAAATCTTGGAGATTCAAAAAATCTCGTAAATTTAATATCACTCAATCTTTTATTTAATAGGTTATTTTGTTAGGATTATTTACTTTCCATGTTGGTTTTATTTCCTAGATTTTTAAGTTCTACAATTTATATATTTTTGTTTGGAAATTGATTATGTTCCAAATTAGTTTATTTCTTTGCTTATAAAAAGGTTTGTAACCCTAAAGAAATTAAATAGAAGATGAATAAAAATGCAGTCAATTATGTTTTATTGAGAGAGTGAATTATCTTTTGTTCATTGTTGAACATGTGATCTTATCAAGCTATGCTTGTGGCAATAAAATCTATGACTTATCTCCCATCTTCTCATCTATGTCTTGGGAGTGACGTCAATATCCTTTTTTTATAATTTTGGTTCTTAATTGAGTTCTAATCATTGGGTCAAAGTTCTTTATAACTTTGGTTCGTGATTGACATATAATCAATGGGTCAAAATTCTTTCTTTTTTATAAACTTGTTTTAATTTTTCTTGGGGTTATGTTTCAATTTGATTTGTGGGTGTCGTATCATATATATACGAGGTTCACATTAGTTGGTATAAGAGCTTTTGGTATTAATTCAGGTTTGGTTATCTAATTTATTTGTTTATTTATTTTTTCAAAAAAGAAAAAAAATCAGATTTGTTCTTAAAAAGAAAAAAAAAAAAGAAAAAAGAAGGTATGAGTTTGAGTATGGAAAGAAAGTGTTGAATGATAAACACGTGAATGAGTGGAGTGAAACATGTGAGGAAATGTGTGAGGATCTTTTTCTAACATTTCTTTCAGGTTTCAAACAAGACCTTGAACAATAATAAAGATAAGTCACGATTTGAGGACAAATCGTCTTGAGGAAAGAAGGAATGATGGGATCCAAGGAAGCAAGCAAGATTTGAGCCTAAATGATGAGATCCAAGAAAGCAAGCAAAATTTGGGCTTAAACTACAATGGGCCACTTTTGTGTTATTCAAAATATCTAGCAAGCTTTGAAGATTCAGAAAATCTTGAGAATTTAATACATATCTAGCAAATCTTGGATATACAAAAAAACTTGTAAATTTAATATCACTCAATCTTTCATTTAATAGGTTATTTTATTAGGATTATTTACTTTCTATGTGGGTTTTATTTTCTTGGATTTTTAAGTTCTACAATTTAGACATTTTTGTTTGGAAATTAACTATGTTCCAAAATTAGTTTATTTCTTTACTTATTAAAAAGCTTGTAACCTTAAAGAAATTAAATGGAAGATGAATAAAAATGCAGTCAATTATGTTTTATTAAGAGAGTGAATTCTCTTTTGTTCATTGTTGAACATGTGATCTTATCTTGTGGCGATAAAATCTATGACTTATTTCTCATCTTCTCATCTATGTCTTGGGAGTGGCGTCAATATCATTCTTTTATAATTTTGGTTCTTGATTGAGTTCTAATAATTGACATATAAACTTGTTTTAACCTTTCTTGGGGTTGTTTTTCAATTTGATTTACGGGGTTCGCATGAGTTGGTATAAGAGCTTTGGGTATTAATTTAGGTTTGGTTCTCCAATTTATTTGTTTATTTATTTTTTTCAAAAAAGGAAAAAAAATCAGATTTGTTTTTAAAAGAAAAAAAAAAAAAAAAAAAAAAAAGAAAAGAAGAAGAAGGATGAGTTTGAGTATGGAAAGACAATGTTGAATGATAAACACGTGAATGAGTAGAGTGAAAATGTGAGGAAATGAGTGAGGATCTTTTTCTAACATTTCTTTCAGGTTTCAAACAAGACCTTGGACAACAATAAAGATGAGTCACGATTTGAGGACAAATCGTTTTGAGGAAAGAGGGAATGATGGGATCCAAGGAACCAAGCAAGATTTGGGCCTAAATGATGGGATCCAAGAAAGCAAGTAAGATTTGGGCATAAACTACAATAGGCCACTTTTGTGTTATTCAAAATATCTAGCAAGCGTTGAAGATTCAAAAGATCTTGAGAATTTAATACATATCTAGCAAATCTTGGAGATTCAAAAAATCTTATAAATTTAATATCACTCAATCTTTCATTTAATAGGTTATTTTATTAGGATTATTTACATTCCATGTTGGTTTTATTTCCTAGATTTTTAAGTTCTACAATTTAGACATTTTTGTTTGGAAATTAATTATGTTCCAAAATTAGTTCATTTCTTTGCTTATAAAAAGGCTTGTAACCCTAAAGAAATTAAATGGAAGATGAATAAAAATGCAGTCAATTATGTTTTATTGAGAGAGTGAATTATCTTTTGTTCATTGTTGAACATGTGATCTTATCAAGCTATGCTTGTGGCAATAAAATCTATGACTTATCTCCCATCTTCTCATCTATGTCTTGGGAGTGGCGTCAATATCCTTCTTTCATAATTTTGGTTCTTGATTGAGTTCTAATCATTAGGTCAAAGTTCTTTATAACTTTGGTTCGTGATTAACATATAATCAATGGGTCAAAATTCTTTCTTTTTTACAAACTTGTTTTAATTTTTCTTGGGGTTGTGTTTCAATTTGATTTGTGGGTGTCGTATCGTATATATATACGGGGTTCGCATTAGTTGGTATCAGAGTTTTCGGTATTAATTCAGGTTTGGTTATCCAATTTATTTGTTTATTTATTTTTTCAAAAAAGAAAAAAATTCAGATTTGTTCTTAAAAAAAAGAAAAGAAAAAAGAAGGTATGAGTTTGAGCATGGAAAGAAAGTGTTGAATGATAAACACGTGAATGTGTGGAGTGAAACACGTGAGGAAATGAGTGAGGATCTTTTTCTAACATTTCTTTCAGGTTTCAAACAAGACTTTGGACAACAACAAAGATGAGTCACGATTTGAGGACAAATCGTCTTGAGGAAAGAGGGAATGATGGGATCCAAGGAAGTAAGCAAGATTTTGGCCTAAATGATAGGATCCAAGAAAGCAAGCAAGATTTGGGCTTAAACTACAATGGGCCACTTTTGTGTTATTCAAAATATCTAGCAAGCTTTGAAGATTCAGAAGATGTTGAGAATTTAATACATATCTAGCAAATCTTGGAGATTCAAAAAATCTTGTAAATTTAATATCACTCAATCTTTTTTTAATAGGTTATTTTGTTAGGATTATTTACTTTCCATGTTGGTTTTATTTTCTTGGATTTTTAAGTTCTACAATTTAAACATTTTTGTTTGGAAATTAATTATGTTCCAAAATTAGTTTATTTCTTTACTTATAAAAAGACTTGTAACCCTAAAGAAATTAAATGGAAGATGAATAAAAATGCAGTCAATTATGTTTTATTGAGAGAGTGAATTCTCTTTTGTTCATTGTTGAACATATGATCTTATCAAGCTATGTTTGTGGCGATAAAATCTATGACTTATCTCTCATCTTCTCATCTATGTCTTAGGAGTGGCGTCAATATCCTTCCTTTATAATTTTGGTTCTTGATTGAGTTGTAATCATTGGGTCAAAGTTCTTTACAACTTTGGTTCGTGGTTGACATATAATCAATGGGTTAAAATTCTTTTTTTATAAACCTGTTTTAATCTTTCTTGGAGTAGTGTTTCAATATGACTGTCGTATCCTTATATATGAGGTTCGCATCAAATATGTCATTTCTATAGGTTTAAAGCCTAACGCACTCATCTAATTCCATTTAGAATTGTTGTACAGTGCCCTGCAATACTTTTGCTGATTGTGAAATCTTGTCGATTTCATATGCTTATTTCATTTTCTATGGTTTTGCAGCTACAGAAGGTTTCTAATTTGTTCTCCTCATCAAATACGTCATTTCTAAGAGTTTGAAGCTCAACGCACTCGTCTAATTCCGTTTAGAGCTATCGTACAACACTGTGTGACGCTTGAGTCGATTTTGCAATCTTACTGATTTTGTACGCTTATTTTGTTGTATGTGAATTGTAAAACCCAGAATTTCATTTCCCTAGGAGAAATGGTGTTTCCCAGATAAATAGTATTTTCGGACAGAATAGTGATTTTGAGTGAATAGTGATTCCTGGGAAACGAGAATTTCCTTAAGTTTCGCGAAATAAAAATTTTTCGATGAATAGTATTTTCGGTGAATAGTGTCTGCGTGAATAGTGATTTTTCAAAAAACAGACTTAGGACATCATAAGCCCCGAAATATGAATTAGAGTTATCAGAAATTGAAACGAAGTAAAAATGAGTTCGTTTAGATAGATTTTAAAGGTTCCGAATCTTTATCGATAAAAATGCCATCGTGAGGAACATTGTGAATTTTAATGAATTTATAACCGATTGAAATTTTTTCGAAGCATGAAATTAAATGTTAAGACACCCAATTAGAGTATTACATGATCAATTTGATGATAAGATGATCATGTAAAATTTTTGGAATTTATTTGTGTTAGAGGAGGATTAAAATTTAAGTTAAATGTATTAGTAAGTGTGTAGGAGAAGATATACATTGAAGAAGCACAATCGATGTGCTTGTGTGAAGACCAATGGTGTTGAGACATCTTAGAGTCAAAAAGCAAAGGATTAATTAAGATTGCATTAAGTGATGGAGAAAGTTGTTAGTGAGTATATGGATGATAATATTAACCAATCACATGTATTCATTTATGTCTAATGGCATTGTTGTGATTATGGAATAAATTTAAAGGCAATTTTGGCATGAATTAAGGGCTGGTATATAAGAGAATGCATGGTAGGTGATTGAAGTGGAATAAGGTCGGTTGAGAGGGGCTGGAACCGTGCAAAATAAGCTGAAGTCAGGAGAGAAAAAAACAGAACCGAAAAGAAGAAAAAACAGGGCTGACCGTGAAGGAGCAGAAACTGTGAGGAAAGAAGAGGAAGTTGCAGCCGTGAAGAAGGAGAAGAAGAAGAAGAAGAAGGAGAAGAGGAGCTGATCCCACCTTGATAACCTCTCCAATCCATCAAGTTCCTACACAAAAGAGTGAAGGTAAATGGAAGTGATGAACTAGTTTTATGAGAAAATATTGTGGTAGTTAATTAATGAGTTGTTTGATGAATTTTATGTGTTGAAGGGAGTTAGATAACCATTAGATTGAGTTTGGAAGAGAAGAAGAGGGATCAAGAAGCTTTGGAGCAAGATTTGGAGAGGTAAGGGTTAGGGTTTGATCATTTAAGTTGATGAAATGAATTGGTTTTCTTAGTTTAAAGTTATAGTTTGTTAAGTGATAGTTGATTGAGTTATTTATGAGTGATTATTTGATTTTCCATGAAGTGAATGATGAAGTTGTCATATACTAGTTTGTGATTAAATTATAAAATTAGAGATGATGGAATTGTTTGGATGATTAAATGAAATGCATGTGAGGAATTATGATGAAGGAAATGAAATCTTGGAAAGAAATATAAATTGATTGTGTTGTTGGATATATACACATATATACTAATATGGATCATTGTATTTTTACATGCATTTAAGTTGATTTTAATTGCTTGAAGAAGTGATATAAGGCTTGATAATGAAATTAAAGTGTTTGGAATTAAAAAGATGCAAGAAGGATGGAATTTGGAAAAATTGGGTGTTAAAATATTCAATGTAAAGAAAGGATTCCTAGGATGTTATTCAATAATTTAATGTAATTAGATGATAGATATAAGGTATTTAATGCTTTAATACTAGAGAAATAGCTTGAAATGGATATGAGAATATAAGTTGGAAAGTTGATGGAGTGTGAATTCATTGAGAAAAATATATTGAGAGACATATCCAATGATTAGTTAGTATAAATTTTATTAAAGAATTATATGGGTGAATGATGGAATCATTGAATGAATTTTTATAGGTGAAGTTGATGGTGGAAATGTGCTTGTAAGGTTTGGAAGCAAGCATCAAAAAGGGAGGGGTGGAATAAGTGGTAGTTGTGAAGAAAAATAGTGAGTGGTTTTATATCTTTGAATTGTTTTATTGAAATGTTATGGGCATTATTTTAACTATCAAGTTTAATTTAATTCTAACATATTTTTGTGAGTATTATTCTGCATGTATATTTCTTGAAGTCATATTACAATTGCATGTATTTTTAATTAAAGTAAATTAGTAGCTTTTGATGTACATGCATGAAATTAAGTTAATGAGATGTTTCAAAAAAATCAATTTCAATTATAAAGTAAAGGATTGAAAAGTAAAGTCATAATATTATAAAAGAAAATTTAGATGCCTTTGGTTTACCCTAGCCCCCAAGAGATTACCACCCGAAGTACTGTATACGTGTATGGCAAGAGTAGTTGGGAGAGTTAGTCACTAACTTGGGGGGTTGAGTCGAGTCTGTGAGTCGCCCTCTGCACGTATACGGTAGCGTAGATCTGCCTGATGTTAGGAGGGGATTCGCGACCCCAAGAGTCTTCCTGCATCTGCGACTATGCCTAGTAGCATTCCCGAGCTCTTGTGGCGTTGAGAGATTCCGTCACAATGGGCTAAGTTTCCCTGGGTTGCCTTTGGCGAGATAAAAGATAAAAGTACATCAATAGACATAAAGTTTATTAAATTAGAAATTATTTTTAGTTTCGAGAAATAAAGAAAAGTTTATAAGAATTAATTAATTTTTGTGAATTTAGTAAAGTTATTATGAAATTTTAGTTTTATAAATTATTTTGGGAGGACATAATCATGTATTTTAGAAACTCATCATTTTCTCTATGTTTTTGAAAAATTCTCCCCAGGTGCAGGAGCGAGCCGTAGATCAGACGAGGCTCCTTCGGACGCGTAGGTGGACGCATGCAACGATCTCACAACATAGTTTTAATTTTGATAGCGTATGTCATGCATTATATTAAATGTTTGATGAAAATAGTTGTAAGCAACATTTTGGATTGTATATAGCTTTTGTTTTCTATATAATCAAATTATATATTTAAATTGACTAAAAATGAAGCATATTTATGGATTTTAAATTGAAAATGTTTGTGGTTGGATTGTGGAAATGATTTGAGGGCCTGAGGCCCAATAGTGATACGAACCACGCCAACCCGTGACGAAACCCGTAATCAAAAGAAGAAACCAAGACCGTTTTCTAAGACAAGTTTGAGGGATGGAACCGCGACCCGTTACCTATGACGAGGTAAGAACCTTGGTATGGTGAAGACGCCACAATCAACAATGGAGGGTTGATTGATAAGTCGAAGGTTTCAAACGCCACGGATAATTCCGATAAGTTTGAGAGTTGTTCAAAGAACCAAAGAGAAATTCGTTCTCACAAATACCATGAAAATTGACTGCCTCTTTCATTGATATTGTGCCTATTTATAGGCTGAAAATGCAAATTCGAATTATGAAATTACAAGCATTAAAATCAAAGAGAATCATGCCTATGACGAAAAAGGTAATTTCATATTACAATAATAGCAAAGGAAATAATGCCTAAGACAAAAAAAAAAAAGTCCATGATTTATTATTCCTAATTTTACTAGAGATCTAAATAGGAGAGTTGACCCTCCTTCCATTATTCTGGTGAATTGATGCCCAAGATACACGTCCATTAATTGCGAAGATTAAGTTTGACTTGGGCTGGAATCTTCTAGAACTTGGATCAAGTTGATGCAATTTAACTCCTCACGTGGGCTTCCATCAATGGGCTTCTGTGATTGTATTTGAGTGCAAACTTCTTGAATCAACCCGTTAAGTGCTTCCTTGAACTTCTTAGCTTGAGCCCTCGTAACGGGTCCAATAGGAATTTGAATTGGGTCCTTTGGAGACACACCTTGCACCGCATCATTCCCCTCCTCTTGAAAAGGATTTGTCCTCAAATTGTTCCCTACATCAAAAGGACTCAAGTCAGTAACATTGAAAGTGGCACTTACATTATACTCACCCGGTAAATCTAGCTTGTAAGCATTGTCATTGATGCGCTCTAGAACTTGGAAAGGCCCATCTCCTCTGGGAAGCAATTTGGAACGCCTTTGTGCCGGAAATCGCTCCTTCCTCATATGCAACCAAACCCAATCTCCAGGTTCAAAAATTAGTTTGGAGCGTCCCTTGTTGGCTTGCTTGACATATTGCTCCGTCCTTCGCTCAATGTTGAATCTTGCCTTCGCATGAATCTGCCTGACAAAATCAGCCTTCTTTTTGCCATCTAAATTAACATGCTCAGATATTGGTAAAGGAGATAAATCTAATGGAGTCAACGGATTAAAACCATAAACAATTTCAAAGGGTGAAAATTTAGTAGCGGAATGAACAGTACGATTGTAAGCAAATTCAACATGTGGTAAACAATCCTCCCAAATCTTAATGTTTTTGCTAATGATAGCCCTCAATAAAGTAGATAAAGTCCTATTAACTACTTCGGTCTGACCATCGGTTTGTGGGTGACAAGTGGTAGAAAACAATAGCTTAGTACCTAACTTACTCCACAAAGTCTTCCAAAAGTAGCTTAGGAATTTAGCATCCCTATCTGAAACAATTGTTCTAGGCATACCATGTAATCGCACAATCTCCCTAAAGAACAAATCAGCAATATGTGAAGCGTAATTCGTTTTATGACAAGGGATAAAATGTGCCATCTTAGAGAACCTATCTACCACCACAAAACCTGCCTTTGAATGTGTGGGATGAAGGTGAACCTATCTGCCTTTGAACCTGGCTTTCCCTCACATACCCTTTCTCCAGTAATTCACTAACCTGCCTTTGAAGCTCCTTGGTTTCCTCGGGGTTGCTCCTATAAGCTGGTCGGTTTGGGATCGTTGCACCGGGTACAAAGTCAATTTGATGCTCAATCCCTCGCATTGGAGGCAAGCCAGGTGGTGTGTCTTCGGGAAAGACATCATCATAATCCTGCAAAAGAGAGTTAATACCGCTCGGCAAATTTCCGGCAAGATCATTAGTACACAAAAAAGCTTCGTTGTACATAAGTACTATAAAAGGCTGTTGTAATTGTAAAGCTCTCTTGATCTCACTTTTTTTTGCAATGTAACAATGTTTTTCCTCTCTTAAACTCACCAAGGCCGAATTTGATTTCTTTTTTTCTTTCTCAATTTTTTTGGCCTCTTTCTCCTTTTCTCTCGAATTTTGACTCATTTCTTTTCTCTCATTTTCTTCCTTTTGATCTCTCTCTTCTTTTTGATCACTCTCTTTTTTTAACCTCACTTGATCCTCATATACTTGTTGTGGTGTCAAAGGTACAAGAGTGATTGAACGTTGATTGAGTACAAAAGAGTATTTATTGGTAAACCCATCATGCTTGACCTTTCGATCAAATTGCCATGGTCGCCCTAGCAACAAATGTCCGGCTTGCATTGGAACGACATCACATAATACCTCATCTTCATATTTTCCAATTCGAAATGCAACTAACACTTGTTTGCTTACTTTTAATTCGCCGCTATCATTCAACCATTGCAACTTATAAGGCCTAGGGTGTCTCAATGTGGGTAAACCTAGTTTCTCCACCATAGTTGTGCTAGCAACGTTAGTACAACTACCACCATTAATAATCACACTACATACCTTATTTTTGACGTAACACCTAGTGTGAAAGATGTTTTCTCGTTGCACTTCGTCCTCCTCCTTGGCTTGCACACTCAAAGCTCTTCTCGCCACCAACAAATCTCCGTGTACAGCAAATTCTTCTCCATAAACGTCCTCCAATGGTGGCATATCATCGGTGTCGGAATTTTCATCATCGGTCACAACATCTCCATTGTCTCGCATCACCATAACCCGCTTGTTTGGGCATTGACTCGCTATGTGACCCCTACCTTGACATTTAAAGCATTTAATATCACGATTCCGTGCAGTAGTAGTGTCGGGTTTACCTTGAGAATCACGGTTGGTGTTCTCCGGCTTATGATCAGATTTGGGCTTGAGAGTTGAGGATGATTGTGGCTTATCCTCCTTTCTTGAAGAACTTGGTTTCCAAGGGCTAGACCCTGGGTTGTGGCCTTTATGGGTGCCTCCCCTCCTCTTGAGTTGTCGCTCCACGATAATGGCCATGTGCACCATGTCCTCGATCTCCACATAATGCTGCATTTCCACCCGGTCATGAATATCTTGATTCAACCCTTGCAAGAACCTCGCCATGGTTGCCTCTGGATCCTCTTCTACATTGGCTCTAATCATGGCTTTCTCCATTTCTTGGTAATACTCCTCTACACTCCGATGCCCTTGCCTAAGCCCTTGCAAACTTTTGTATAATTCCCGGTAATAATGGCTCGGCACAAATCGCTTCCTCATCACTGACTTCATATCTTCCCATGTTGCAATCGGACGCTCCCTGTTCCGACGCCTATTCAACACCAACTGATCCCACCAAACAAGAGCATAGTCGGAAAATTCAATGGCTGCTAATCTCACCTTCTTAAGCTCAGAATAATTGTGGCAATCGAATACTAACTCCACCTTCTTTTCCCACTCCAGATAGGCTTCCGGATCGGCTTTTCCTTGGAACGGTGGAATCTTCATCTTAATGCTACCCAAATTATTGTCCTCCCAATTCCTAACTTCTCTATTCTCATTCCCTCGTCTAAACCTACCCCGATTCAATGGTGGCTCATTCAACTCCTCCAACTCCTCCTCTTCTTCTTCAACATCACCCCAATGCTCTCTTTGCTGCCTTCGCCTAGGTGGTGGCCTAACAGGTGAATTTCGTTGCCTCCTATTCTCCAATTCTAACCTATCCATCCTTTCATGGAGTTGCTCATGCTCAGCCCTCATTATTCGTCTCACTTCTCCTAATATCGCTTGAATTTGTAGGTTAGGAATAGTTGACTGTTGTATCTCTTCAGCTGAGTTTTCTTCTTGGTTGCGTGACATGGTTATAACCTGCAACAAAAAAATGAAAATAGAAACAATATGGAAAGGACCTCACTACACTCTCTCACGTGTATCACTCGAAATTATGAATCACTCAATGTCGCTCGTGTTTCACTCAATTGGCTTTTACCCTCTAATATGCTCACCTCTCTTGCCTTTTTCCACTCGTGAATTCTCTTTTGGTTCTTTTCAAACTAACAAACAATATTCAAAATAACACGTAGCAATCTGCCAAAGACTTACCAACCAAAAGGTAATACTGACATCAACACGTACGAACAAGATTTCGGATTCTCAAAAAGGAAAAATTTCGACTCAAAATTTCCACACTTGAAATAAGAGTCAGATTAAGACTCGTGGTCACTTGAATAGTGGAAATAAAACAATTTTTTTTTTTTTTTCTCGGATTTTTTTTTTTAATTTTTTTTTTATAAGAACTAGAACGGAACGGAATGAAATTTAAAGACGAAAACAAAGAAGATAAAAGGATAGGTAAACCTGACCTAGAACCGTGCTCTGATACCAAACTGATACGAACCACGCCAACCCGTGACGAAACCCGTAATCAAAAGAAGAAACCAAGACCGTTTTCTAAGACAAGTTTGAGGGATGGAACCGCGACCCGTTACCTATGACGAGGTAAGAACCTTGGTATGGTGAAGACGCCACAATCAACAATGGAGGGTTGATTGATAAGTCGAAGGTTTCAAACGCCACGGATAATTCCGATAAGTTTGAGAGTTGTTCAAAGAACCAAAGAGAAATTCGTTCTCACAAATACCATGAAAATTGACTGCCTCTTTCATTGATATTGCGCCTATTTATAGGCTGAAAATGCAAATTCGAATTCTGAAATTACAAGCATTAAAATCAAAGAGAATCATGCCTATGACGAAAAAGGTAATTTCATATTACAATAATAGCAAAGGAAATAATGCCTAAGACAAAAAAGTAAAGTCCATGATTTATTATTCCTAATTTTACTAGAGATCTAAATAGGAGAGTTGCCCTCCTTCCATTATTCTGGTGAATTGATGCCCAAGATACACGTCCATTAATTGCGAAGATTAAGTTTGACTTGGGCTGGAATCTTCTAGAACTTGGATCAAGTTGATGCAATTTAACTCCTCACGTGGGCTTCCATCAATGGGCTTCCGTGATTGTATTTGAGTGCAAACGTCTTGAATCAACCCGTTAAGTGCTTCCTTGAACTTCTTAGCTCGAGCCCTCGTAACGGGTCCAATAGGAATTTGAATTGGGTCCTTTGGAGACACACCTTGCACCGCATCAAATAGTGGAGAATTGTTTGACATAGAAGTGTTAAAATTTGAAATTTACAGAGTGGCGTGCTTGAAAAACAGCCGTTATGCTGCCCAAATTTTTATAAATCCGTTTTATAAATGTTTAAAATGAAAAAAAAAAAATTTCCAGCGTTCCCGCATTTACAGAAAGTTTTAGAAAGTAAACGGCGTAGCTTTACGGGAACCTTCCAGTTGGATCAGATATCCTCTGGAGGGCTACCGTAAGGCGACCGACAGACCTAGTAAGGAAAGGGGCCTGTCAGGTTTGGTATCTATGAAAGGTTCAAAATTTTTTCTCCTTATCAAATATGCCATTTCTAAGGGCTTGAAATGCAACGCACTCGTCTAATTCTGTTTAGAGATGTCGTACGATGTCGTGTGAAACTTTTGTTAATTTTGCAATCTTGCCGATTTTGTACGTTTATTTCATTCTTTGTGGTTTGCTGACTATGGAAGGTTCTTAATTTATTCTTTTCATCAAATAGGCCATTTCTAAGGGCTTGAAGCACAACGCAGTTGTCTAATTCTCTTTAGAGATGTCGTACGGTGCCCCCCTGCGACACTTTCACCGATTTTGTATGCTTATTTCGTTCGTTCTCTATGGTTTGCTGGCTACAGAAGTTTTCCAATTTGTTCTGCTCATCAAATACACCATTTCTAAGGATTTGAAGCTGAATGCACTTGTCTAATTTCATTAAAAGTTGTAGTACGGCGTTGTGAAACTCTTTTACTGATTATACAATCTTGCCGATTTTGTACGTTTATTTCATTCACGTTAGTTGGGCTGCTATGGAAGGTTCCTAACTTATTCTCCTCATCAAATACGCCATTTCTAGGGGTTTGAAGCACAACATAGTCATCTAATTATATTTAGAGTTATCGTACAACATCGTGCGATACTTTTGCCGATTTAATAATCTTACCGATTTTGTACGCTTATTTTATTCTTTATTGTTCAGTAGCTACGGAAGGTTCATAATTTGTTCTTCTCATCAAATACGCCATTTCTAATGGTTTAAAATGCAACGCACTTGTCTAACTCCGTTTAGAGTAATTGTGCGGTGCCGTGCAATACTTTTGTTGATTATGCAATCTTGCCAATTTTGTATGCTTATTTTGTTTACATTGGTTGGGTTACTACAGAAGGTTCCTAATTTTTTCTCCTTATCAAATACGCCATTTGTAAGGGTTTAAAGCTCAATGCACTCGTGTCATTATGTTTAGAGTTGTCATACAGCACCGTGCAATACTTTTGCCTATTATGCAATATTGTCGATTTTGTACGATTATTTCTTTTTTTGTGGTTTGGTAGCTATGGAAGGTTTCTAATTTGTTCTGCTCACCCAATATACAATTTCTAGGTGTTTGAAGCTCAATGCACTCATCTAATTCCATTCAGAATTGTCATACAGCGTCATGCGACACTTTTGCCGATTTTAGAATCTTGTCGATTTTTTACGCTTGTGTCGTTCTCTACGGTTTGCTAGCTACAAAAAGTTGCTAATTTGTTCTCCTCATCAAATACACTATTTCTAAGGGTTTGAAGCTCAATGCACTGGTCTAATTCTGTTTTAAGTTATTGTATGGCGCCGTGGAACACTTTTGCTACTTGTCCAATCTTGTTGATTTTGTATGCTTTCTTCATTTTCTATGGGTTGGTAACTACGAAAGGTTCCTAATTTCTTCTTCTCACCAAATATGCCATTTCTAAGAGTTTGAAGCTTAACGCACTCATCTAATTCCATTTAGAGTTGTCGTATAGCACTATGCAACATTTTTCGTGATTTTGCAATCTTGTTAATTTTGTACGCTTATTTTGTTTTCTGCAATATGGTAGCTACAGAAGGTTCCTAATTTGTTCTCCTCATCAAATACGTCATTTATAAGGGTTTGAAGATCAACATACTCTTCTAATTCTGTTTAGAGTTGTCGTATAGCGTACTGTGACATTTTTGCTGATTTTGTTACCTTATCGATTTTTTAAGCTTATTTGGTTCCTTGTGGTTAGGTAGCTACGGAAGGTTCCAAATTTGTTCTTCCTATCAAATATGCCATTTCTTAAGGTTTAGAGCTTAACGCACTCCTGTAATTCCGCTTAAAGTTGTTGTACGGTGCTGTGCAATACTTTTATCAATTTTACAATCTTGCCGATTTTGTACGCTTATTTCGTTCTCTGTGGTTCGCTAGCTATGAAAGGTTCCTAATTTATTCTTCTTATCAAATACGTCATTTCTAAGGGTTTGAAGCTCAATGCACTCATTTAGTTTCGTTTAGAGTTGTCGTATGACGTTGTGCAACACTTTTGCCAACTATACAATCTTGCCGATTTTGGACGCTTATTTCGTTTACGTTGGTTGGGTTGCTACAGAAGGCTTCTAATTTGTTCTCCTCATTAAATATGCCATTTCTAGAGGTTTAAAGCTCAACGCATTCATCTAATTCCATTTAGAGTTGTTGTACGGCGTCGTGCGACATTTTTATCGATATTGCAATCTTGTTGATTATTTACGCTTATTTTATTTTTTGTGGTTTGCTAGCTATAAAAGGTTCCTAATTTGCTATCCACATCAAATACGTCATTTCTAAAGGTTTGAAGCTCAACGCGCTCGTCTAATTCCATTTCAAGTTGTCATATGGCGTCGTGCTAGCCTTCCAATCGAGATCTACTTCGACTGAAAAGTTCTCGTGAAGTTAAGCCTTTTGAAAACACTTTTAGAAATTCCTTATTTAGTAGAAATATGTGGAAAATTTTCTTTTCTAGTACATGTTTACAAACAAAGTTTATAAAAATTTTAGCAGCACAACGACTATTTTTTTAAAAATTTCACCCAACAAAAATTTCATTAAAAACTTGTACATTTCAAAAGCAAGCCGATTCTCAACTTCTAGACCTCAGACCCTCTTTTCACTTTTTACAAACAACCACAAACATGCTTTAATTTAAAAGATAATTTGAAAATCATAAACAAGCCATACATAAACATACTTTCTAAAAATTTCATACAATTATGTACAAAATTGTTTCACAGGTTTTCAAAACATAATTGTCATACATTATAAACACAGTTTCACAGTAGCACACAACAGCATCAGACTACTCTGAGGCTGGAGTCCCTGCTACCAAAGTACCTGCACCTTCATCGGTCCCTAAGAGGTTTTATTTATAAAATATAAAACTAAAAGTAAGCTAAACAAGCTCAATGAGTGTCATGTTTTTATATTCAAACCATGCTTTCTAAAATAGCCTTCCTAAAAGCTTTAAAATCATTTTATAACTATTTCAATGCTATAAAACTTAAATGCATTTTCTAAAAATCTCATTTAAAACAAACACATATATAACACTCAATATAAATATATTTCATGTGCAATAAAACTGAAATTTATTAACATATTGAAAAGCAAATTTTTGATTTCGGAAAACTGTTCTGAAGTTCTTTTCAAATCTGAAAATGTAGCAGCCTGTATTTGTAAACCCTTAGTCTCGATTTTTAACGTCCTAGTGTTAGAAGCTAGATTTTAAAGTTAAAATGATAAATCTAGTTCACATTAATATAACCCGGGAAATTGAGAGTTAACGATCGTTATAACATTACATAATAATTAATTTATTAAGAAAAAGTCAATAAAGGGTAAAATAGTCTGTCCATAAATAAGAGATAAATTATAAAAGATAATATGATCAAGTCTGATAAATTATAAAGGATAATATGATCAAGCCTAAAAATGAGAATTATGAGAATTATTATTTATTACTTAAAATTAGTAGTCACTAATTTACTTGAATAAAAGTAATATATTGATAATAGTTAAATAGTCAAAGGGACATGAAAGTCATTCTAGGAAATCTTACTAGTATATGTACACTTAGACAAATTTTTGAGAAGGAAGAAGCATTTGCCGTGAGATACTTAGAGAGTGAGAGAGGGTGCCGTGAAAATCAAAGAAGAGAAGACAAGAAGTGGTGGACGGCAAGAATAACAAAGGAGAAGAGAAAAGTTCCAATCACCCTTCCAAGCCTCAAGTCACCATCTTAGGAGATCTTCAAGCCAAACTAACCCCTCTAAACAAGAATCAAAGTAAGATATTATCTCCTCTCTCTCTCTTTACTTGATGAAATTGGAAGTAGAATGGGTATGTGATAGTTTTGTTGTTGTAATGAGTTGTGTGGGGTATTTTACCCCTAGAACTAGTGTAGAATCTTAAATGGGTGATGTGGAAGTTTAAGTGACATGTTTGTTGTGTGTAAATGGTAGGTTAGAGTTTATAGATAACAAACTTTAAAGTGAGAGTTAAAGCATTAAAATGTCACAAAAATAGTAGACAAATTGTTTGACGAAAAAATTGTGAGAGATTTTCTTATAAAAAATTGAAAAGCTCTACTCTTTAATGGGTGTGTGAGTGTGTCAAGGCCATGAAGAGCAGTGAGAAACCATTGAATTTTTGATTGATTTGAAATCAAAATTAAGCATAATTAAGGTTAGGAAAACATATAGAAGTGATAAGATTGTCAAAGGAATAGTTTTAGGTAATTTGGAGAATCTCGAGCTCAAACCAAGGGACAGAGATGACCTGCATAAGTCTGACTTATTTGGGGTTTTTTTAGACCTCAAATCATGTCTAGGAGTCATAGAAAACCATAGATTTTAGAAGGGAACGATTTCGATAAAAATTGCACAAGTTATGTCCAAAATAGTGCCGTTAGAAAGTCGTTAAGTGAAATAACTATATAAATGTAATTTTTATTGCATGTAATGAATATATTTAATCATGATTAGGTAAAAGAACTTTAGATTCGAAAGAAATTAACATCGTTACTTGTCTGATGCTAAAATGTGCATAAAAAAGTGTCCGAAAAGGGGCATTTTTCTTAGATTTGACATAGCAAACGATTGAATTTTTCAATGAAATTTTATTGGTGACCAGAATGTGAGATAAGAGGACCGCAGGAAAAACAAGGAAAGAAAACAGAGCCTCGAGCAGAGCTGTGCATCACATTCTATTTTGGGGTGTCAAAAGAGACTTAAATTTTTGATTTTCCGTTACGAGCCTTCAAAAATTTTATGGACCATATGGGGATGATCCTAGGGTCTAAAAGTGAAACTTTTACAAGGAAATCAGAATTTAAAGGTCTCGATTAAGTTAGAAACTAGGTGGGAAAGTTGTAGTCTAAAACGGTCTTAATAGAGTTATTTATATTCAAAGTTTCAATTGTAGTTCAATGAAGTTCATTCTAGCAAAGTTTGAATGAGAATGTGATATGTAGGTTCAGAGCAAGCTAGTGGAGCGAGGGAGACCCATTAGAGCCCGTTGGCGAGCGTGGATTTGAGGTGAGTATACTAACTCACATTGTATTCAATTATATTGGTTATTGTAATTTTATTTATTCTCAAAAAGATTTATGTATAAATGTTAATATGTGTTCAAAGTATTTTGAAATTAAAAGACCCTTGAGAAAGTGAGCTTAAAATGCTCTAAGTTTAAAAGTTTCAAAAGATGAGTTAATTAGTGCTTCATGCACTTAGAAAAGAAATTCAAAGAAAAAGGAGTTTTGGTGTTTAAAGCACTTAATAAGAAAAAAGAAGTTTTCAAAGTCATTCGTAGACCCTTAGCATCTCAGAGTATCTAGCACTACGTAGCGATGCAAAAAATTTCGCTCGTAGTCGCTCAAAGTTACAGTTTAGCATAGCACCACGTATTACGATGCAGAAAATTCCGCAATCTAGTGCTTAGATTTGATATAGTGTTTTGCGCTACGTTTGTGATGCAGAAAATTTTGCACATAATCGCCAAGTATATATATAGTAGCTCGCACCACGATTTGCGATGCAAAAAATTTCGCACATGGTTGCTGAAAAAGTATTAGAAATGTCACGGTTGGTGTCTGCTAAGTCGCCTCGTGACATAGCAATTGGGGAATACGAATGGTGCCTTTCAAAGTAAAAGAATTTCACGAAAAGCTTTATAATTTTGAATAAGTTATGATTTCCAACAATTTTATAAGCGATTAATTGAAAATTTCCTAATGGTAGTGATTGTTTAAAATTTATATTGTTGTTTTGTCATATTGTATAAAACCTCCATAGGTACCTGCAAGGAAAAATAAAAAAAATCAAAATCAAAGTCGAAGAAATACTTCATTTCAATAGGTGGGGCGAGTCACGGAACACGCTTCGGTAAATCTTGTATATGGATTGAACATATTACCCATGGAAATACATTTGCATTGTATTACACTTATGGCATATTGCATTTTGGATTAGTATATATGTAAATATGATTGTGAATATTCATGCATTTTCATGTATAATGGATATATGCATATTCTAGTATGAGTTCATGCTTATCGTTGTAGAAAGTGTAATGGAAATGTATGTTTGTGGATAAACGAAGTTAGGAGGAAATGAATAAATAGTCGAAGTGTATTTTATTACAGGTAAAAAATTTTGGAAACCTTCAAAATGCAACCGTTATACTGCCGAAATTTTTATAAAATCGTTTTAAAAATAAAATCGCGAAAATTTTATCCACCCAATTTATTTACAAAAGTAAAGAGTACAATTGAAGTAAATTAAGAAAATCGGGAAAGACTAAGGGGTTCGCTCCACGGATCTCTCCATTCCAACAAGTCGGATTGTGGGAAGCCCGTTGGAGTGCCTGGCAAGATCCTCCAGATAAGAAATCAGAGAGTCTGGGTTGGGTTTTGTCAGTATTATTTCATCTTTGCTGTAAACTATAAAAGTGGTGGCAATAAAATTTTTGAAAAATTTCTCTTTGTAAAATAAGCCAGCCACTGGTGTTTGCATACCACACGACACCCTAAGCTACTGTAAACTGAATTCCATATAGCTTGGGTCGTAGGTTTGGTTCCATGTAGTGTATCGCATGGGCAACACAGTGAACTGGACTAACTAACACAGCTCCTCCTATGAGTTTCCTCCCACTATCAATGATAGACACCCCTGACACTGTCATGCACGCTTATGGTACTCTCACCGGAAATAACTATCTAAAATATCTATAAGACATACAATAGACTTATAAAAAACATTTACAATATATTTTAAAAATTCATGCAAAAGGTTTTCATGCTTAATATATTTACTGTAAAATTAATTTTCAATATTTCAATGCCCAAATTTAAACATAGCTCATAAATTCATAGTGAATAAAAAAATAATTGCATCAAAATTTTCGGAAGGACACTCACTATTCCTAGCTCACGATAATTTACGAATTCAGGTTTCCTCGCTTCCGCATTACCTACACATTTTCATAATATACTTTTAGGCAACATCGCAACCAATGTTATTTGTACACATATTTCCATAATCATACATCAACCTACACAAACACCTAACTATACTAGTATTTCGGAATACCCTTTTTAAGTCGTATTAACGCCAATTATTTGCATTTACTTTCCGTTTGAAATTTTAAATATCTACGCACGAAAAGGGTGTCGAACGAAGCCTAATTTTGCTCTAACATATTAAATAAAATTTTTCAAATTAATCTCATCCTATGTTGGTTGAACCTAACATATTTTTATACCATCAATCTTATTGAATTTTTCTCATCCTAATCATACTGAAGCACATGTATAGGGGTGTAAATGCAAGTTCAATTCTTAAAATATCACTTTTATGCAATTAACTAAAGTTTAGCCGTGAATTAGTCATTTGATATTCCATTGATTTTCTTTTCAATTTCATGCTAAATATATCATCAATATAAGCCATGAAATCATACAAACCAACTAAAAACAAATTTCTATCACATTAACATTACCTTGGTCGAATATAGCCATCTCAAACATCATATTTTTGCTTCTCATTTCAACATCAAAAATCCACATTTTAACACTTTTCAAGCATAAAAATCACTCAAATAACTTGATCTCAACTTGGACCCTGAAATCCTTTCCTTGGCCGAACCACGTGCAAGCACAATATCATGATTTCATCAAGTTTTACACTATCAAAGTCACACTATATCTTGGTTGTGACTCACTTAACATACAACACCAACCATTCTTCAAATTTTCCACTTAAATTCACATCAAACCCATATGCAACCAAACTTCAACAATCATGAGACCACAAATCCTTAGACCCAAGCATCAAAGTACAACCAAACCATGAAACACTATAAATCCAAGTATTTACACAAGAAAAGTTATGGAAGTTTGAATTTTACCTCTTCAAATAATCTTCAAATGGATAGGTCTTGTTCCTAAGCTTGCATGCAACTTTAAATGGGTTGAAAATCACTCTAAAATTAGCTCAAAACCACCAACATGCAACTATCTTCATTTGATTCTTCATGGTAGAACAATTTGCTCTTTCTCTCCACAAGACTGAGAGCTTTTTGTTTCCTTCTTGTTTTGATCGAATAAAGCACCTCAATCACCAAGAATAAGCTACTGCCTTTAGTTTTCTTCTTTGACCGAGACTCCTTTCTCAATTTTGCCGAGAGCCATCTTCCTCTCTTTTGTTTTGCTTTTGACCGAACACCTCTTGTTTCACTTTTGATTTTCTTGACTGAATGGAGTGCTTCTTGTTTCTTTCATCTTTTGTTTGTTTTCAACTTATATACTCTTCATTTTGCCTATAAACTTGTCACCTATCTCCTTTCCATCACCATACACTTGTCATCTAATTATTCCACATGTCAACATTTCAACTCTTCTTGTGACACGTGTCCTTCATGCATTGTCTCTTCCTTTCCTTTCATGCTAAGTGTCCCATTTCATGCATCCATTTACATTTTTTAATTTTTGTATTCGAAATCATTTCTAATCCATCTAAAATTTTTATTATAACTCAATTTCACATCCAAAAATTTTATTAGAATTCGAATATGCATATGGATTCGACCACTTTAAATTATTTTATTATTTCGCAAATAAAAATCATCCCCGAACCCATCCGGAAATTCTATTAAAATTTCATTTCATATTTGGATACTTTAATTTATTTTATTTCGCCATAAATACTATATACAATACTAAAACCGAATAAAGTATTTTCGTCCAATAAACTTTAGATCACTTAAAATTTCTTCAAATGGACTCATCTTTGATTCATCTCAGTTTCGTTTAATATTAATACTAATTCCAGAACTTATGATTTGTGAGGTCTGCTTTTGAAAAATAACTATTCATGCAAATACTATTCACATGAAAAATACTATTTACCTGAAAAATTTTATTTCTTCTAAGAAGAGGAAATTTTAAGTTTTAAGAACCCGAAAATCATTATTCATATGGAAATACTATTCATTGAAAATACTTTCATTTGAAAAAAAAATTATTTCTGCTAAATAAAGAAAACCTTGGGCTTTATAATTCACATCTCCTTATAAAAATTTCATTCTCGAAATTTTAAAAAGACCTATCTATAAAAAATGATGGAAACCAAAATAGCGAGCATGGACGACAATGAGACAATTAGACAATGAGGTAATTGAAGTTAAGCGGGCTAATTTAGAAGGTTGTTGAGCTTAATTTTGAAGGCTTTGAGAGTTAACTGAAGGCAATTGCAAACAAATTGAAGTTAATTGGGCTTTAGATAATTTGGGTTGAATTTATTTTAATTATAATGAGTTTTTAAATTAAGCTGGTTTATTTAATTTTATGTTAGGTCTTAATTAATGTATTGGGCTGGAACATTTAAATAACTTAAGCCCATGCTTAATTATTTTAAACCCATGATTATGTTTAGTGAGCCCAATTGTTAGGGGGCTAGGGTTTTATGTTATGTTTTATTTCCTTGCCTATAAAAAGACTTGTAACCCTAAGCAAAAATAAGTTGAATAAGATGAATGAATAGGCAGCCAATTGTGGTTAATTGAGAGAGAGTATTTTCTCTTCTGTTCTTCTAAGAACATGTGATCTTATCAAGTTTTACTTGTGGTGATCAAACCATGACTTATCTCCCACCTTCTCATCTATGTCTTGGGAGTAGCGTCAATATTCTTCTTTTATAATTTTGGTTATTGATTGAGTTTTAATCATTGGGTCAAAGTTCTTTATAACTTTGGTTTTTGATTGACATATAATCAATGGATCAAAATTCTTTATTTTATAAACCTGTTTTAATCTTTCTTGGGGTTGTGTTTCAATTTGATTGTGGGTTTCGTATCGTTATATACGAGGTTCTCATCAATAAAAAATGGTGGGGGTATCGGTGGTGTATTTGACCATCATGCTCCTAGGTGATCTTTTTCACATCATGATTTCTCCATAAAACCTTCACCAAGGGAATGATTTAATTGCACAAGACCTCTTCTCTATGATCTAGAATTTGTACTGGTTCTTCTTCATAAGTTAAATTCTCCCTTTAGTTTCATAGGTTTATCCTTAAGCACATCGAAAAACTTTAACTTAAAACAAGTAAATCACTATCATTTTCAATTCATATGATATTCGAAAATAATTGCATGGCAGAGCGGAATCCTACATCGTCTCAAGCCATACGTGTCCCCGATAAGACTCTCATCCAGACTCTCTCTAACCTCTTATCCGGAGAGTCCCGCCGGGCACTCCTACGGACTTACCTTAATCCGATTTGTCGGAATGGAGAGATTCGCGAAGTGAATCCCTTAATCTTACATGATTTCCTTAACTTAATTTAATTGTATCTTTTACTTTTATAAATAATTTGGGATAGACAAACTTTTTTTCGCAATTTCATTTTAAAGCGAGTTTAAAAAAATTTTGGTAGCATAACAGCTGAATTTTTTAGGTTTCTAAAATTTTATCTGCAATAAAATACACTTCGACTATATTTCCATTTCCACCCAACTTCTTTTATCCCCAAAAATGCATTTCCACAACATACTTTCCCACAATCATATATTTTCATAATATTTCAATATTGATCATGTATATCGATATATATATATATATATATATACATGTTATATGGAATTTTAAAAAAAATTCATACATGATACACAAAATATATGATACAACTTCATATTTGCCAAAATATATCAATTTATTATACATTTCCCAAGTGTCAAATTCCACAAAGTATATATGTGCATTAATGTGATGAAATCTTCAATTTCCCACCTAGAATTTCAATAACGGTTCCTCGCTATGCAAAATCACCTACATAAGTACGTCGTGGTATATACACGCTACAAGAAAATTTAAAATGTTAGTTCGAATTGAATAAGCATTCTAATTATATAATTACATTGCAATTTATAAACTTCTTGAATATCAGAAGTCTTGGTTTTGAAAACATTTCTTTTTAGATTTTTCATGTGTACCCCTAAAGTACTCTAACTATCATGTGGCAATTTTCAACTATATCAACCGTGATGTTTTTGAAATCTCTCGACCACCACGAGCGGAATTCACTACATCGCAACGTAGAGTAACACTGTAACAACTCTTAGCAACTATAATGCGGAATTTCTTACATCGCAATCATAGTGCTAACTGTTTGATAACCCTTGCAACTATGTGCGAAATTTTCTACATCGCAACATATGACAAGTAGCTATAACTCTAAGTGGCTACATGTGAAATTTTGTACATCGTAACATAGCGCCACTTACTCTAAATCTAGACAGCTACATGTGCGGAATTATCTACATCGCAACGTAGTGCTAGATACTCCGAACTCTGAGGGATTACGCATGATTTTTAAAACGTTTTTTCATTCTAAATGCATTAAACACAAAATCGCTTAGCTTAAGGCGTTTTTAACTCAAACTTACATCAAACTTTATAAAACAACTTCTATTTTCAAATTCTGATTTCTTGATTCCGTATGGGATCTTTTACTTAAATTAAATTCGCATTTTAAAATCATTTTATAAAACTTGAAATCAACAAGTTTTAACTCAAATTTAAAAATTTAAACAATGTAAGCGATATAACACTTACCTCGATCCGGCTATGCTCAATCATCTCAACGAGCCTCTTTTGCATCGCTCACTTGCTCACCACCTAAATATCAACATCTTATTACAACCTACTCAAATACATAACTCAAAACTTAAAAGTAAAGTTTCCAATACAAGTTACTCTATTAAAAACCCTTTACGCTATAACATTCTCAACTTGATTCTAACTCAACCGAGGCTCTCTAATTCCGATTTCTTTGCATGGACCTTATTTATTATCACCTATGGACACTCTGGAATACTTAAAATGGTCGCTGGGAAGCCCAAAACATAAAATCACCGTTTTTAGACCCCCAAACCCGAGGCTATGCTAGGGCCCCTCCTAGCACTTTTCTTCACTCCGTTTTAACTCTAATCATCTCCCTAACTAGCACTTAGGTCACCCGTAAAACAGTTTCAAAAAAATTCAAAGTATAGGGGGTTGAACCCTACGAAAAACGCTCATTTTTCTATACTTTTTTATGCACATTTTTGCATTGAACTAGCGACGATGTCATTTCTTTCGTATCTAAGGTTCTTTTACTTAATTATGATCAAATATAATCATTTCATGCATCGAAAAATGTGTTTACATTCACATTTCACTTTACGACTCTCTAATGCACTATTTTGGTAATAACTTGTTCAATTTTTATCGGAATCGTCCCCTTCCAAAATCTTTGGTTTGCAATGACTCCTAGGCATGATTTGAGGTCTATAACAACCCCAAATAAGCTCGAAGAGTGCAGGTCATCACAGCCCCTTCATTGAGCTCGGGATTCTCAACTTAGCTAAAAACTACACTTTTGACAATTCTATCACTTTTATGAGTTTTTCTAACTTTTTTTTTATGTATGAATATAAGCTTATTTGGATCAAAACACAATGATATTATACATTCCACATATGCTATGACACCCACACATTCTCATCCAACACTTCACTTCATTGTATTTTCACTATTTTCATTAAGTTACTCTCTTAAACAATTCAACAAACAACATATGTGCAATTTATTTGACATTTCACTTCCATAAATCACACTTTAAAGTTTACTATCCATAAACCCTAGCCTAACATTTATATACAATAACAAACCATTTAAGCTTCCATATCACCCACTTATGATTCTACACTTGTTTTTAGTGCAAAACACTCGTCACAACCTACTACAACCACACAACTATCATCATACCCATGTCATTCCAACTATTATCAAACTTAAAGAAAAGTGATGGGATCTCACCTTATTCTTGCTTAGGGTTGAGGGTTTAGCTTGAAAATACCTTAGGATAATGAGTTGAGGCTTGAAAAAATGGGTTGGAAGCTATCTTCTTCTCCTTGGTTCTTTGTTGTGCAACACTCTCTCCCTCTCTCAACTCTCATGACATTCTTCTTCTCTCTTTCTTCAAATTCTTTCTAAGTGTCCTATATATATATAAGTAACTTTCCCTAAAATGACCATCATGTCTTTTTGACTTACTTTGACCTTCACTAATATCTTAGTCTAATCCAAGTAGTAATTGACTAATAATTATGGATAGTAAATCCTATAATTCTTATTTTTGGACTTAATCACATCGTCATTTATAAATTATCTCTTATTTGAAAAAAAATACAATTTTTCCCTCATTCAACATCCTTCTTAAACCAAATCGTATGCTTTTATAATTGCTATTAACTATTCGCTGTCCCTAATGAATTTAAAGTTGACGAGATTTATCATTTTTAATTTCATAATGTAGCGTCTAACACTAAGGAGTTCAAAATTGAGATTAAGAGCTTACAATTTCTTCCCCCCTTATAAAAATTTCGTCCTCGAAATTTTAAACTACTTACCTGATTCAAATAAGTGCGGATATTGGGCACGCATTTGGTCTTCAGGCTCCCATGTAGCCTCTTCTGTTCTGTGATTTCGCCATAATACCTTCACTAGCGGAATCACTTTACGACGCAACACTTGATCTTTACGATCTAAAATCTCCACCGACTGCTCCTCGTAGGTCAAGTTTTCCTTTAATTGCACTGGTTGTTCTTTCAGGATATGCAAAGGATCAGCGATATACTTGCGAAACATGGAAACGTGGAACACATCATGAATGTTTGCGAGCTCTGGTGGTAGTTTCAATCCTATAAGCCACTTCACCCACTCTTGCCACGATTTCGTAGGGCCCAATGTATAATGGACTCAACTTTTCATATTTCTCGAATCTCACAATGCCCCTCCATGGAGAGATTCGTAGAAATACTCTATCAGCCACATCAAATTCTAGATCTCGTATTTGATTGTCCGCGTAACTTTTCTGTCTGTAGCTTGCTATCTTCAACCGTTCTCTAATCACACCTATCTTCTCGGTTGTAGCTTGGACAATCTTTGGGCCAATCAATCTTCTTTCACCTACTTCATCCCAACAAACTGGGGTTCTACACTTTCTGTCATATAACGCCTCATACGGTGTCATGCCAATACTGGACTTATAGCTATTATTGTAGGCAAACTCTATCAATGCTAGATGAATATCCCAACTCCCTTTGAACTCCATTACACATGCTCTCAACATGTCTTCAAGAGTCTGGACGATTTTTTCCGATTGGCCATCTGTCTGAGGGTGAAAAGCTGTACTGAAGCTCAATCTGGAGCCCATGGCTTCATATAGCTTCGGCCAGAATCTAGAAGTAAATCAAGGATCTCTATCTAACACTATAGAGACTGGCACGTCATATAGCCTAACGATCTCATCCACGTATAACTGGGCTAACCTTTTAGGGAATATGTATTCTTGATGGCTAAGAAGTGAGCGAACTTTGTCAATCTATCCATTATTACCCAAATGGAGTCATGTCCATTCTGAGTTCGCGACAATCCAACCACGAAGTCCATTGTAAACCTTTCCCATTTCCATTCTGGATGGACAGAGGTTGTAATAACCCTACCGATTTTTTATGCTCAACTTTAATTTATTGACAAGTTAAGCACTTAGACACGAACTCTGCTATCTCCCTCTTCATGCCTTTCCACCAGTAGTGGTCTCTTAGAGTGCGATACATTTTGGTACTCCCTAGATGCATGGCATAAGCAGATGAATGAGCTTCATCCATAATTTCTTTCTTCAATTCTGCTACATTTGGCACACATAATCTCTGTTCCAGGACTAGTGCTCCATTACCCCTCAAAGTAAAGCTGCTCTGCTGCCCAGCCTCTATCTTGCTTCTCAGCTTCATCAAATACGGATCCTAAGCTTGCAACTCTTGGACCCCGGTCTACCAACATTGGACGAACATGAAAGGCTGCTAATAGAGCACCTGACTCGACCATCTCCAAACTGACCCCTATCGATCTCAATTCTATTAACATGGGTAGGTACTCTACTTTAAGCCGAGCTAAAGAGTTGGTCGGTTTTCTGCTTGAAGCGTCTGCTACCATATTAGTTTTTTCTTGATGGTATTTTAATAGTGCAGTCATAGTCTTTGATGAGTTCCACCCATCTTCTCTGCCTCATATTCAGCTCTTTCTGTGAAAATAGATACTGCAGGCTTTTATGATTATAAAGATTCTGCAAGGTACTCCATAAAGGTAGTGCCTCAAATCCTCAAAGCGAACACTACCGCTGCCAACTCCAAGTCGTGTGTTGGATAGTTTACTTCATTCTTCTTTAACTGTCTCGAAGCATAAATTATCACCCTATCGTGTTGCATCAACACACAACCTAAACCTTACCTAGAGGCATCATAATACACTATAAATCCCTCATTTCCTGAGGGAAGTGTAAGCACTGGTGCTATAATCAGCCTCTACTTCAACTCATCGAAACTGCTCTGGCATGCCTCTGACCAGACGAACTTCTCTTCCTTTTTGTCAACCTAGTCAACGGAGTAGCAATCCTCGAGAAACCTTCCATGAACTTTCTGTAATACCCAGCTAAGCCTAAGAAACTCCTCACTTCAGTCACGTTCGTGGTGGCTTCCAATCTACGATGGCCTCTATCTTCTAAGGGTCTACTGATATACCTTCTACGGATACCACATGTCCCAGAAATGCTACCCTGTCCAGCCAAAATTGGCACTTGCTGAATTTCGCATAAAGCTGATGCTCTCTTAGCATCTGTAGTACAATCCTCAAATGCTTAGCATGCTCCTGTCGACTAACTGAATATACCAATATATCATCGATGAAGACTATCAAAAACTTGTCCAGATGGGGTCTGAAAACTCTGTTCATTAAATCCATGAAAGCTACTGGGGCATTTGTCAACCCAAACGACATCACCAGAAACTCATAATGCCCATAACGAGTCCTAAAAGCCGTCTTAGAAACATCTTCCCTACGCACTCTCAACTAATGATACCCCGACCTCAAGTCGATCTTTGAGAAGACCTTAGCTCCTTGCAGCTGGTCGAACAGATCGTCAATTCTTGTTAGTGGGTACTGATTCCGGATGGTGACTTTATTGAGCTACCTGTAGTCGATGCACAAACGGAGGCTTCCGTCTTTCTTCTTAACAAACAACACCGGAGCACCTAACGGTGATGTGCTCGTCTTAATAAATCCTTTACTCATCAGTTCTTCCATTTGAACCTTCAACTCTTTTAGCTCAGCCGGCGCCATCCGATATGGCGCTATTGAAATGGACTCCATACCAAGTGCTAACTCAATTTCTAACTCAATCTCACGGTTTGGTGGCAACCCTGGTAGGTCCTCTAAGAAGATATTTGGGAACTCATTAACTACAGGGACTTCCGTTACTTGTAACTCACTGTTGCTAGCTTCTATTGCATAGACCATGTACCCCTGGTGTGCTTTACGGAGCATTTTATTGGCTTGAATTACACTCACCAAACTTGTAGAGAGTATCTTCCTCTCTCCACAAAAGATTACATCTGGTTCCCTAGGCTTACTGAACTGGACTTCTTTTCTGTAGCAGTCTACGATTGCGCCATGCTTGGATAACCAATCCATGCCCAAAATAATATCAAGATCATGAATATCGAGTACTAACAGATCAACCTCAAACTTATGACCCGCTATAATCACTTTACTCTCCATATAGACTCTATCTGCCATAAGCGAATCGCCCGTGGGAAGTGACACTATCATACTACAATCCATAGGACTCGTCTCCACTCTCACTCTACCCAGAAAATCCCTAGAAAAAAAAAGAATAAGTGGCTTCTAGGTCCACCAATACATGTGCATCGGAGTCAAATAAAGAAATGGTACCTGTGACCACCTTTGGAGCTGCATCGGCTGCTTGTTGTGTCACTGTATAAACTCTGGCTGCCTGACTACGAGGTCAACCAGGCTGTGCTTGAGGCGGTACACTCTGGCTGGGTCCACTACTAGGCTACTCTAGGCTTGTCCCTCTTCTGGTCTGGAGGCCTTTTCTATCTGGTCTACGACCCTCACTGGTCTATCCCTGCACCGTAGATCTAGCCTCTACTGGGCTCGATGCGGCTGCACTAGGGTAGTCCCTCATGAAATGACCCTCTTGACCACATCTGAAGCATCCGGTCTTACCCTGAAGGCACTCGCCGGGATGTGATCGACTGCACTTGCTGTAGGTAGGTCTATCTACCCAATTTGGTCTCCTTTTGGACCCGCCAAAGGACTGTACTGAACTTTGGCTAGTCTGAGGCCTCTGACTCTACTTGGACTGTCAAACTAGGAAGACTTTTGTTCACTTCTGGCCATTTTACTTGAACCACCTTACTGATTGCCAGACTAGCTACGCTTCTGGCTAAAATGCTGCTTCAGTTTAGGGAAGGTCTTTACACTCCTCTCTACTCTGGTGGCTGCCTCCACCAATTTCCTCATACCGAGTATGCCCTGCTGAGGTCACGTATGTCCGGGTCCGTGGACTCAAACCTATAGTGAACTTGTTCACCTTCTGCTCTTCATTTTTTGAAATATAAGGAACCAGTCGGACTAATTCTAAGAATTTCTTCTCGTACTCTGTCACTGTCACGTTTCCTTGCTCAAATCTGAAGAATTCTTCAATTTTTGCATCCTTGTAGCTCTTTGGGAAGAACTTGTCTGTGAATTCTGTACCATAAGACTCCATCTGGGTGCACTTTCTGATGCTCTCTCCACCAGTCTTTCGCTCGGTCTTTCAACAAAAAGGCGGAAAGGTAACCATCTGATCCTCTAAACACCCCAAAACCTGAAATATCTCCTCGTTCGTTTCCAGCCATGATAATGCTCATTCGGGCTCTCCGGTCCCATCATATGGCTTAGCACCTAGCTTGTGGGCGCGCTCTATAGACACCCTTGTCTCCCGTGGCTGTTGGAGGACCGTTGCTAACATTTGCGCTATCTGCTTCATGTGTCCTGGGACAGGCTCTGATTCTGCTGACTATGATGGCCCTGGCTGGGAGGAACTCGCTGGCACATTGACGGACTCGTCAACATGCTCTCTGTCTGATGTGGGTGCCTCTGCAGCAGCTCTCCTCGTCTTGGGGCGAGCACGTTGCTACATAACTCTAATTGTACCAATTAGGCACGAAAAATCAAAATAGATGTGTTAAAATAATAAGAACTCAGCATGAACTAGTTTAATAACCTTATGCAGTACTTAAACTTAAATCTCATGATATTATGCTAAGCTTATGCCTTCTAAGAAAGCATCACTTGTGTAATCTCAAGAAGACTCAATACGTACAATAATCTCATGCATGTCTTACGCATAAACTAATGCATAACGAACTTATCTTAATGCACAAATAGCATCAAACTTTCTTCAAACTCTCTTTAAAACTCAAATCTTTTCTTTTAAAACTTAATCTCAATCTTTTGAAAATCGAGCTATGATACCAACTTGACAGGACCCTAACCTAGACTATTTCTAACCTCTTATCTGGAGGGTCTTGCCGGGCTCTCCTACGGACTTCCCTTAATCCGATTTGTTGGAATGGAGAGATTTGCGGAGCGAACCCCTTAATCTTACCCGATTTCCTTAACTTAATTCAATTGTATCCTTTACTTTTGTAAATAATTTGGGGTAGATAAATTTTTTTTTCACAATTTCATTTTAAAGTGAGTTTATAAAAATTTTGGCAGCATAATAGCTACATTTTTAAGGTTCCCAAAATTTTACCTGCAATAAAATACACTTTGACTATTTTTCCGTTTCCACTCAACTTCTTTTATCCCCAAACATGCATTTCCACAACATACTTTCCCACAATCATATATTTTTATGACATTTCAATATTGATCATGTATATCAATATATATATATATGTTATATGGAATTTTACAAAAAATTTATACATGATGCACAAAATATATGACACAACTCCATATTTGCCAAAATATATCAATTTATTATACATTTCCCAAGTGTCAAATTCCACAAAGTAGATATGTGCATTAATGTGATGAAATCTTCAGATTTCCCACCTAGAATTTCAGTAATGGTTCCTCGCTATGCAAAATCCCCTGCACAAGTACGTCGTGGTATATACACGCTACAAGAAAATTTAAAATGTTAGTTCGAACTGAATAAGCATTCTAATTATATAATTACATTGCAATTTATAAACTTATTGAATATCAAAAGTTTTGGTTTTGAAAACATTTCTTTTTAGATTCACCATGTGTACCCCTAAAGTACTCCAACTATCACGTGGCAATTTTTAACTATACCAACCGTGATGTTTCTGAAATCTCTCGACCGCTACGAGCAAAATTCACTACATCACAATGTAGGGTAAAATTGTGACAACTCTGAACAACTATAATGCGGAATTTCCTACATCACAATCATAGTGCTAACTGCTTGACAACCCTTGCAACTATGTGCGGAATTTTCTACATTGCAATATATGACAAGTAGCTATAATACTGGGCGGCTATGAGTAGAATTTTCTACATCGCAACATAGCGCCACTTACTCTAAATCTAGATAGCTACGTGTAGAATTATCTACATCACAACGTAGTGCTAGATACTCTGAACTATGAGGGATTACGCATGGTTTTTAAAACGCTTTTTCATTTTAATTGCATTAAACACAAAATCGCTTAGCTTTAGGCGTTTTTAACTCAAACTTACATCAAACTTTATAAAACAACTTCTATTTTCAAATTCTCATTTCTTGATCTCGTATGGGATCTTTTACTTAAATTAAATTTGTATTTTAAAATCATTTTATAAAACTTGAAATCAACAACAAGTTTTAACTCAAATTTAAAAATTTAAACAATGTAAGCGATATAACACTTACCTCGATTCAGTTATGCTCAATCGTCTCAACGAGCCTCTCTTGCGTCGCTCACTTGCTCACCACCTACATATCAATATCTTATTATAATCTACTCAAATACATAACTCAAAACTTCAAAGTAGAGTTTCCAATACGAGCTACTCTATCGAAAACCTTTTACGCTATAATCTTCCCAACTCGATTTTAACTCAACCGAGGTTCTTTAATTTCAATTTCTTATCACAAGCCTTATTTATTGTCACCTAGGGACATCCGGAATGCTTAAAATGGTCGCCGGAAGCCCGGAATGCAAAATTACGGTTTTTGGACCCCCCAAACCCGAGGCAATGCTAGGGCCCATCCTAGCGCTTTTCTTCGCTCTGTTTTCGCTCTAATCATCTCCCTAACTCGCACTTAGGTCACCCGTAAAACGGTTTCAAAAAATTCTAAGTATAAAGGGTTGAAACCTATGAAAAACGCCAATTTCTCTACACTTTTTGATGCACATTTTTACATCGAACTAGTGACGAGTTCATTTTTTTCGTATCTAAGGTTCTTTTATTTAATTATGATCAAATATATTCATTTCATGCATCGAAGAATGCATTTACATTCACATTTCACTTTACGACTCTCTAAGTGCACTATTTTGGCCATAACTTGTTCAGTTTTTATCGAAATCATCCCCTTCCAAATTCTATGGTTTGCTATGACTCCTAGGCATAATTTGAGGTCTAGAACAACCATGAATAAGCTCAAAGAGTGCAGGTCATAACAGCCCCTTTATTGAGCTTGAGATTCTCAACTTAGCTCAAAACTACACCTTTGACAATTCTATCACTTCTATGAGTTTTACTAACTTTTATTATGTGTGAATCTAAGCTTATTTGGATTAAAACACAATGATATTACATATTCCACATATGCCATGACACCCATACATTCTCATCTAACACTTCACTTCATTGTATTTTCACTATTTTCATTAAGTTATTCTTTTAAACAATTTAACAAACAACATATGTGCAATTTATTTGACATTTTACTTCCTAAATCACACTTTAAAGTTTACCATCCATAAACCCTAGCCTAACATTTAGACACAATAACAAACCATCTAAGCTTCCATATCACACACTTAGGGTTCTACACTTGTTTTAAGTGTAAAACACTCATCACAACCTACTACAACAACACAACTATCATCATACCCATGCCATTCCAACTATTATCAAACTTAAAGAAAAGTGATGAGATCTCACCTTATTCTTGCTTAGGGTTGAGGGTTTAGCTTGAAAACACCTTAGGATAATGAGTTGAGGCTTGGAAAAATTGGTTGGAAGCTATCTTCTTCTCCTTGGTTCTTTGTCGTGCAACACTCTTCTCCCTCTCTCAACTCTCACGACATTCTTCTTCTTTCTTTCTTCAAATTCTTTCTAAGCGTCCTATATATATATAAGTAACTTTCCCTAAAATGACCATCATGTCCCTTTGACTTACTTTGACCTTCACTAATATCTTAGTTTAATCCAAGTAGTAATTGACTAATAATTATGGATAGTAAATCCTATAATTCTTATTTTTGGACTTAATCATATCGTCATTTATAAATTATCTCTTATTTGAAAAAAAATACGGTTTTGCCCTCATTCAACTTTATCCTTCTTAAACCAAATCGTATGCTTCTATAATTGCTGTTAACTCTTCGATGTCCCTGATGAATTTAAAGTTGGTGAGATTTATCATTTTTAATTTCATAATGTAGCGTCTACCACTAAGGAGTTTAGAATCGAGATTAAGAGCTTATATGTCCGGTATTACGTAGTGAAAAGCATACATTGCTATGGAGTAGAATTCTACATCGTCTCAGGTAGTAAACTAGCTTAAAACGTACCCTTTAAGGAGTGCAATCATACATTGTCTCCCAGGCGGAATTCTACATCGCCGTTAGGTACACTACTCATACCTTAAATGATAGAATATATACCATATGCTATAAATTATTTCAAATACATGTTTCTCATTTCAAAATTTACATTTCATGATAACTTTTAGTAATTCATGTAATTTGATTGTTGTTTGAAAAATTCATTTTTTATATAAAAATCAATTTACAATTAGCAACAACATGAATATATATTTTAACATACAAATTTAATGTGAATAGAAATAATCTCATCTCAAAACATTTTCGTTAGGACACTCACCTGGATTCCTAGCTCGTTATTTACTTTAATCAATGGGATATTTCACTTTGCCTCCAAATAATTGATATGTTCAACCCATGTGCATGATTTATACAACATATTTTACGACTCACTCACATATATATATATATATATATGAAAATCTCTCCGTCCCACCGTCCTATAACAGCACTCAAAGGGTATGTGTAAGCTACACCATAAGTAAATATGTTAGTGCCACAAAAAAATGTAATATAATATAATTGTACACTAGTGTAACAACTTATAAACTTATTTAACCTTAGAAATTTCGAGATTTTACAGTTTTCTTTCTAAAACCCCATGTATAGCCTTAAGATACTCTAACCATCACGGGCGATTCTGCTAATGCCAATGTAAAGCTACTAAGGTATCTTGATCATTACAATACGAAATTTACTACATCGTAACGTAGGGCGAAAAATCTCATATCTGAGCAACTGCAATGCAGAATTTTCTGCATCGCAATTGTAGTGCTATAACTCTGGGCGACTAGGAGCGGAATGTACCACATCGCCACGTAGTGCCAAACTGTAAAACTAACCGACTACGTGCGGAACTGTCCACGTCGCAACATAGTGCTATACATTCTAGGAGCATTGAGCAACTAGGGACAAAATTTTTTGCGTCATCATGTAGTGCTAATTACTCTATAGGCTGAGTGACTACAGACGGAATTTTTTGCATCGTCACGTAGCGCTAAATCTCATATGATTTAAGACATATACATAGGTTTCAAAAACTAAATTCTTTAAGTGTGAAAGCACAATACTTATTTTTGAAATTCTAAAAATTTTCTTGATTCTGTGTAAGATCTTTTACTCAACTTGAACTCATATTTTACAATTCATTTTATAAAACTTGAAAGCAACACAAGTTATAATTAGAATTTAAATGAAAGTATAGATAATGTAAGCGATGTAACACTTACCTCGGTTTCCAAGTTTGATAGAAAACTCTACAGAAGCTCCTTTGCTCTGTTAGCTTGTGCATCACCTGTACCACATATTTCTATTTAAAATATGCTACAATGTGCTAAATGAACTACACATTGTTTTTAACTTTACAAATGCTTTACAATGCACTTTTGACTACAACTTTCTCTATTAGATTCTAACTTAACCAAGGCTTTCTAATTCCAGTTTCTTTGCAAAAGTTTCAGTTATACATCCTAGGAACACCCCCACGCAATCCGTAAAATTTTCAGAGGCCCAGAACGAAAAGTCAAATTTTCGGAACCCCCTAAAACAGAACACTGCACACAGCCCATTCTACGACTATTTCGCTTCCGTTTTCACTTGGACCATCCTCTTCTCTCACTTAGGTCTACCGTAAAATGGTTTTGAAAAATTCTAAGTATTGAGGGGTAAAACCTAGAAAAAACACATCTTTTTCTACACTTTTTAATGCGCATTTTCGCATCGAACAAATGATGATGTTATTTCTTTTGTATCTAAGATTCTTTTACCTAATTATGATCAAATATATTCATTTCATGCATCAAGGAATGCATTTACATTGACATTTCATTTTACACCCTCTAAACGCACTATTTTGACCATAATTTGTGCAATTTTTATCGGAATCGTTCCCTTCCAAATCCTATGGTTTACTATGACTCCTATGCATGATTTGAGGTCTAAAACAACCCCAAATAAGTTAAAATAGCGTAGGTCATCACTGCCCCTTTATTGGGCTCAGAATTCTCCAATTTGCTCAAAACTACTCCTTTGATAATTCTATCACTTTTATATGCTTTCCTAACCTTACATATGCTTAGATTTAGGTCCAAATTAATCAAAACTCAAAGGTATCTTACCGTTCTTCATGATTGTGACACACACACATACACATTAAAGAGTAGTGTTTTTCAATTCTACATGTTAATCTCTCTCAATCCTTTTATCAAACAACTTATCTACATTTTATTTGACATTTTAGTGCTTTAAATCATACTTTAAAGTTTACTATCCATAAACTCTAGCCTAAGATTCACACACAATAACAAGCCATGTAAGTTCCCATATCACTTATTTAGGGTTCTACACTTGTTTTAAGTGTAAAACATTCATCACAATACACTACAACAACCTAACTCTTACCAAACTCATACAATTCAAGAAATTCAACAATTCATTTTTCATGCTTCTTTAGCCGAATTTGGACCATATTCTAACTCAGCTTCTCTCATTTCCTTTCCACATAATTTTCAATCTAATAACAACCCCTAAACTACCATTAAAACAGTCTCTATCTCAAGCCAATTCATCCATATTTCACTTGAATTATTATACCTTATCATAGTCAATATGCATGTCAACTCATACCCTAATATCTCATCAACCTTCCCACACAAAATTTCAACCACAATCACAATTAAATTTCCAGCAAATTCTAACATCAAATTCACCATCATTTTCACTTCAAATCATAATATTTCTCAACTAAATCACTTACCAATTATTCCTTGATCCTTTGCCTTGCTTCTCCTCTTGATTTATGCTTCAAATCCTGAAGTTTAAACATGGAAAATTCATCAAAATCTGCACATATTTTCTGGACAACTTTGGATCAACTTTTTCACATTAAAACTCAATAAAAACTCATTCAATATTACTTGAAATTCACTTACCCAAGTAGTATAACCCTCCTAGACTTGTTTAGAACCTTTGTGGGGCTTGAAATCACTTGAAATTGTGGTGAGAATGGGTTGGTGTAGTTGCTGCTCGGGACTAGTTTCTTTCCCTTATAGTTCACTTTTTTTTTCTTCAATTTGCTTTGGTTTCTGCTGACTGCAATCCTCTCCAAATTTCTAGCACATTCTTGTCTTATACAGCTGTACATTACTTCATTATTTACCCTTCAATTTTGTTAATTAATTACAGTCATGTCACTCATGTGAATGGACAAAATTTTCTTGCATTTGCTTGTCTTCATTTCTACCGAGTTTCAACTTCTTGCTTCTTCAATTTTTTTTTTTTTAATCAATTGCCCTTCATGTTTGTAATTATATTCCACATCATGCCATTCATTTTATTTATCAATTTAACCCTCAATTTGCTTCATTCTATACATGAAAATCATTAAAATTTTCAATTCTAAAAATGCCCTCCTGAAATCTCTAATCACTTCATTTAATTATGCCCCTTCATGGAAGTTTATTTAACTCTAATTGCATCTCCAAATTAAATAAGTCATCACCTTATTTTTCGGATTCGAATTTATTTCCGATCGGATCAGAAACTCCACTCAATTTTGATTATATATCTGAAAAATTTAATGATTTTATTATTCCATCAATCAGGGTATTTTAGTATTATACCTTTACAATATATATAATCTCATATACAATAAAGAATTCGGAAACGGACATTACATAGAGGCTACTAAATGAGAGGCCAGAGTAGTACGACACCAAGTAGATGTTCAAGGAGTAGAGGAGCACCTTCCACGGGTCAGTCAAATAGACCTCGTGCCCAGGCCCGAGTATTCATCGTCGCCCAATAGGAGGCAGACGCAACTCCGGATGTCATGACCGGTATGATCTCTGTCCTTGACCATGATGCATATGCATTGGTAGATCCCGAAGCCACACATTCCTTTGTGTTCATACCATTTTCTACGAAGGCCAATGCTGAAGTACACCTTTTAAAAAGTGGTGTCATAGTTTTCATCCCAGTTGGGGACTCATTATTGGCGGAAAAGGTAGTGATGGATAGTAAGATTGTAATAGAAGGCAAAGAGTTTCCAACAAACTTGATCGTACTGGACATTCGAGATTTTGATGTCATACTAGAGATGGATTGGCTATCCTAGCATCAGGCCACAGTCGATGGCTACACGAAGGAGATCAAATTGGCCAGATCAGGAGAACCAGGGGTAGTGTTCCGAGGGATATGGAAAGCAATTGTCATCGGTATGACCACCGCCATGGTAAGCTAGTAAGGTGCTTCGTAAGGGATATCAAGGGTACTTAGCTTATATGGTTGAACAGAAAAAGAATGAAATTTGCCTTAAAGATATCTTGATAGTCAAAGAGTTCCCAACATATTCTCGGAAGATCTCCCAAGATTACCTCTAGATAGGGAGATAGAGTTCGAGATAGATTTAATTTAGAGAATTAAGCTGATCTCGGTCACTCCATACAGGATGACTCTAGTAGAGTTGAAAGAATTGAAAGTATAGATGGAAGAGTTGCTGGATAAGGGTTTCATAAGACCCAGTCACTCACCATGGGGGGCTCTAGTATTATTTGTCAAGAAGAAATATGGGAGCTTGAGATTATGTATCGACTATAAACAGTTGAACAATGTGACGATACAGAATCAGTATCCACTCCCAAGGATTGATGATCTATTTGATCAATTACAAAGATTGATCTAAGACCAAGCTATCATCAGTTAAAGATTTGTATAGAAGATGTTCCGAAGACTACTTTTAGGACACGATATGAGCATTATGAGTTCTTAGTCATGCTTTTAGGGCTGACAAATGCCCCAACAGCATTCATGGACCAGATGAGTAGGGTCTTCCAAGTCTACCTAGGCAAGTTCGTAATCGTGTTCACTGATGACATTCTAGTGTATTCAGGCAGTCATAAGGAGCATGCTAAACATCTCCGGATAGTGTTATAGACTGATGGAAACCAAGGAAGCAAGCCTATTGATCCTTTGAGCATCAACGGAGGACCTATGACAAGGGCTAGAGCTAAAAGAATGAAGGAGGCATTAAATGGGTTGATTCAAGAGATTTGGGCCAAGAGTCTTACGCAACAAGGGTTGGATGACATGGAAGGGACTTCAAGGCTTCAAAACATGATTCAAGTCCAAGATCATAAAGTTTAAAGGCTTGGGTGGTTATTTGAAGGCAAATTGGGCTGGTTCCATTTGTTTGTATTAGTTTGGGATTAATTTGTCTCATGGGCTGGTTTAATTAAGTTAGTTTATTTAATTAGTTTGTTAAGTATCAAATTTTGATTACATTGGGCTTTTATTTACTTAATTTCGTGATGGGTCATGGGTTTATGTTTTAGGCTGTCAAATTTAGTTATTTTAAGCCCAAACTTAGCTTTTTCAAGCCCAAGTGGGGTGTATTAAGGTATTAGGACGTCCAAGTGATGTTTAGAAGCTAGGGTTTCATTTATTTTGCCTATAAAAGGCCATGTAAACCTCATAAACGGGATTAGCCAATTTTATGAATGAAATATCAGTTTTCTCTCTTTGTTCTTGAAGAACTGTGAGAATTTATCAAGGATTGATTCTTGAATTATCAACTTGACTTATCTCCCTCATTCTTCTCTTGTTCTTGGGAGTGGCGTCTTTGTTATCTTGGTTTGTGGTTCGCTAATCATTGGGTCAAGGTACATTCTTTTATTTTCTTTTTATCAATTCCTGAATTAAACTTTCTTGGGGTTGTTGATTCAAATTGCTTGTGGGTGTCGTATCATATATACGGGGTTCTCATCATAGACCCTACAAAAGCACCAATTGTATGTCAAGTTTAGCAAGTGTTGGGTTTTTGTATACATCTCATACGTCATAGCACAGCGGAAAAACAAAAATTTGCAACAAACAAAAACAAAACCCCAAGTTGGATCACTCTAGATTAATTTAAAACCAATACAATTAAACATACATAGGGTGTTTAATTGAAACCATACCTTCGTTGGTGGCTCATTCCCTTCTCGTATGATCTAATCCACTAGCGATCCAAGCGTAGAATCGCCTCTAAGGTATCCACATAGCAACACGATGTTCAAAAACCCAATTGGAGATGGTGATAGCCGAACGAACACCCTATGTGCTAGTCAAGGTGGTTGGCTATGTGGTGATATTGAGAGTTTCTTATTTTGCCCCAATTTTTTTTTTTTTTTTTAAGAGAGATTCAATATTGCTACCCCATCATATGGGTATTTATAGACAATCTAGTCTTTATATTGAGCAAAGAAAAAGAAACTCCAATCTAAGCCCATTAGGAATTCTCCTAACCCATTAGTTTTAGGTCTAATTTTAATTTAATCTAATTAAATTAAATTGATCCTAATAAAATAAATGAGCCTTTATTTTATTTTATCACCATTAATATTAACATCTCATGTTAATAAATTAAATTCTATTGAATAGCCATTTTACACTGTACATCGAGTTGCTTAAGTGTGTGACCCATTAGGTATCCGAACACGTTGGCAACCCGGAATGAATTATAATCCTAATCGAATTAGGATTAGATTAAATTAAATCTTTTAATTTAATCTTTGATTCACCAATCAACTAATTGATTCCGAGTAGATAAAGATTGGCACCTAGCAATCCATCATGACCACCAAAGTGCCCAGAATTGTCCGTGGTTAGAACAATACCTTTCCATAAACAATTACCGTGCAATTCATCCTTTCATCATAACATATCTCATTCGGTTATGAGTATGGACTATGTGTCAACTCTCACTAGAATGACTAGGTCATGTTTAGCCCGAATTTATTAGTTCTTGTTCTCGAAATCTATTATTCCCAATTATGTATCTTGGGAGACTCTTCCACTGGTACGATCACTCTGGCCAGAGATTCCTGGAATAATGATTTCCTCAAGAGGGTATAAGATATCTTCTTCTACTATAAGAAGTGACGAATCCTTTATTGATCACTCAACTACGCTTGAGTAGCTCATGTCGAACTCAAGTACCACCCTACGAGTCAACTCTCCGAGTCAACAAGGAATGACATTAAAGGACGACAGTTGATACTCAGTGTACTTTGGAGATCTCATGTCAAAGGATACTTGCACCTACTGATATGTTAAGATGAGATCACTGACATAAAACTATCCATGTGATCATCTTACAATCAGGTCATCCAATGTACTCATTCTAAACAAGCATCCACATGTTTACTCTAGGCATCTCATATGCCATCAACTTATGAGAACTACTGCTCGATCCAATCGAGGAGTATAACACGTGCTAGTCTATCTGTACTAATGATGTCCCGTCTCATTAATACTATGACTAGGGATATTTAAGTATAAACACATTTGCATGTAACAGGAATCTTATATCATGAACTCTTTCATGATTTCCTTTACACTGTGTTATATGTACTAGGGACTTTATTATGCAGTTGAATATAAACTGAATAATAATGTTGTCATTTTATTAAAAACAAATATGTATAAATACAACCTAAGGTTGATTGGTTCTAGAGCACATCGCTAACATACTCCCACTTGCACTAGATCCAATCACCAATGCATATAATACCAAAGGTGTTTACATGAGCATCATATTTCTTTTGGGGAAGTGGCTTAGTCATTGGATCTGTAATATTCTGATCTGTGGGAATTCTTTCAATCTTTATATCTTGTCTACCAACTATTTGTCGTATCAAATGGTACTTTTGAAGGACATGTTTGGATCTTTGATGAGACCGTGGTTCATTTGCTTGCGTAATGGCTCCATTGTTGTCATAATACAGAGGTATCGAGTCAACAATACTTGGAACCACTCCTAATTCTATGATGAATTTCTTGATCCACACTACTTCCTTTGCAACCTCTGAAGCCGTAATACATTTCGCTTCGGTTGTTGAATCCATAGTCGTATCTTGTTTGGAACTCTTCTAACTAATTGCACCTCCACTCAAAATGAACACGTATCCCGACTGTGATTTTAGGTCATTCTTATCGGATTGAAAACTGGCATCAGTATACCCGTTTACCTGTAGATCAACCTCTCCATAAACCAAGAAAGCATCCTTATTTCTTTTTAAGTACTTAAGGATGTTCTTTACAGCTACCTAATGTCTCTCACCAGGATCAGATTGATATCTGCTCATAACACTCAAAGCGTATGAAACATCGGGTCTAGTACATAACATAGCATACATGATAGATCCTATAGCTGATGCATATGGGATCCTTTTCATGTGTTCCCTCTCGTCTTGTGTTTTAGGACACATAGACTTGGAGAGATTTATCCCATGCGACATGGGTAAATATCCTCTTTTGGATTGATCCATGCTAAACCTTTTTAACATCTTATCTATGTATATAGACTGTGTTAGACCTAGCAACCTTTTAGATCTATCTCTATAAATCCTTATCGCCAGTATATAAGTTGCTTCACCGAGGTCTTTCATGGAGAATTTCTTAGAAAGTCATATCTTGATTGATTGAAGAACTAAGACATTGTTTCCTATAAGCAATATTTCATCCACATATAACACTAAGAAAACGACTGCACTCCCATTAACCTTTTTGTATACACAAGGTTCATCCATGTTTCGTGAGAATCCAAACTTTTTGACTGTCTCATCAAAACGAATGTTCCAACTCCTAGATGCTTGCTTAAGTCCATAAATCGACCTTTGCAACTTACATACTTTATTGCTATCTTTGAATGTAAATCCCTCGGGTTGTGTCATATACACTTCCTCGGTCAGATTTCCGTTAAAGAAAGCTGTTTTACATCCATTTGCCATATCTTATAATCATAATGAGCAGCAATAACAAGGAGTATTCTTATGGATTTAAGCATAGCTACTGGAGAAAAGGTCTCGTCATAATCAATTCCTTGCTTTTGATGATTTCCTTTTGCTACTAAGCCAGCTTTATAGGTAACCACATTACCCTCCATGTTAGTCTTCTTTTTGAAAACCCATTTGCACCCTATGGGTTTTATCCCTTCAGGTGGGTCAACTAAAGTCCATACTTGGTTTTAATACATGGAATCCATTTCTGACTTCATAGCTTTCAGCCATTCGTCAGATTCTAAACTCTTCAGAACTTCCTCATAGTTAGTAGGCTCATCATTCTCAATGATTAGAATATGGTCATGCTTGCTAATGAGAAATCCATATCTCTTAGGAGCTGTCCTTATTTTATCTGATCTACGAGATTCTTGTGTAATAATAGGTTCACTCACTATCTTATTTTCATTTGTAGTGGTTTCAGAGTGTATCAGTTGTTCTATGTCCATTTGTACTGTTTGTTCTCCTTGAACTTCTGTAAGTTCAAGTTTACTCCCACTATCCTCTTTTAGAAGAAACTCTTTCTCTAAGAAGACAACATGCTTCGAAACAAACACTTTTTGTTCTGAAGGATGATAGAAGTAGTATTCATTTGCTTCCTTAGGATATCCTATAAACAGACATTTGACAGACTTCGCTTCAAGCTTTTATGACATTATCCTTTTAACATAGGTAGGACAACCCCAAACTTTCATATGAGAAAGTGAGGGTTTTTTATTATTCCACATCTCATATGGAGTAAAATCAACCTATTTTGATGTAGTTCTGTTCAGTATATAAACAATAGTTTCCAATGCAAAACCACAAAAGGATTTAGGAAGATCTACAAAACTCATCATAGATCGAACCATGTCCAACAAAGTTCGATTTCTCCTTTCAGACACACCATTATGTTGTGGCGTATATGGTGGAGTCCATTAAGACAATATTCCGTTCTCTTTTAGATAATCTTGAAACTCTTGACTTAAGTACTCACCACCTCGATCCGATCTTAGTGTCTTGATACTCTTGCCAAGTTGTTTTTCTACCTCGTTCCTAAATTCCTTGAACTTTTCAAAAACTTCAGATTTGTATTTCATCAGATACAAATACCCATATCTAGAATAATCATCGATAAAAGTTACAAAGTATAAAAAACCTCCTCTTGCTTGTATCGTCATTGGGCCACATACATCAGAATGTATAAGCTTTAACAAATCAGTGGCATGATCACCCTTTCCTGAGAAGGGCATTTTAGTCATCTTACCAAGCAAACAAGATTCGCATGTATCATAAGATTCATAATTGAATGATCCCAAGCTACCATACTTGTGTAACTTGTTCACGTGCTTCTCGTTTATATGACCAAGTCGACAATGCCATAAATAGGAGGGTTTCAGGTTATCCGTTTTTAATCTTGTAGTATTTAGATTGAGAATTGAATTAGATAAATCCATAATATAAATTCCATTGCTAATAGTACCAGAACAATAACAAATGTCATTCAACCATATATAACAACTATTATCCTTAATAGTCAAATGAAATCAATGTTTCACTAAATTGGAAACTGAAATTATGTTATTTGAAATAACAGACACATAAAAGCAATTATCTAAATTTAATATTAATCCTGAAGGTAAAGTCAAGGTGTATGTCCCCACAACTAATGCAGCAACTTTTGCTCCATTTCCCACTCGTAAGTCTATATCTCCTTTCTTTAGTTTCCTACTGTTCTTTAGTCCCTGCATATTAGCACATATGGGAGACCCACATTCAGTATCAAATACCCATGTGTTAATATCACAAGCAGTATTAACCTCAATCATAAAAATATCTGAGGCAGAAGTATCACTATGCTTCTCCTTCTTTAGAGAATCCAGATATTCCTTGCAATTCCTCTTCTAATGACCAACTTTACCACAATGGAAGCACGATCCTTTTGTAGGTGTCTCTTTGCTTTTGTTCTTCTTCTTCTTGACATCTCCTTGGGCTTTGGTAGGATTATTATTCTTCTTCTTCAGTTTCTTTTGAGCTTTTTTCTTTTTAGAAGAATTAGAATTATCCACCAACATTATAGACTTTTGATCCTTCTTAATATAAGGTTCAATTTGAGAAGGTTGATCAGCTCAGGTAGTGAAGAATAAATTTTATTGACATAATAGTTCATCACAAACTGTGAATAACTATCAGGTAAGGACTGTAAAACTAAGTCAATACTTAGCTCATGATCCATAACAAACCCAAGTGATCCAAGCTTCTCAATGTAGCCCAACATCTTCAAGCCATGATCCACGGCTGAAGCCCCTTCGACCATTTGACTACGGAAGAGACTTTTAGAAGTTTCAAATCTTTCAGTCATTTTCTGCTCATCAAATAGCTCCTTGAGATGAACAATCATAGTACGAGCATCCATATGCTCATGTTGTTTTTGGAGTTTCGGTGTCATAGCAACAAGCATGATGCAAGCCGCCATGTCAGCGTTATCCTTATGCTTTAGATAAGCTTCAAGCTCATCCAATGGAGCATCATCTCTTGGAGGAGAGGGATGTCATTTTCAAGTACATAAGCAATTTTCTCAAATTTGAGCACTATTTTAACATTCCTTATCCAGTCCAAGTAGTTTGGCTTGGTAAGTTTGTTGGCCTCAAGTATGGAACGTAAATTCAATTTCGAACTCATGATTCTTTTCAACCTAGATATAAAGAATGAAATGTTAGAGATCTAGTATGCATATACATTTAATGTGGTCTTTGATTAAGCGTATTACACTCCCACTATTTTATTACGAATTAATAGCCCTCACTATTAATCCGGGAAAACACATTGGATGTTTTCCTAGTGGGTTAGTATCCATCATTCATTAAGGAAGACCTTGGGTTTACCCAACAAGCCCCCTTGACTTCAAATGGTAGGTATCTCATACCAATTGCATCTCAATGCAACTACTAAACCGTTGGGCTATCAACATCCTTGATATGTGTATATCGTATATACATTGACCCAAGCCCACCTCTGATATATATAAGTCTTGGGTTTACCCAACAAACCCATGTATTCAGTTAAGACCGGCCCATTAATCAGGAATCATATTCCATAGGTTGAACATATTAACCTAGAGCAAGCTTGGGTTTACCCAACAACCCAACATTGAGGATAACTCTAGTTCTTCTTATATTAATGGAAGGTGTTAGTCTTAATATTAATTAAGGGTTTTTGTCCTTTTAGTCTCATCTAGCATGCATAATTTATCCTTATTCATCATCAAGATAATTATGATAATAAAATTACATGGTTGATTATGAACTTTATCTATATCGATTTCCCCGGAGCCACAGGGTAACCGAAAGGTCAAACCTAGGTCATGTATAAATTACAAAGAATGAAAGGGACATTTCCCTTCTTCAATTTTGTCTTCATCTTCTTCGTATTCCTAATCTTATCTATTTCTAAACATAACTATTACATTTATTTAATAAGAAACCTCGAGTTACATTCGAGGGGAGTGAGATGAGAAGAGAAGTACAAAGAGAATATTAAGAGAAGACAGGACACGCATGCCCTATTTTGATCAAAATCGAAATCCATGCAAATGCTCAATCATATTGGGCCAAGTCCATAATCTAACCATCTTGCTATCCATACACCCTTAGAAACAATTTCTAACAAGATATAATTAAAAACTATTTCTAAATTATATATTTAAAAAAAAAAAACAATTTCGACCATTTATTTTAATTATACTTCAACAATTGAAATAAATGACATAGGCTTGGACTTTTGTTTAATATGGGATCCATATGATTTATTCTTAAATTAATCTCATTAATCAAGATAAAACCAATATAGGATAATTTAATTTCAATAAAACTCTTTTATTAGACTTAAATCCTATCATAATAGGAGATTAAAACCTATTGAAATTCATTTAATATAGGAACATTTAATTCCAATAAAACTCTTTTATTAGACTTAAATCCTATCATAATAGGAGATTAAAACCTATTGAAATTAATTTAATATAGGAAAATTTAATTCCAATAAAACTCTTTTATTAGACTTAAATCATATCATAATAGGAGATTAAAACCTATTGAAATTCATTTAATGTACGAAAATTTAATTCCAATAAAACTCTTTTATTAGACTTAAATCCTATCATAATAGGAGATTAAATCCTATTAAAATTCGTTTAAGATAACCGACCATAATTGAAAATTATGAACAATTCACAATTTTTAATTTCGTTTTGATTTTAGCACTTCAAACCTAATTATACCGGGCTGTAATGATTCATTAAAATACTTTTACAAATCATAAACAAGTTTTTGAAAGATGAAAATCAAACAAAATTCGTATTAAAAACAGCCCATAACAAAAAATCAATGTGCAGAATTTTCTACCCAGTTTTCGGTTTCTGGTTCATACCGTATGATTTTTTTGACTGACTAAATGATGTCGGATTGATCCCAAATTTCATATGCTGGTTCGTTAATATGTTAACAACATATAGAAATTAAATGAGCCTAAAATATTAACAAAATTCCAGTGGCCAAATGTCATTATCAAAACTGGTCCAGAAATCATTTTTTTTTTTAATTTCAGTTTTAGAACTTGATTTTAAATCAATCTAGAGTGGCTCTGATACCACTGTTGGGTTTTTATATGCATCTCATACATCATAGCATAGCGGGAAAAAAAAAAAATTACAGCAAACAAAAACAAAAACCCAAGTTGGATCACTCTAGATTAGTTTAAAACCAATACAATTAAACATACATAGGGTGTTTTATTGAAACCATACCTTCGTTGGCGGCTCCTTCCCTTCTTGTATGATCTAATCCACTAGCGATCCAAGCATAGAATCGCCTCTAAGGTATCCATACAGCAACACGATGTTCAAAACCCCAATTGGAGATAGCAATAGCCGAACAAACACCCTATGTACTAGTCAAGGTGGTTGGCTATGTGGTGATATTGAGAGTTACTTGTTTTGCTCCAATTTTTTTTTTTTTTTAAAGAGAGATTCACTATTGCTATCCCATCATATGGGTATTTATAGACAATCTAGTCTTTCTATTGGGCAAAGAAAAAGAAACTCCAATTTAAGCCCATTAGGAATTCTCCTAACCCATTAGTTTTAGGTCTAATTTTAATTTAATCCAATTAAATTAAATTGATCCTAATAAAATAAATGAGTCTTTATTTTATTTTATCACCATTAATATTAACATCTCATGTTAATAAATTAAATCCTATTGAATAGTCATTTTACACTGTACATCGAGTTGCTTAAGTGTGTGACCCATTAGGTATCCGAACACATTGGCAACCTGGAATGAATTATAATCCTAATCGAATTAGGATTAGATTAAATTAAACCTTTTGATTTACTCTTTGATTCACCAATCAACTAATTGATTCCAAGTAGATAAAGATTGGCACCTAGCAATGCATCATGACCACCCAAGTGCCCAGAATTGTCTATGATTAGAATAATACCTTTCCATAAATAGTTATCGTGCAGTTCATCCTTTTGTCATAACATATCTCATTCGGTTATGAGTATGGACTATGTGTCAACTCTCACTAGAATGACTAGGTCATGTCTAGCCCGAATTTATTAGTTCTTGTTCCTGAAATCCGTTATTCCCAATTACGTATCTTGGGAGACTCTTCCATTGGTACGATCACTCTGGCCAGAGATTCTTGGAATAATGATTTCCTCAAGAGGCTGTAAGATATCTTCTTCTACTATAAGAAGTGACGAATCCTTTATTGATCACTCAACTACGCTTGAGTAGCTCATGTCGAACTCAAGTACCACCCTACGAGTCAACTCTCCGAGTCAACAAGGAATGGCATTAAAGGACGACAGTTGATACTCAGTGTACTTTGGAGATCTCATGTCAAAGGATACTTGCACCTACTGATATGTTAAGATGAGATCACTGACATAAAACTATCCATGTGATCATCTTACAATCAGGTCATCCAATGTACTCATTCTAAACAAGCATCCACATGTTTACTCTAGGCATCTCATATGCCATCAGCTTATGAGAACTACTGCTCGATCCAATCGAGGAGTATAACACGTGCTAGTCTATCTGTACTAATGATGTCTCGTCTCATTAATACTATGACTAGGGATATTTAAGTATAAACACATTTGCATGTAACAGGAATCTCATATCATGAACTCTTTCATGATTTCCTTTACACTGTGTTATATGTACTAGGGACTTTATTACGCAGTTGAATATAAACTGAATAATAATGTTGTCATTTTATTAAAAAGAAATATGTATAAATACAACCTAAGGTTGATTAGTTCTAGAGCACATCACGAATAGCAAGTGCTAGTTCTAATTGGATAGAGTTATTTTCCTGGGTCATGTAATATCAGCTGAAAGACTTAGTGTAGATCCCCAAAAGATAAAAGCAATCACAAATTGGGGATCGTCCATGAATGTTACTAAGGTTAGGAGCTTCCTTAGGTTGGCAAGCTATTACAGGAAGTTCGTTGAGAGATTTTTCAAAATAGCAACCCTACTGACCAGACTGACCAAAAAAGAAGAAAAGTTTGAATAGTCAGATGTCTATCAGTAGAGCTTTGATAAGCTGAAGAGAAGACTAACATTAGCTCTAGTGCTGATGTTGCCAACGGGGAATGACGGATTCATAGTATACAATGATGCCTTGCGATAGGGTTTAGGTTGTATGCTGATGTAGAATGATAAAGTCATAGCTTTGCTTCCAAGCAGTTGAAGAAGCATGAACAAAACTATCCTACCTACGATCTGAAGCTCACAGTAGTTGTGTTCGCATTGAGAATATGGAGGCATTACTTGTATGACGTCCATTATCGAATCTTTACGAACCACAAGAGTCTGCAGTACTGCTCGCTTAGAAAGAATTGAATATACGGTAGGGGAGGTAGTTAGAGTTGATTAAATATTACAACTACACGATAGAGTACCCCATTGGAAAGGCCAATGTGGTAGTCGATGTCTTGAGCAGAAGACCTACAAGTTCTCTAGCACACTTAAAGATCGTATACCTTTCGCTTCTGGTGGAATTGAGGTCAAAGTGAGATTAGATGTGGTAGACTCAAGGGCACTTTTAGCTACTTTTCATATTCTCCTTATCTTAGTTGATTGAATAAGGGAACAATAAAAACAAGATCTCTAGTTGGCTAGATTGAGAAAGGAAATTGAAGATGGTTGAAGAACAGATTTCACTATTAGGGAAGATAGTACAATGATGATGGGTCAGCACTTATGTGTACCAGATGTGGAAAATCTGAAGAAGGAAATAATAGAAAAAGCTGACTTTTCATCATATGTCATGCATTCAGACAACATGAAAATGTACCATACCTTGAAAGAACACTACTGGTGGAAAAGGATGAAGAAAGAGATAGCAGTATTTGTCTCCCGATGCTTCAACTATCAGCAAGTAAAGGTAGAACACCAGAAACCAACAGGATTGTTGCAACCTTTCTCTATCCTCGAATGGAAATGAGAGAAGATTATCATGGACTTTGTAGTAGAGCTATCGCCTAGTTAGAGGGAGCATGATGCTATATGGGTCATCGTGGATAGATTGACGAAGTCGGCCCATTTCTTACTGATTAGAAGTGATTACCCTCTAAGTAAGTTAGCACAGCTCTATATAGATGAGATAGTCAAACTTCATGGTACATCGATTTCTATTGTGTCAGATTGAGATCTCATATTTACATCGAAATTTTGGCCCAATCTATAGAAAACCTTAGGAATTCGGCTGAATTTCAGCACAGCCTTTCACCTTCAGACAAATGGACTGTTAGAGAGGACAATCCAGACACTTGAAGATATGTTCAAAGCATGTGTTCCAGAATTTAAGGGGAGATGCGATACACACCTACTACTCATGGAGTTTGCCTATAACAATAGCTATCAAGCCAGTATAGATATGACCCCATATGAAGCACTCTATGGAAGTACGTGTATGACTCTTGTGTGTTGTGATAAGGTAGGTAAAAAGAAATTAATAGGTCCCGAGCTTGTCAAATCACTACAAACAAGATTAGGGAGCGATAGGCAAAAACGTTATGCAGGCAATCACCATAAAGACCTTAAGTTCGAGGTCGGAGATAAAGTATTCCTCAAGATATCTCCCTAGAAAGGCATGCTTAAAATTGGAAAGCATAGTAAGCTGAGTCCGTGCTACATTAGGCCATATGAGGTCATAGATAGACTGGGATCAATGGCATACAGGTTGAAACAGTCACCACATTAGAAAGAATTAATAATGTATTTCATGTGTCCATGTTCTGGAAGTACATTCCAGAACCCTCCCATATACTCAGAGATCAACCAATAGAGCTAAGGGAGAATTTAACGTATGAAGAAGAATAAGTGTAGATCCTAGATCACAGAAAATAAGTTCTGCGCAATAAAGTCATTCTCTTAGTAAAGGTTATGTAGAGGAATCACGAAGTAGAGGAAGCTACATGAGAAAATGAAGAGCAGATGCACCAGAAATACCCCTATCCTTTTCAATAGATAGAGTTTTATAAATTTTGATGATGAAATTCATATAAAGGGGGGAGAAATTGTGATACCTCTTTCCAAATTCGGTATTGTAAATGAGATGAATAAGTATTGTAAACATATTATACTAAAATGCCCTCATGGATAAAGTAATAAAAATCATTAAATTTTTCGGATATACAATTGAATTCAAGTGGAATTTTCGAATAGATCATAAATAAATTCGAACCCAAAAAATAATATGACGATTTATTAAAGTTTGAGGAGCAATTGGAGTTAAATAAATTTCCATGATGGAGCATAATTAAATAAAATAATTAGAGATTACATAAGGACATTTCTAGAATTGAAAATTTTTAATGATTTTCAAGCATAAAATGTAGGAAGTTTGAGGGTTAAAAAGCTAATTAAAATGAATAGCATGATATGTAATCTAGTTACGAATATGAGGGGTAATTGATTAAGTGAATTAAAGTGATAAAAAATTGAAGAAGTATGAAGATGAAACTCGACAGAATAAGGAAGCAATATACGGTAGAATGAAGACAGCAAATGCGGGGCAATTTTGTCAATTCAAATGAGTGGCATGAAATGTAATTAATTGGCAAAGTTTAGGGGCAATTTTTAAGGCCTTTGGATAGCTATATAAGAGGATAGGCTACTGGAAAATTCAAGAAGAAAGCAAAGGAAGTCAGTCACGGTAGAAAAAGAAAACTCTATAGGACAGTTCGACAACTGCTCATCCCAGCCCATTTTCACCCCAATTTCAAGTGATTTCAAGTCCCAAAAAGGTGGTAAACAAGTGTAGGAAGGTTATCCTACTTGAGTAAGTGAATTTCAACTAAAATTAATTGAGTTTTCACTAAGTTTTGATGTGAGAAAGTTAGTTAAAAGTTGTCCAGTAAGTGCAGGTTTTTTTCTTATGATGTTTTTATGCATGGATTCAAGGTTTTAGGGCTTCAATCTTGTGGGAAACCAAAACAAATAATTCAAGGCAGCTTTTGGCAGCTTGGTAAGTAATTACTAAGTTGATTTTTGTGATTTTAAAGTATGATTGATGTGGTTTAAAATGATAGTGTACTACCATATTAAATTAGTGTTGTGTTGATTGAATTTTCAAGTGAAAAACTTGAGTTGTGTTTGACGGGTATGAGGTGTGATGCTCGACCAAGGAGAGTGTTCATGATTTAAGTGTGTTTGATGCGTTTGAAATTAGATTTTTGCATGGAAATTTATATAGAAAATCAAGTGGATTGTTGGAAAGAAAAATAAAAACATAAAGGTGTGTGTTATGTGTGTTCGGCCACAAGAGAAAAATTATGAATGGATGATTATTTCCAAATGTTTTGGCATGATATAAGGGTTGTTCTTATGATAAAAATGGCATGAAATGGAAGGAAAATTGATTGGATATCAAAGGAATATAAATACATGACCAAACTAGGGATAATATGCCAAGGTGATGTGTTGGTGAAATTGGCTTATTTACACATCATAAAATGTGCTTGTATGAATGTGATTTTGGTTTGAATGATGCTTTCTAATTAACTAAAAGGAATTGGTATGATTCTAAAAAATAGTTTGGTGAATAGATGAGAAAATATAGTTCCAATGACAATATTTTAAATGTGTTAAAGTAATGAAATGTGATATTAAAATGAAAGTGATAATATGGTGTACAAGCTACCCTAAATTGGTTTTTAATGTATTTCAATGCAATCTAATTGTTTTTGGACGAATTGGATGAGTTTAAAAGTTATATAGATGATGGGAATAGCTTGAAACTCAAACAGAAAGTAAACGCGAATAAACAGAAACGTTACACTATAATATTTGGTGTTCGGACTCATTGTGCAATTTAGTAGTTGAATTTAGTTAAGGCGTTTTCTAAAACTAGAATACGAAAATATGTAGGTGATGGGGAAAATTAAGGAAAGTCTAATTATGCGCAAAAGTGAAGTGAGTTAAAGATTAGGTGAGTGTCCCTTCAAAATAAAATCAAATAAATTTATTTCTATCCATTAATTTTTATATTCAATGTTTAAAGATTTTGCATTGAAGGATTTGATGTTGATTTTAAAGTAATTAGATTGCTACGAATTCTCCTAATTGTATAAATTAAAGGTTTAAAGAAATGCAAATTATGTTATAAAGAAAAGCAATGGAAATAGAATTATTTTTTTTAGCCTATGGTACACCCTACTGGTATTCCAGACATGATACAGTTATAGGGGAAAGTACCTGCTATCGATCCTTGAGGGTGGGCCCACGAAAGCCCAAGAGAAGGGGTAACCGAGCCGATTGCATCCGAATTCATAAGGGTCAATGTCGCAACCCAAGAGTGGGGATGAATTAGGCTCGTTATATAAAAAGGTTGTCCCACCTACAAAGTTAAAAGATTTCTGGTTAGAGTACCGAAATCCGCATATGGCTATGTCAGGGAGAGTCAGTCACTAACAGTGAGAGGGACTGAGTCATAAAGTCTAGTTAGTTTGTTTTGTCGTCTATGCACGAATTAAAGTTATTATAGCTAGCGCCTTATCGGATAAGGGGCCGTAGAGGCCTAAGCGATGATACATTCTGCTCGTATCTAGGGTATCATATGGTACAGACACAATGGCTGGTTATTTCTATACAGAGATTTTCCTAAAAGTTTATTATCGTCACTATATAAATTTATAGTAAAGCATTGAAAAGGATTTAAAGTGATTTTCCCGAAAAGAGTTTTATAAAGTATAAATTATAGTTTTAAAGAAAAATTTACAAATTATATTTTAAAATTTTTTTGAGAGGTTGATTTTATAAAGTCATTACAGGATAGAGTTTTATGACACTCATTGAGCTCGTTTAGCTCACCATAATTTATGCTTTTATAAACAAAACCTCCCTAGAGACAAGTACAGATGTCAATGCATACGAGACAGGGACTCCGAGCTAGGAATTGAGATTGAGTCGTTGTGCATGCTATAAATTTGTTTATAATTGTTATAGATATTTTTAAATAAATTGAATGTATGAAACTTATATTTATTCATTTATATATATTTTGGAAAATGTTTGAATGTAAATATATGCATGACATGTGTTTTATTTTTAAATTGCCTTTAAATTCTAATTGCTTGTTTGAGGTTGCTTCTGACTTTGAATTGAGAAGGGCCTGGGGCCCAAAAGTTAAGATTTGAATGTTACTAAAAGTGTATAAAACTTTCTATAAATTTTGCAGGGTGGCATTGCCAGAAAAATATAAGTTATACTGCCCGAATTTTTATTAAATCGATTTTATAATTATTAATTAAAAAAAAATTCTCACTAGTTTCTGTTTTCAAAATAGTTTTATAAAAAATTTATAGTTAAGTAAAACGGTTTAACTTCACAGGAACCTTTCAATTGGATCAGATATCCTTTGGGAGGCTACCGTGGGATTGTCGATTGGCTGCAGATTGTATAGAAATAGAGGTATGGGAACGGAGCCCATCATATACTCTTCATTTTGCCCTTACATTTGTCACCTATCTTTCTTCTATCACCATACACTTGTCATCTAATTATTCCACATGTCAACATTTCAACTCTTCTTGTGACACATGTCCTTCAGGCATTGTCTCTTTCTTTCTTTTCATGTCAAGTGTCTAATTTCATGCATCCATTTACACTTTTCGATTTCTGTATTCGAAATCATTTTCAATTCATTGGAAAATTTTATTATAACTCAATTTTACATCCGGAAATTTTATTAGAATTCGAATATGCATTCGGATCTGGCCATTTTAAATTATTTTATTATTTCACAAATAAAAGTCATCATCGGACTCATATGAAAATTCTATTAAAATTCCATTTCATATTGGGCACTTTAATTTATTTTATTTTTGTATAAATACTATATAAGGTACTAAAATCAAATAGAGTATTTTCGTCCAATAAACTTCGGATCACTTAAAATTTATTCAAATGGACTCATCTTTGAATCATCTCAGTTTTGTTTAACATTAGTATTAATTCTGGAACTTCTAATTTGTAAAGTCTGCTTTTCAAAAATCACTATTCATGTAAACACTATTCACACAGAAACACTATTCGCCGAAAAAATTTTATTTCTCCTAAGAAAAGGAAATTTTGGGTTTTACAAACCTAAAAAATCACTATTCATATAAAAAGACTATTTGTCAAAAATACTACTCATACGAAATTACTATTTATCAGAAAAAAAAAAATTATTTCCCCTGAATAGAGAAAACCTTAGGCTTTACAATTTTGTTTACATTGGTTGGGTTGCTATGAAGGATTTCTAACTTATTCTCCTCATCAAATATGCCATTTCTAAGGGTTTAAAGCTCTACATAATTGTTTAATTCCATTTAGAGTTATCGTACACCGTCGTGCGACACTTTTGATGATTTTGCAATCTTGCCGATTTTGTACGCTTATTTCGTTTATGTTGGTTGGGTTGCTATGCCATTTCTAGGGGTTTGATGCTCGACGCAGTCATCTAATTCCGTTTACAGTTGTCGTATGACATCGTACAACACTTTTGCCGATTATGTAATCTTACTGATTTTGTATGCTTATTTCATTTTCTGTGGTTTGGTAGCCATGGTAGGTTCGAAATTTGTTCTACTTATCAAATAAGTCATTTCTAAAGGTTTGTAGCTCAATGCACTCGTCAAATTTCGTTCAGACTTGTCGTGCAGCGTTGTGTAACACTTTTACCAATTTTGCACACTTATTTTGTTTATGTTGGTTAGGTTGCTACAGAAGGTTCCTGATTTTTTCTCCTCATCAAATACACCATTTCTAAGGGTTTGAAGCTCAATGCACTCATCTAATTTCATTTAAAGTTGTTATATAGTGCCGTGCGACACTTTTGCCGATTATGCAATCTTGCTGATTTTAGACACTTACTTCGTTTACGTTGGTTGGGTTGCTACAGAAGGCTCTTAATTTGTTCTCCTAAACAAATACGTCATTTCTAAGGATTTGAATGACAAGCCCCTCTTCCTTATACACTAGGCAGCCTGCCCGACAATCCTATTGTGGCCCTTCAGACAGGATCTGCACCGACTGAAAGGTTCCTATGAAGCTAAGCCTTTTCCTTTTACTGAAATCTTTATGAAACTTTTTGAAATATTTTTTCAAAATACGTTTGTAAATCAGGTTTGTTTAAAATCTGGCAACATAACGACTACTTTTCTGAAAATCCGCCCTATAAACATGAAGGAAAACCTATGCACTTCTAAAATTATTCCAATCCGACCTCCTAAGCCTCATTGCCCTCATCCAAACCCATAATCAATCATAAATACGATTTCATTCAAGATAACATAAAAATCCATTGAAGCTAAATAAAACAAAGTGCACATATGGTTTGCCAAAATATAATACAAAATGCACCAAGTATGAGTTCTCAAATCAAATTTATGAAATATGCATAAAGTTCAAAAGGGATGCAAATACATGATAGTGCAGATGTAAACCAACTAGTGCAATAGCGTCACGTATTAGTCTTCGTGCACACCTGACGGAGCGCCCTCAAATCTCCGGCTCACACTTGCACCTGGGGAAGGATTTATAAAACAATGAAACGAGTGGTGAGTAATAATTTAGTGAGTGGGTACTCACCAACTTTGAAACTTATTTTAAAAATATGAATACACCACCTAAAAGATTCTTAAGGAAATTAATACCTTAACTTGAATTGATAAAATATAATTCAAGCATAATATATATATATATATAAATTATTTGAAAATGATAATAATGCTCTCATAATATAACTTTCTCAATATCTACAATCTCATGTCTAATAACCTATTTTTTCTTTTTGAAACTTGCGTTATTTGGTAACCTAAGGAAACGTATCCTTCATGATGGTACTTGTACATACAAATAACAAAACTCGCATATGTCACTAGGATTGGGGAAATCTCTCTATGTAGTCACCGTTGAGGGACCTCAGGGATCGCGATACCCACCCACCCTAACATCAGATAGATCTATACTACCGTATACATGCAGAAGGTGATTGGCTAACTCTGACTCAAACCCTCCATAGTTAGTGACTCTCCTGACTACTCTTGTCATACACACATACGGTGCTTTGGCTGATAATCTTTGAGGTTTAGGGTAAACTATAGGCATTATAAATCTTTTCAGCTAGTCAAAACTTTCTTTTCTCTTTATCTTGAAAATACATTGATTTTGCTTAAAATATTCTTTGGCATATCTCTTTAATAAATTACTTTGCTACTTTATAAACATTAATAATATACAATTTAAAAACTTACATGCAATATAAATACAAAATTGGAGACATGTAAACATAGATCATTTCAATATAATACTTTAAGAGTAAACAAGCGCCATAATCAATTTCAATTTAACAACTTTTAAAATGTTTTGAAATAAATCACACTCACAACTTCTTTCCAATATAAATATAACCACTCGTCTGCGTCCTTTACTAGCTCGCTGCTGTACCTACACTTCAATACTAGAGTGATTTCTTAGTCACAACAATCCATTCGAAAACTCACATTCTAGCATACAAAACACTGCACTCTAATTTATAAGGGACCGAGCTCGAGTTGCGAGCTACCGTCCAACTCATTGTCTAAGAGCTCTTGTCCAGCTCGCTTGGCTTGAACAGTGAGCTCCTTTCCAGTTGGCCCTTAGCGAGCTACCTTTCCAACCTAGCTCGCCCATCACAAGTTGCTGAACTAAGTTCAACTTGGATAGATTTGCCACAGACTGGGCATAGCCCAACTCGTCCTTGCGAGCTATTGCCCCAGCTAGCTAGACCTAAAATGTAAGCACAACCCAACTCGCCCTTTCTGACCTAGCCTAAATTGGCCCGAACTCACACAAGCTACTTCTTACATTTCTTTCCAGGTTTTACACCGACAACCTCATCTAGAATAACGACTTAATAGTTAATACACTCATAACCAATACATGACAGCTCGTATCATCAAACTTATTTTAGACTTAACATCACACATTCCATTTCACACAATGAATATGAGAATTAGAACTTACCTCATCAAATCAACTCCAAATGAGCGAATCCTCTACCTTAGCTCGCATGCAACTTCAAATGGCTTAAAAATCCCTCAACGGTGCTCCAAACTGACAAGTAAAGCTATTATCTTTCTTGTGCACTCTTGATCATAAGCTCCCCTTCTATCCAAATAGCTCACAGGTGTTAAAAATACTCAAAATTAACTCAAGATCCATAATGACAGTAAGCTTACCTTGGTTTTTTCTCTCGATAGAGATGTCCTCTTGGCCAAGCTCCACTTGTCATGCAATGTCCTCCTTTTGACTCACTCTTAAACTCTCTCAACAGGCTCTCAACATATTAGAATAAATCAGATTTGTCAAGTACTCGATCACAGTCTCTCTATGTTGTCGAAAGCTTCTCTTTCCTCACTCTGCCGACTCCTCTCTCCTTCTCTCTAATTTTTCTCGACACTTTCTCTCTTTATTTCCAAGACAACTCCTCTTTATATAAACTTTTCCAAGTTAGTGGATTTCAAGTGTCAAGCTCTCATTGGTCCATTTTCATTTCACATGGATTATGCTTATTTATGAAATCACATTTCATGTAATACTCACATACCATCCAAGTGTACTAGAGTAAGGAAAATATTTACTTGGCGCTCTAATAACTTCAATTCACATTCTGACCCCAACAAGTTTCAAAAATATTTTATGGTCCTTAAATTTTCAAATTGATCATAAAGCAGTTTAATTGGGTATTTTCTCTCTTCAATTCATACTAAAAGAAATTCTTATAGATATAAATTCATCAATACCCATTATTCTCCAAAAAGTGTATTTTTGCCCACTAAACTCCTGATTACTCAAAATCTCTTCAAATAAACACATCTTCGTTTCGTTTTAGTTTCTATTAATTCTGATATTAATTTTGGAACTTTTGCTTCATGAGGTCCGTTTTTCGAAAATTACTATTCATTCGAATACTTTCTATCCAGAAATACTATTCATCCAATAATTACTTTTCAATAGCTAAAGTTTTGGGTTTTACAATTCACCCTCCTTATAAAAATTTCGTCCTCGAAATTTACATCACGCATAAAATCATTTAAAATCATAGATGATGCCAATGCTATAACTCTTTATATAATCTCAAGCAATTATTACGAAATTTAAAGATACTTGTCTCAGAAAGCTGTGCATACTGACTACGCATATGCTCCACATGCTCCCTTATGGCCTCTTCCATTGCATGACTCCTCCACAACACTTTCGCCAATGAAATAACCTTGTTGTGCAGAACCTGTTCTCTCCTATCAAGAATCTGAACTAGTGTCTCTTTATACGCCAAATTCTCCTTAAGCTCTATTGGTTGTTTTGTTAGGACACGTAAAAGATCTGCTATATACATGCAGAGCATTAAGACATAGAACACATTGTGAATCTTGGAGAGTTCCGTTGGCCACTCAAGTCGATACGCCACTTCACTTATTCTGCCAATTACCTTATAGGGACTAATGTAACGTGAACTTAACTTACCACATTTCCCAAAACGGATTATCCATTTTCATGGTGATACTCTCAGAAATACTTTATCCCCAACCTAAAACTCCAAATCTTTTTTTCGCTTATTCGCGTAGCTCTTCTGTCGATCTTAGGTAACTTTCAATTTATCCCAAATAATTCTGATCTTATCTGTAGTCATTTGCACCAGCTCAAGACCTATCAATCTTCTCTCACTGACTTCTCCTTAACACACTGGAGTTTTTCACTTTCTTTCATAAAGTATTTCATACGGTGTCATGTCGATACTCGTCTGATAACTGTTATTGTAGGCAAATTCAATCAGAGACAGGTGAGTATCCCAACTACCTCCAAACTCTATCAAGCAGGATCTAAGCATATCCTCTAAGGCCTGAATAGTATGCTTAGATTGTCCATCTATCTAAGGATGAGAGGCTGTGTTGAAATGAAATCGAGTGCCTAAGGCTCACTATAGACTTGACCAAAACTTAGATGTGAACCTTGGATCTCTGTCAGATACTATGGACACTAGAGCCCTATGAAGCCGAATAATCTCATCTATATATAACCTGGCTAGTTTGTCAAAGGAATATGTACTGCAAATGGGTAAGAAATGGGATGATTTCATAAGTCTATCTACAATCACCCATATGTTATCATAACCACTCCGACTCCAAGGAAATCTTACCACAAAATCCATAGTAATACATTCTCATTTCCATTCTGGGATAGGGAGTGGCTGTAGGAGTTATGTCGGTCTCTAATGTTCGGCTTTAACTTGCTGACATATCAAGCACTTCGACATGAACTCAGCTATCTCCCTCTCCATACCTTTCCACCAATAATGTTCTCTCAAGGTATGATATATAGTTGTGCTTTCTAGGTGCATAGCATATGCCAATGAGTGAGCTTCATCCAAATCTCCCTTTTAAGTTCTGTTACATTTGGTGCACAGAGTCTCCGACCCATCACTAGTGTACCGTTGTCTCTTACTAAAAAATCCTCCCGCTGGCCTGTCTCCACTTCCTGTCTGAACTTGACCAATTGAGGATTTTGAACCTGCAATTCTCAAACCCTATCCACAAGTACCGGTCGAACTTGGAATGTAGCTAGTAGTGCACCTGTATCAGTCGGTGCCAATCTGGCTCCTATAGATCTCATCTCCACTAGCAACGGAAAAGACTCTACTCTTAATTATGCTCTTGACCTAGTAGGTCATCTGCTCAATGCATCAACTATTACATTCGCCTTTCCTGGATGGTACTTGATGGTGCAATCGTAGTCCTTGATTAACTCTAACCACCTCCTCTACCTCAGGTTCAGTTCTTTCTGAGTAAACAGATACTAAAGACTCTTATGATCGGTGAGTATCTGATACGACACTCCATACAAATAATGTCTCCAAATCCTTAATGCAAACACCACTGCGGCTAATTCTAAATCATAGGTTGGGTAGTTCTGCTCGTGCTTCTTTAATTGCCTGGAAGCATAGGCTATCACCTTCGTTTCCTAAAGGAAGTGTGAGAACGGGAGCTATAGTCAACCTTGCCTTCAATTCATCAAAGCTTCTTTAACAAGAATCTGTCCACTCAAATTTCGCTTCCTTTCTTATGAGTTTTGTCAATGGGATGACAATCTTGGAGAATCCTTTGACAAATTTTCTATAATACCTGACCAACCCCAAGAAACTCCTCACCTTTGTCACGGTGGATCGCGGCTTCCAATTCATAATGGCATCAATTTTCTGAGAGTCAACACTAATGCCATCGGCTAAAACCATATGTCCCAAAAACGTAACTTCATTAAACCAAAATTGACAATTGCTGAACTTGGCATACAATTGTCGTTCCCTCAATATCTATAAAACTATCCTCAGATGCACAACATGTTCTTTCTTACTGCTTGAGTATACTAAGATATCGTCTATGAATACTATTACAAACTTGTCTAGGAAGTCATGGAATATTCTGTTTATCAGATCCATGAATGTTGTTGGGGCATTGGTTAGCCCAAAAGGCATAACCAGAAACTCATAGTGTCCATAGCAATACTTGAAAGCTGTCTTAGGATCAACACCCTTAACCTTCAACTGATGGTATCCTGACCTCAGGTCTATCTTAGAAAACACCCTTGCTTCCGGAAGTTGATAAAACAAGCCATCAATTCTTGGTAAAGGGTATTGGTTTCACACTATCACCTTGTTCAACTCTTGATAATCAATACATAACCTCATACTCTCATCCTTCTTCTTCACAAATAACACTGGTGCTCCTTAGGGAGATACACTCGACCTTACGAAACTTCTGTGTACCAACTCTTCTAACTGAGCTTTTAACTCTTTCAACTCGGTGGGTGCCATCCTGTAAGGCACTCTAGAAATTGGTGTTGTTCCCAAAATCAGATTGATCTCAAATTCAATTTCCCTATTCGGGGGTAAACTAGGAAGATCCTTTGGGAATATATCTAGAAACTCCCAAACTATGGGGATGTCCTCTATCCGTGCCTCGCTCTCTGTCGTAATTATGACATAAACAATTAACCTGCATGCTGCTTCTTTAACATCTTTTTGGCGATCATGGCTGATACGACACTAGATGGAAGCATTTTGGGCTCCCCCTAGAATACTACCTTTAACTCTTCCTGAGTACTGAATCTGACCTCCTTCTGTAAATAGTCAACTGTGGCATGATGCAATGCCAACCAATCTATACCCAGAATAATATCAAAATCACAAATGTGTAACAAAATCAAATTGACTGGAAAGACTCTACCCCCAATCACTATATCAGAATCTCTTAATATACTTTCCGCAATTAAAGTATCTCCAGTGGGAGTAGCTATTACCATCCCATAGTCCAAAGGCTCTAACTCCACATTAACCTGACTAGCAAAGTCCCTATAAACAAAAGAGTGCGAAGCATCGGGATCTATCAAAACATAGGCATCAGTACCAAAAGTTATCACCGTACCAGTCACCACCTCGGGTGTCGCCTCTGTATCCTACTGTGTCACCGCGAACACCTTAACCTGAGCTTGGGGTGATGGAAACCAAGATAAGTAGAAGTCCCTGGTCCTCTTGTCTGTGGACCTCTTCTATCATGCAATTGACCTCCGCTGGTCTGTCCCTAAGTGATAGGTCTCAACCCACCACTATCCTTCATTACTCTCTGCGGGCAATCTTTTATGAAGTGTCCCTGCTGATCACACTAATAACAAGCGGTGGTATTCACCCAACACTCTCCTTGGTAGAATCTACCACACTTCTTACACAGCCTCAGTCTGCTCTGGGCACCACTCATAGTCGGGGACCCTGATGGAGGTCTTACGGAGCCTTGACTCGATGTTGCTCTATAGCTCTATTGTCTACTATTGGACTACCTTGACTTACCTCCAGTCTTGGGGGACTTACTAGGACCCCCTTAAATGTCATCCTAATCCCTAGCTGCACTTTGGCTTCTGTACTTGCTCTTTATCACCCAGTACTGTCATCTCCACCTTCAAGGCTACCTCTATTAGTCGTCCATACTCTCTGTGCTCAGCGGCTACTATATACCCCTTAATCCTCGGATTTAGGCCGTGCTCGAACTTGTGACACTTATTCAATTCATTGTCAACTATAAACGGTGCCACTCGGGATAGCTTGATGAACTTTTTTTCATATTCTTCTGCGGTCATATCTCTTTGTACCAAGTGGTAAAACTCTTCGATCTTGGCGTTCTTGTACGCCCTGGGATAGAACTTTTCATTAAAATCTTCTTTGAATTTTTCCTATGTGATCGGAATAAATTGATGAGAACCCCGTATATAACGATACGACACCCACAAACAAATTGAAACACAACCTCAAGAAAGATTAAAACAGGTTTATAAAATAAAGAATTTTGACTCATTGATTATATGTCAATCAAGAAACCAAAGTTATAAAAAACTTTGACCCAATGATTAGAACTCAATCAAGAACAAAAATTATAAAAGCAGGATATTGACGTCACTCCCAAGACATAGATGAAAAGGTGGGAGATAAGTCATGGTTTGATTGCCACAAGCAAAGCTTGATAAGATCACATGTTCTTAGAAGAACAAAAGAGAAAATACTCTCTCTCAATTAACCACAATTGGCTGCCTATTCATTCATCTTTCAACTTATGTTTGCTTAGGGTTATAAGTCTTTTTATAGGCAAGGAGATAAAACATAACATAAAACCCTAGCCCCCTAACAATTGGGCTCACTAAAACATACTCATGAGTTTAAAATAATTAAACATGGGCTTAAGTTAACTAAATATATCAGTTCAGCCCATTACATAAATTAAGACCTAATATAACATTAAATAGACCAACTTAATTTATAAACCCATTACAATTAAAATAAACTCAGCCCAAATTATTTAAAGCCCAATTAACTTCAATTGCCTTCACTTAGCTCCCAAAACCTTCAAGATTAGCTCAATTGCCTTTAATTGCCTCATTGTCCAAATTGTCTCGTCGTCCTCCATGCCCACTATCTTGGTTTCCATCACAAATGCTTTTCTCTTTAATGAATCCCATCAATCCCTCACCGATGCTTTCAAGAGAAAAGAGGCGATGGATACTTTCTGCAGGTCGGTACACTCCATCTGATCCAGCACTCTCTCAGTGCTATCTAACCACTCAGTTGCTGCCTCTAGGCTTCCTAATCCATCAAAAGTGTCAACACTTGGCTTTCCTGCCCTCTCCACACTAGCGCTTGGTGCGTGCGGTCTCAGGCCCTGAATAAATTGAGCTACCCTCTCAATCGGATTCGTATCGGGCTCTACTGCGAGTGGCTTTAACTAAGCCTCTGCTCACGGAACATTCACCGATTCATTCATTTGTTCTTTTACCTCCGGTGGAGCAGGTGGAGCCTCAGTTGTGGCTCTCCATGTGCGAGGACGGCCAACATGACGTATGGTTAAACTGCACTCAAATCATGCTAAATATCATGTAATGCATGATGTTTAGAAAACATTGCAAGGAAAATGCTTGAAAACGTGTAACGCATTTAAATCTTTTGCTCTAATACCAAATTTGATAGGACCCAAACCAAATTCTCTCTAATCTCTTATCTAAAGAGTCCCGCCGGGTACTTCGACAGACTTCTCTTAATTCGACTGGTCGGATTGGAGAGATCCGCGGAACGAACCCCTTAATCTTACCCGATTCCTTAATTCAATTCAATTGTATTATTTACTTTTGTAAATAATTTGAGTGGATAAAATTTTTCCGCAATTTCATTTTAAAACAAGTTTTTAAAAATTTCAGTAGCATAACAGCTGCATTTTTAAGGTTTCCAAAATTTTACCTGCAATAAAATACACTTCGACTGTTTTCCGTTTCCACCCAACTTCGTTTATCCACAAACATGCATTTTCACCATACTTTTTCACAATCAATACGTATGAACTCATAGTGGGATGTATATAAATATATGTCAAACATGAAAATTCACAACGATTTACAACATAGCCAAATCCAAAATGCGCTATCAAGATCATGGTCTAATACATGTTACAAACGTTTTAGGAATTACTCAACCATACATATATCGAAGATACATAGATACATTAAGTGATAAATATGGATCATGTGCAAGTGTTCAAGTATATATACATATCAAAATCATACTTTTTCACAATCAATACGTATGAACTCATAGTGGGATGTATATAAATATATGTCAAACATGAAAATTCACAACTATTTACAACATAGCCAAATCCAAAATGCAAGCTACCAAGATCATGGTCTAATACATGTTACACACGTTTTAGGAATTACGCAACCATACATATATCGAAGATACATAGATACATTAAGTGATAAATGTGGATCATGTGCAAGTGTTCAAGTATATATACATATCAAAATCATACTACAATTTTCCAATCATAAAGTACTTTAGTTTTCTTATTTACAAAGTCAAAATATGTCTAAAGTTTATGCAAATTATCCACTTGACGCTCACCTAAATATGCAGTCATGACCTCTTTGTCCCACAGCTACCTACAATGGCACTCAATAGTATGTATAAGCTACACACAAATAAACACGTTAGTATGATAGAACGACACAATATAATCATATAATTATGTAAAAATTCATAAATTTACTGAACCTTAAAATTTTCAATTTTTAAAGTTTTTCTTTCTAAAAACTCCATGTATACCCCTAAAGTACTCAAACCATCACGGGCGATTTTTAACTAACCCCAACGTGAAGCTATGGAGATATCTCGGCCACTACGATGCGAAATTTACTACGTCGCCACGTAATGTGAAATACTCTCATATCTGAGCAACTACAATGCGGAATTTTCTGCATCGCAATTATAGTGCTATACCTCTGGGCAACTACGAGCAGAATATACTGCATCACGACGTAATGCCAAATTGTGAATCTAAACGACTACGTGCGGAATTGTCTGCGTTGCAACGTAGTGCTAGATACTCTAGGAAATTGAGCAACTACGGACGGAATTTTTTATGTCGTCACGTAGTGCTAAATACTTTATAAGCTGAGCAACTACAGACGAAATTTTCTGCATCGTTATGTAGTGCTAAATCTCATATAATCTGAAAGTATATACATGGGTTTCAAAACTATTTTCGCTAAATGCAAAAGCACAAAACCTCTTACTTTTCAAACTTTTAAAATTTTCTCGATTCGAATATTTTGAAATCTACTTTGTATTTATTCCTTTACTTTGTGAATTCCATAAGGAACTCATGATGAGAACCCCGTATATATATATGATACGACACCCACAAGCAATTTGAATCAACAACCCCAAGAAAGTTTAATTCAGGAATAGATAAAAAGAAAATAAAAGAATGTACCTTGACCCAATGATTAGCGAACCACGAACCAAGATAACAAAGACGCCACTCCCAAGAACAAGAGAAGAATGAGGGAGATAAGTCAAGTTGATAATTCAAGAATCAATCCTTGATAAATTCTCATAGTTCTTCAAGAACAAAGAGAGAAAACTGATATTTCATTCATAAAATTGGCTAATCCCGTTTATGAGGTTTACATGGCCTTTTATAGGCAAAATAAATGAAACCCTAGCTTCTAAACATCACTTGGACGTCCTAATACCTTAATACACCCCACTTGGGCTTGAAAAAGCTAAGTTGGGCTTAAAATAACTAAATTTGACAGCCTAAAACATAAACCCATGATCCATCACGAAATTAAGTAAATAAAAGCCCAATGTAATCAAAGTTTGATACTTAACAAACTAATTAAATAAACTAACTTAATTAAACCAGCCCATGAGAAAAATTAAGCCCAAATTAATACAAACAAATGGAACCAGCCCAATTTGCCTTCAAATAACCACCCAAGCCTTTAAACTTTATGATCTTGGACTTGAATCATGTTTTGAAGCCTTGGAGTCCCTTCCATGTCGTCCAACCCTTGTTGCGTAAGACTCTTGGCCCAAATCTCTTGAATCAGCCCATTTAATGCCTCCTTCATTCTTTTAACTCTAGCCCTTGTCATAGGTCCTCCGTTGATGCTCAAAGGATCAATAGACTTGCTTCCTTGGTTTCCATCATTCCCTCTCTCCTCAAAAGGATTTGTCCTCAAATCTGCACCTGCATCGAAATCAAAAGGAGAAAGATCAGAAACATTAAAGGTAGCACTAACATTATACTCACCTGGCAAGTCTATCTTGTATGCGTTATCATTGATGCGTTCAAGCACTTGGAATGGACCATCTCCACGTGGCTGCAACTTGGATTTCCGTTGCTCAGGAAACCTCTCCTTGCGCATATGCACCCAAACCCAATCTCCTGGTTCGAACACAACTTTCTTTCGTCCTTTATTAGCTTGAGTAGCATATTGCTCGGTCCTCTTCTCAATATGTTGCCTTACTTTTGCATGTAATTGCCTAACAAACTCAGCTTTCTTCATCCCATTCAGGTTCGCTCTTTCCTCCATCGGCAAAGGTATCAAATCCATTGGAGTAAGTGGATTGAAGCCATACACAACTTCAAACGGCGAACAACCAGTAGTCGAATGCATGCTCCTGTTGTAAGCAAACTCTACATGTGGCAAGCAATCTTCCCAATTCTTCAAGTTCTTTTGGATGATGGAACGCAGCAAAGTACCCAAAGTCCTGTTAACCACCTCTGTTTGACCATCGGTTTGTGGATGGCAAGTAGTAGAAAACAATAGTTTTGTTCCTAACTTTCCCCACAAAGTCCTCCAAAAATGACTCAAGAACTTTGCATCTCGGTCCGAAACAATACTCTTCGGCACTCCATGAAGTCGAACAATCTCCTTGAAGAATAAATCAGCAACATGTGTGGCATCGTCAGTCTTGTGACATGGTATGAAGTGAGCCATCTTCGAAAACCTGTCAACCACAACAAATACCGAATCTCGGCCCTTTTTGGACCTAGGTAAACCCAATACAAAATCCATAGAAATATCAATCCAAGGTTCATTAGGTATGGGTAAAGGTGTATACAAACCATGCGGTAAAGCCCTAGACTTCGACCGTCTGCATGTTATGCACTTGTCACAAACTCTCTCAACATCTCTCTTCATGTGCGGCCAAAAGAAATGCTCATCTAGCACATCTAAAGTTTTCCTAACACCAAAATGTCCCATTAATCCACCCCCATGTGCTTCCCTAACTAACAACTCTCTGATAGACCCATGAGGAATACATAGTCTATTCTCCCTAAACAAAAATCCCTCATGCCTATAGAATTTCCCAAAAGCAATTTTCTCACATGCGACATACGCAGAAGCAAAATTAGGATCATTCACATACAATTCCTTAATATGCTCAAAACCCAATAATCTTGCATTCAAAGTAGAAATCAAAGTATACCTACGAGATAAGGCATCAGCTACAACGTTTTCCTTTCCTTGCTTATACTTGATCACATAAGAAAACGTTTCTATGAACTCTACCCATTTAGCATGCCTCCTACTCAACTTACTTTGTCCTTTCAAGAACTTCAAGGACTCATGATCAGTATGGATTACAAATTCCTTAGGCCACAAATAATGTTGCCAAGTTTCTAAGGCCCTAACTAAAGCATACAACTCCTTATCATAAGTAGGATAATTCAATGATGCTCCACTTAGTTTCTCACTAAAATAAGCTATAGGACGCCTATCTTGCATAAGAACAGCCCATATACCTATCCCCGATGCATCACACTCTATCTCAAATGTTTTAGAGAAATCAGGCAATGCAAGCAATGGTGCAGAACACAATGTATCCTTAATCAAATCAAATGCATGTTGTTGCTCACTACCCCATTTGAAACCCACACTCTTTTTCACAACCTCAGTTAGCGGTGCAGCGATGGTGCTAAAATCTTTAACAAATCTTCTATAAAAACTAGCTAGCCCATGAAAACTACGCACCTCACTAACATTCCTAGGTATAGGCCACTCCCTAATAGCCTTAACCTTTTCTTCATCTACCTCTATCCCTCTTGATGAAACAACATAACCCAAAAACACAATCCTTTCAGTGCAAAAAGAACATTTTTTCAAATTAGCATACAACTGTTCTTTCCTTAACACATCAAGCACACAATGCAAATGCCTAACATGTTCATCTATGCTTTTGCTGTACGCTAATATGTCATCAAAGTAAACCACAACAAATTTTCCAATGAAAGAACGCAAAACATGATTCATTAGCCTCATAAAAGTACTAGGTGCATTAGTTAAACCAAAAGGCATTACTAACCACTCATATAAACCATGTTTAGTTTTAAAGGCAGTTTTCCACTCATCTTCTTCTTTCATTCTAATTTGATGGTATCCACTTTTCAAATCAATTTTAGAAAACACACAAGATCCATGCAACTCATCCAACATGTCATCTAATCTAGGTATGGGATGTCGATACTTAACTGTAATTTTGTTGACAGCTCTGCAATCGACGCACATACGCCAAGTCCCATCCTTCTTAGGTACAAGTAGAACTGGTACAGCACATGGACTCATGCTCTCTCTCACATACCCCTTCTTCAACAACTCCTCAACCTGTTTTTGAAGCTCTTTTGTCTCCTCGGGATTGCTCCTATAAGCTGGACGGTTTGGAATTGAAGCTCCGGGTATGAAGTAAATTTGATGCTCTATTCCCCTCTTCGGTGGCAATCCATCCGGCATCTCCTCAGGGAATACATCTTGGAATTCCTGCAAAAGAGTTGTAACAACACTAGGCAAAGAAACACCAATGTTAGAGTTAGAAAAATAAGTGTCTTTGTACAAAAATACAAACATTTGCTGCTTAGCTAGAAAAGCAGCCCTCACATCGCTCTCTTTTGCATAAACACTCATTTTCTTTTTCTCACTTTTTGTTCTCTCATTCTCTCATTTGCACTCGATCTTCCCACTTTTTCTTTGCTCATGCTCTAGTGTTTGGTCACTCTCTCTCTCAACCTCACTAGTGTTTGAACTCTCAATCTCTCATTTTCTCTCACTCTCTTTTCTTTGCTCACTCGCTCTTATTCTCACTTGATCTTCATACACCTGTTGAGGTGTTAAAGGCACAAGAGTGATCGTTCGTCCATCCTTGGTAAAAGAATATCTATTCTTAAACCCATCATGTGTCACTTTCCTATCATATTGCCATGGACGTCCCAAAAGCAAGTGACCTGCGTGCATAGGTACAACATCACATAACACCTTATCTTTGTACCTACCAATAGCAAATGATACTAGCACTTGTTTCGTCACCTTAACTTCTCCACAATCATTCAACCATTGTAATTTGTATGGTTTAGGATGCTTAAAAGTAGTCAAGCTCAATTTCTCTACTAACTCGGTGCTAGCAACATTAGTGCAACTGCCCCCATCAACGATCATACTACAAACTCTATTCTTGATATGACATCTAGTATGGAAAATATTCTCACGTTGCACCTCATCACCTTTCTTCACCTGTATACTCAAAGCGCGTCTAGCTACTAACAATCTCCCATCTACAGGATATGCAACCTCAACATCACTAGCATCTTCCAACGGTGGCATCTCATCATCATCACTCTCACCTTCGGTTTCTACATCTCCATCTTCCCTCAAGATCATAACTCGCTTATTAGGACATTGAGAAGAGATATGTCCCCTACCTAAGCATTTAAAGCATTTAATGTCCCTATTTCTCTTTTGACTTTCCTCAGACTTGCCCTTATCGTGACTACCACCACCCTCCTTAGGTTTAGTACCTTCGGTCTTAGGCTTGAAAGGTGTCTTTTCATCCTTTTTACCCCAAGTCGACTTCCACGACGATGTAGAACCTGAATTACTACCATACCGTGACATGGTACCCCTTCGCTTGAGTTGCCTCTCCACCTTCATAGCCATATGAACCATTTCCTCCACTTCGACATAATGTTGCAACTCCACAATGTTGGCAATGTCCCTGTTCAACCCTTGCAAGAATCGAGCCATAGTAGCCTCTCTATCCTCATACACATTGGCTCTAACCATGGCTATCTCCATCTCCTTGTAATAATCCTCTACACTTCTAGAACCCTATGTAAGACCTGCCAATCGTTGGTATAGTTCCCTATAGTATGAACTAGGAACAAACCGCCTCCTCATAACAGCTTTCATGTCATCCCAAGTGTTTATAGGACGCTCTCGATTTCTCCTTCTATTCAACACTAACTGATCCCACCAAACTACAGCATAATCCACAAACTCAGCTGCGGCTAGCTTCACTTTCTTCTCCTCGGCAAAGTTATGACACTCAAAAACTAACTCCACCCGTTTCTCCCACTCAAGGTACACATCAGGATCCATCTTCCCTTGGAAAGAGGGTATTTTCATCTTTATGCTACTAAGATCCCTATCCTGTCTATCATTCCATCTTCCTCTCTCATTCCCAATCCCATAATTTCTATTATCCCTATTGCCATTACCTCTACCTCCACGTCCACCTCTACCACCTCTAAAGCGGTCCCTATGGGCATTCAAGGCATTATCTTCGAATTCTAATTCATCTCCATTGAATACCCCAAACTCATCCTCATACTCATCATCACCACCACGTAATTCTAGAGTCCTCCTTTGTTGCCCTCTTTACAAATTAGCTATGGTCTCATCTTGTCTCTCCAATCGATCTCTAATGTCTCCAAACACTACATTCATTCTCTCAAACTGTTGCTGCATTACTTTGAGCACATTTTCCTCACCAATCTTTTCTCCTCCTTCAATATCTCTTTCATTACTTGAAGACATGATTGAAACCTGCAAAGAATGTTAGAAAGAAATAATCTCACAACACTCCCTCACGTGTTTCACTCTAATCCTCACGTATTTAACACTCGTCACTCTTGTTTTTACTCAACACTCGTGATGTAATTCAACACTCTCTGTCCACACTCAAGTTTTGTCTCTAAGTTCTTTATGGAACTAATCAATCTATCAAGGTCAACCTTGAAGTAATCACCTTGACTAATCTTTGACAAAAGAATAACACACGTTTATGAAAAGAAATAAGGAAACAAGAAAGACACTTAAGAAACAATAAAGGCACAAAAGAAATTAATTATGGTCAAAGTAAGAAACAAATGGAAACTAGATGATTTCAATGGGAATTAAATTAGGAATGATAAAAATTTGCCCCCTTAATTTAAGCAAGACCAGAATGGAAAGAAATAAATTTAATTTCTTTGTTTAGACAAGACCAGAATGGAAAGAAATAAATTTAATTTCTTTGTTTAGGCAACAACAAAATAGGAAGGAATTTAAATTGATTCCTTTTGTTTAGGCAAAAATATAAAAGGAAAGAAATAAGATTGACTTTAAATGCTTTCCTTATGTAAGATGCCCAACAAGAAAGGAAATAAAGTGTCAACTTCCTATAATTAAGATTTTCTTTTCTTTCTTTTCCTTTTTTTTTTCTTTTTTTTTTCTTTTTTTTTCTGGATTTTTTTTTTCTTTGTTTTTTTTTCTTTCTTTTTTTTTTTTTTTTTTTTGCCTTTTGTGATGACGTGAACAGTAATGTAAAATAAAGATGCGTAAACAGTAACTTGCAAATCAAGATACGTGAACAGTACTTGCAAATAAGATGACGTGAACAGTAACCAATATGACAAGAAAGAAGATGAACAGGTCTGATTTTTTTTTTTTTTTTTTTTGTGAAATAAATCCCAAATTAATTAATCTAAAGCTCTGATACCAAATGATGAGAACCCCGTATATATATGATACGACACCCACAAGCAATTTGAATCAACAACCCCAAGAAAGTTTAATTCAGGAATAGATAAAAGAAAATAAAAGAATGTACCTTGACCCAATGATTAGCGAACCAGGAACCAAGATAACAAAGACGCCACTCCCAAGAACAAGAGAAGAATGAGGGAGATAAGTCAAGTTGATAATTCAAGAATCAATCCTTGATAAATTCTCACAGTTCTTCAAGAACAAAGAGAGAAAACTGATATTTCATTCATAAAATTGTCTAATCCCGTTTATGAGGTTTACATGGCCTTTTATAGGCAAAATAAATGAAACCCTAGCTTCTAAACATCACTTGGACGTCCTAATACCTTAATACACCCCACTTGGGCTTGAAAAAGCTAAGTTGGGCTTAAAATAACTAAATTTGACAGTCTAAAACATAAACCCATGACCCATCACGAAATTAAGTAAATAAAAGCCCAATGTAATCAAAGTTTGATACTTAACAAACTAATTAAATAAACTAACTTAATTAAACCAGCCCATGAGAAAAATTAAGCCCAAATTAATACAAACAAATGGAACCAGCCCAATTTGCCTTCAAATAACCACCCAAGCCTTTAAACTTTATGATCTTGGACTTGAATCATGTTTTGAAGCCTTGGAGTCCCTTCCATGTCGTCCAACCCTTGTTGCGTAAGACTCTTGGCCCAAATCTCTTGAATCAGCCCAGTTAATGCCGCCTTCATTCTTTTAGCTCTAGCCCTTGTCATAGGTCATCCGTTGATGCTCAAAGGATCAATAGGCTTGCTTCCTTGGTTTCCATCAACTCACATGCTCAAAGCTTGGATTTAGATTTTGAAAATCATTTTTGTTCTCATTTAACAACACTATACAAGGCTTAAAAATAGAAATTGAAATAAACGCAAGTGGTAAAGCACTTACCTCAATCCGCATAAGCTCAAATCAAGCGTCTCAACGAGCCTCTCGTGCCTCGCTCGCTCATTCGTCACCTACGCATCAATTTCTCATTATCACTTGCTCAATTACATAACTCAAAACTTAAAATAACATTTTCAATACAATTTTCTCTATAGACCACCCTTTACACTATAACTTTCCCAACTCGATTTTAACTGAACTGAAGCTCTCTAATTTTGATTTCTTCACACGGGTCTTATTTATTATCACCTAGGGACACTCCAAAATGCTTAAAATGGTTGTTGGAAGTTCGAAATGCAAAATCACCGTTTTTGGACCCCCTAAACCCAAGGCTATGCTAGGGCCCATCTTAGCGATTTTCTTTGCTCCGTTTTCACTCTAATCATCTCCCTAACTTGCATTTAGGTCATACGTAAAACGGTTTCGAAAAATTCTAAGTATTGAGGGATGAAACATAAGAAAAACGCCTATTTTTCGACACTTTTTTATGCACATTTTCGTATCGAATAAGCGACGATGTCATTTCTTTCGTATCTAAGCTTCTTTCACTTAATTAAAATCAAATACATCTATTTCATGTATCGAGGAATGCATTTGCATTCACAATTTACTTTACGACTACCTAAACGCATTATATTAGCCATAACTTCCTCAATTTTTATCGAAATCGTTCCCTTATAATTTCTATGGTTTACTATAACCCCTAGTCATGTTTTGAGGTCTAGAACAACCCTGAATAAACTCAAAGAGTGCAGGTCATCACAACCCCTTCATCTAGCTCGAGATTCTCAACTTAACTCTATACTACTCCTTTGACAATTCTATCACTTCTATATGTTTTTCTAACTTTTCTTATGTGTGAATCTAAGCTTATTTGGATCAAAATACAATGGTATTACACATTCCACATATGCCATCACACCCACACATTCTCTTTAATGTGTAGTTCTTTTCAATTTTACATGTTAATCTTTCTCAATCATTTTATCAAACAACTTATCTACAACTTATTTGACATTTCACTTCCTTAAATCACACTTTAAAGTTTGACATCTATAAACCCTAGCCTAACATCCATACACTATAACATGTCATCTAAGCTTCCATATCACACACTTAGGGTTCTACACTTGTTTTAAGTGTAAAACACCCATTACAATACACCACAAACGTCACTACTATCATTACAATCATACAATCCCAACTATCATCAAAATTGAAGAAAATGATGATAACTAACCTTAAACTTGATTAGGTTTAGCTAGCTTAGGTTGGATTTGCTTAAAATTTGGTTTGGAGGCTTCAAAGTTGCTTGAAGGGCTTGATCTTCCACTTCTCCCCCTTAACCTCTTCTTGTCGTCCAACACTTTCTCTTAACTCTCTCCCTCTCTCAATTTTCACGACCCTCTCTCCTTTCTTTCTAAAAATTTTTCTAAGTGTCACTTATATATATAAGTGACCTTTCCTAAAATGACCATCATATCCTCTTTGACTTTGACTATCACTAAGATTTTAGTTTGATTCAAGTAATAATTGACTAATAATTATGGATAGTAAATCCTATAATTCTTATTTTGAATATAACCATGTTGCCACTTATTCAATTATCTCTCATTTGTAAAAAGACACTTTCACCCTTCTTCGACTTTTTCTTACTTAAACCAAGTCGTATATTTCTAAATTTATCATTTACTTCTTGATGTCTCTCTTTAATTTAATGTTGGAAAAATTCATCATTTTTATTTCATAACCTAGTGTCCAACACTAAGAATTTCAAAACCGAGACTAAGGGCTTACAAAACTTAACAGGCCCCGCTTCCTTATACACTAGGCAACCTGTCCGGTAACCCCACGGTGGCCCTTCAGACGGGATCTGTACCAGCTGACAGGTTTTTATAAAGCTAAGCCTTTTTTTTTTTTTTAAAATCCTTATGAAACTTTTCGAAATATTTTTTTCAAAATACGCTTGTAAATCAGGTTTGTTTCAAGGCCGGCAGCACAATGACTACTTTTCTAAAAAAATCACCCTGTAAAACATAAAGGAAAAGTTGTCCACTTCTAAAATTATTCCAATCCCAACTCTTGGGCCTCAATGCTCTCATTCAAACCCATAATCAATCATAAATACGATTTCATTCAAGATAACTTAAAAATACATTGAAGCTAAATAAAACAAAGTGCACATACGATTTGCCAAAATATAATACAAAACATGCCAAGTATGAGTTCTCAAATCAAATTTATGAAACATGCATTAAGTTCAAAAGAGATGCAAATAAATGATAGTGCAGATGTAAATGAACTAGTGTAGTAACGTCACATATCAGTCGTCGTGCACACCCAACGAAGCACCCTCAAATCTCTAGCTCGCACTTACACCTAGGGAGGGTTTTTATAAAACAAGGAAACGAGTGGTGAATAATAACTCAGTGAGTGGATATTTATCAACTTTGAAACTTATTTTCAAAATATGAATACACCTCCTAAAAGATTTATAAGGAAACTAATACCTTCACTTAAATTAATAAAATATAATTCAAGCATAATATATAAAAGAAAATTTTATTTGAAAATGATAATAATGCTCATAAACTTTCTTATAATATAACTTTCTCAATATCTACAATCTCACGTCTATTAACGTGTTTTTCTTTTTAAAACTTGTCTTATTTGATAACCCCGGAAAACTTATCCTTCGTGACGATATCTGTACATACAAATAACAGAACTCGCACACGTCACTAGGATTGGGTAAATCTCTCTATGTAGTCGCCGATGAGGGACCTTAAGGACAACGATACCCATCCCAACATTAGGCAAATTTATACTACTATATACGTGCAAAAGGCGACTGACTGACTCTAACTCAAACCCCCCATAGTTAGTGACTCTCTCAACCAATCTTGTTATACACGTATACGGTACTTCGGTCGGTAATCTTTGGGGTTTAGGGTAAACCATAAGCATTATAAATCTTTTCAGTTACTTAAAACTTTCTTTTCTTTTTATCTTGAAAATATATTCATTTTGCTTAAAAATATTCTCTGACATGTCTCCTTAATAGATTGCTTTGCTACTTAAGTATATAAACATTGATAATATATAATTCAGAAACTTACATGCAATATAAATACAAAACTGGAGACATACAAACATAGATCATTTCAATATAATAACTTAAGAGTAAATAAATGCCATAATTCATTTCAATTTAAGAACTTTTAAAATGCTTTGAAATAAATCACACTCACAACTTGCTTTCCAATATAAATATAACCATTGTCAGCGTCCTTTACTTGCTCGTTGCTTCACCTACACTTCAATACCAGAGTGATTTCTTAGTCACAATAATCCATTCGAAAACTCACATTCTAGCATACAAAACACTGTACTCCAATTTATAAGGGACCAAGCTCGAGCTGCGAGCTATCGTCCAGCTCATTCTCTAGGAGCTCTTGTCCAACTCACTTGGCCTAAACAATGAGCTCCCTTCTAGCTGGCCCTTAGCGAGCTACTTTTCCAGCCCAGCTCGCCCATCGTAAGCTGTTGAACTAAATTTAGCTTGGACAGATTTGCTACGGACTGGGCATAGCCCAACTCGTCCTTGCGAGCTGCTGCCCTAGCTAGCTCAACCTGAAATGCGAGCATAACCTAGCTCGCCAAGCTTGCCCTTTTTGCAAGCTGCTGCCACTTGCTTAACTCAAGCGCTGAAATGGACTGTAGCATCACCCAGCTTGTATCTCTTAGCTTGCTGGTGAGTTACTGACCTAGCCTAAATTGGTCTGAAGTCACACAAGCTACTTCTTACATTTCCTTCCAGGTTTTACGTCGACAACCTCATCCAGAATAACAACTTAACAGTTAATACACTCATAACCAAAACATGGTAACTTGCATCATCAAACTTATTTGAGACTTAACATCACATATTACATTTCACACAATGAATATGAGATCTAGCACTTACCCCGTCAAATTAACTCCAAATGAGCGAATCCTCTACCTTAGCTCGTATACAACTTCGAATGGCTTTAAAATCCCTCAATAGTGCTCTAAACTGGCTAAGAAAGCTATTGTCTTTTTTGTACACTCTTGATCGCGAGCTCCTCTTCCATCTAAAGAGCTTGCAAGTGTTAAAATTACTCAAAATCAACTCAAGATCCACTGACTAGACCCAACCCAGACTCTCTCTGATCTCTTCTATGGAGGGTCCCGCCGAGAACTCCAACGGATATCTCTCAATCCAACTTGTCGGAATGGAGAGATGCACGGAGCGAACCCTTTATTCTTTCCTGATTTTCTTAACTTACTTAAATTGTATTCTTTACTTTTGAAATTAAGTTAGGTGGTTAAAATTTTTCGCAATTTCATTTTAAAACGATTTTATAAAAATTTTGACAGTATAATCACTGCATTTTGGAGGTTTCCAAAATTTTTACCTGTAATAAAACACACTTCGACTATGTATTCATTTCCTCCCAACTTCGTTTATCCACAAACATACTTATTCATCACACTTTCCACAACAATATGCATGAACTCATACTAGAATATGCATATATCCATTATATATGAAAATTCATGATAATTTACAATCATATTTACATATATACAATTCCAAAATACGAGATGTCATAGTTATCATATAATACAAATCCATATACATGTTTTATACAGGCCTATTTCATAACTTGTCCACCTATATATATATGAAATGAGAATGTCGTCGTCCCACTGTCCTACGACAACATCCAATGGTATATATAAAAGCTACACAACAAATAAACACGTTAGTACCACACAACAATGGGAACCAAGATAGTAAGCATGGAGGATTACGAGAGAATTTGACAATAAAGCAATTGAAGACTAATGGGCTTAATCTTGAAGGCTTTGAGAGCTAAGTAAAGGCAATTGGAGTTAATTGGGCTATAAATAATTTGGGGCTGAGTTTATTTTAATTGTAATGGGTTTATAAATTAAGTTGGTCTATTTAACGTTATATTGGGTCTTAATTTATGTAATGGGCTGAACTGATATATTTAATTAACTTAAGCCCATGTTTAATTATTTTAAACCCATGGGTGTGTTTAGTGAGCCCAATTGTTAGGGGACTAGGGTTTTATGTTATGTTTTATTATTTTGTCTATAAAAAGATTTGTAACCCTAAGCAAATACAGGTTGAATGAGATGAATAAATAGGCAACCAATTGTGGTTAATTGAGAGAGAGTATTTTCTCCTCTGTTCTTCTGTCAGTTCTATGAACATGTGATCTTATCAAGCTTTGCTTGTGGCGATCGAATCCATGACTTATCTCCCACTTTCTTATCTATGTCTTGGGAGTGGTGTCAATATCATTCTTTTTGATAATTTTGGTTCTTGATTGAGTTCTAATCATTGGGTCAAAGTTTTTTATAACTTTGGTTTCTTGATTGACATATAATCAATGGGCCAAAATTTCTTTGTTATAAACCTGTTTTAATCTTTCTTGGGGTTGTGTTTCAATTTGCTTGTGGGTGTCGTATCGTTATATGCGGGGTTCTCATAAGTTGGTATCAGAGCTTTCGGAATTAATTCAGGTTTGATTTATCCAATTTAATTTTTTTCTTGTTTTGTTTCTGTTTCTATTTTTTTTCTGGTAGCCGCAATTCAGTAATGTTTTTTTTAGGGTTTTTTATTTGCCTTGGGCGAATCAATCTCGTCAACAGCTTCAGTCTTACAAATTGATATATTTTATTATTCTAGTTTCTTTGTTTTCCGTAAGCTACCATTCAATTGCAATTCTTCTTATTTTATTTTATTTCGTCCTGTAGTGCCCGCATACATCACCGACCATCATCAATTTGTTTGACTCTAATTTGCAGTTCATAGATTTGCCGCATGATCCACCAAACATCTTAATAATTTATTTGTATTTCAACATCATTTTTTTTTTTTTTTGGTCCATCTTGCTTTATCATCACATTCTGTTTTGCCCGTAGAACAGATCAAGTCAATTTGAAATTATTTTGGACTGTTCTCATCCGTTCTAATTGTTAGGATTTTCCGCATCATCAACTCTTGTCTGCATCTAGTTTTACAGGTCTGATCTGTTATTTTGTTCCATCATCTTGCTGGTCTAATTTCCGCAGATCAGTTTATTTTAATTTTTTTCGCGTCATTCTATTGCATCCGATCTTCATGTTCTGGTGTTCCGTATACAACTCATCTTTTCTGCACCATATCAATCAGTTTCAAGTCTATTTTCGGAGCCACAGATATGATTTCCTCTTGTTGTATTTTCTGGTTTGACTAAAAAATGAGAGGAGGGAAAAAAATAAAAAAAATGTGTGAAACACATGAGTGATTGGAGTGAAACACGTGAGGGTGTGTGAGGTTTTCTATAATATTCTTTTTAGGTTTTCAATCAAGACTTCAGATAACTAGATGGGTCACGATTTGAGGACAAATCGTTTTGAGAAAAGCGGGAATGAAGGGAACCAAGATAGCAAGCATGAAGGATTACGAGAGAATTTGACAATAAAGCAATTGAAGACTAATGGGCTTAATCTTGAAGGCTTTGGGAGCAAGTAAAGACAATTGGAGATAATTGGGCTATAAATAATTTGGGGCTAAGTTTATTTTAATTGTAATGGATTTATAAATTAAGTTGGTCTATTTAACGTTATATTGGTCTTAATTTATGTAATGGGCTGAACTGATATATTTAATTAACTTAAGCCCATGTTTAATTATTTTAAACCCATGGGTGTGTTTAGTGAGTCCAATTGTTAGGGGACTAGGGTTTTATGTTATATTTTATTATTTTGTCTATAAAAAGACTTGTAATCCTAAGCAAATACAAGTTGAATGAGATGAATGAATAGACAGCCAATTGTGGTTAATTAAGAGAGAATATTTTCTCATCTGTTCTTCTGTCAGTTCTATGAACATGTGATTTTATCAAGTTTTACTTGTGGCGATCGAACCCATGACTTATCTCCCACCTTCTCATCTATGTCTTGGGAGTGGCGTCAATATCATTCTTTTTATAATTTTGGTTCTTGATTGAGTTCTAATCATTGGGTCAAAGTTCTTTATAACTTTGGTTTCTTGATTGACATATAATCAATGGATCAAAATTTCTAACTTTGGTTTCTTGATTGACATATAATCAATGGATCAAAATTTCTTTGTTATAAACCTGTTTTAATCTTTCTTGGGGTTGTGTTTCAATTTGCTTGTGGGTGTCGTATCGTTATATGCGGGGTTCTCATCACACACCCATCTAATTCTGTTTAGAGTTGTTGTACGGCGCCGTGCAACACTTCTGTCAATTTTGCAATCTTGTCGATTTTGTACACTTATTTCATTTTCTACGGTTTGCTAGCTACGGAAGGTTCTTAATTTGTTCTCCTCATCAATACACCATTTCTAAGGGTTTGAAGCTGAACGCACTCATCTAATTTCGTTTAGAGTTGTCGTACGGCGTCATGCGACACTTTTGTCGATTATGCAATCGTACGAATTTTGGAAGCTTATTTCATTTACGTTGGTTGGGCTGCTACAAAAGGCTTCTAATTTTTTCTCCTCATCAAATATGCCAATGCACTTATCCAATTCCATTTAAAGTTGTCATATGGCGTCATGCGACACTCTTGCCGATATTGCAATCTTGCTGATTTTTTACGCTTATTGCGTTCTCTATGGTTTGCTAGCTATGGAAGGTTCCTAATTTGCTCTCCTCATCAACTACCTCATTTCTTAGGTTTTAAGCTCCACACATTTGTCTAATTCTATTTAGAATTGTCATACGATGCCATGCAACACTTTTACCAATTATGCAATCTTGTCAATTTTATATTTCCTTTTCCGTAGTTTGGTAGCTACGGAAAGTTTCTAATTTGTTCTCCTTATCAAATATGTCATTTCTAAGGGTTTGAAGCTCAATACACTCATCTAATTTTATTTAGAGTTTTCGTACGACACCATGCGATACTTTAGCCGATTTTGCAATCTTGTCGATTTTGTACGCTTATTTCGTTCTATGTGGTTTCATAGCTGCGGTAACAGGTCCCTCTCCCTACTTGGCCTGCCGGTCACCTCACAGTAGCCCTTCAGCAGATATCTAATCCACTTGAAAAGTTTCTGTGAAGTTATGTCGTTTACTTTTCAAAACTTTTTTAAACTTTCTTTTAATGCGGAAAACGTGAGGAAATTTTTTTCTTTTTTGCTTTTCTTTTTATTATTATTTTTTTCCTAACATTTATAAAATAGATTTATAAAAATTCAGACAACATAACGGCTGTTTTCCAAATATTCCACCCTATAAGTTTAAAAATTTAATACTTCCATAACAAACAATTCTCTACTACTGGGCCTCAGACCATCAAACCATTTTCCACAATTAATCCACAAACAATTTCTCAAGTTGAAATCTATAAATTTCAATTCATTTGTATCTAACACAAAAGTAAAATTTAATTCACCAAAATCAAATTTTATTAATCCAAAATATTATATACAACTCAAAATATAATTTACAAACATATTCACCAAAATATTTTTGTGATGCATGACATACAATTTCAAATTTAAACCTATGCAGTGATATCGTCACGTCAACCCACCTACATGTCAGATGGAGCCTCTTTTGATTGACAGCTCATACCCATACTTAGGGAAAATTTTTCAAAAATATATTAAAAGAATGATGAGTATAAAACTGAGTGAGTGGATAACTTTTAATTAAAATATCTTTTTCTAAAAAATATATATCCTCCCAAAATAATTTATAAAACTAGTAATTTCTTATAACTTTTATTAAACTACGAAACTAAGTTAATTCTTATAAACATTTCTTTATTACTCAAAACTGATAATAACTTTTTCATTTAATAAACTTCACGTTTATTGATGTATTTTTCTCTTTTAAACTCACCAAAGGCAACCCAAGGAAGTTTAGCTCTCTATTGTAACAGAATTTCTCATCGTCACTAGAGCTCAGGAATGCTACCATATGTAGTCGCAGACGTGAGAAACTCTGGGGTCGTGATTCTCCCTCAACATCAGACAGATCTATACTATTATATATATATAAAAGGCGACTCACAGACTCAACCCCCTAAGTTAGTGACTTTTCCAACCTTCTTGTCATACACCCAATGGTACTACAGTCGGGTATACTAAGGATTAAGGTAAACCAAAAGTATCTAAAATCTCATTCAATATAGTAAAAAAACTCTTTATTTTCCTTTAACTCATGGTTTGAAACTAAGATTTTTTTTTTTCTAAGGTCAAAGCCTAACTTTCATAAACTAGTTTAGCATATTTAATTCTTGCATGCATTTACTTAAATATAATAGATTGTTTTAATACTAAAATAATTAACATGCTAAAGTTTAAATAAATCACAATTATAAAATTGGTGATTAAAACAAAAATGGTAACTTTGACAATTATAAATTGAGTATTTAAATAACAATTAAATTAATCAATTATAACTCATCAAAGCTCATAAACACTTAAAAAAATATAACCACTCACTATTTGTTTCCAAGACTAGTACACCACTCCTTCAAGTCCTCTTTGCCTTTAAACTTTTCCTACACTTTAACCCAACCACAATCTTTATTTAGAATTTATAAATACACCACATTAATAACTTCGTTAAATTTTCACACACCAATGCACAATATACCATATTCTTGACTAATCTTCCAAACTAACATTCCAACCAAAATTGTCATTTGAAACTCATTTAAGAATCCAACAATTTACTCAATTAACTTTCAACACATAAGGCACCAATTAACCACTTAATTCTAATTCAATATATCTATTCAACAATTTTCACAACCTTATCATGTTTCCAACTAATATTCTAACATCTATTCCTTTGAATTTATTTTGCACAATTGCACTCAAACACATCCTAAACATCACTAAAACACTTTAAAAGAATGAAATGACAATTTACACACCTATTCTTGACCTTAGCCAAATTTAACATCCAAACTTTCCATTTCAATTTTACTTTCCATTTCAATTTTTCTTTCATTCTTTTGATGTCAATCAACGCAAATCCATTCCAAAATATCATATGATACAACCCCCGTCGATTTATTTCACAATTGATACCTAAGACCGTTTTAATCTCTGGTTTGAATGGAAACCGCGACCCAACACCTATAACGAGATGTGAACCTTGGTATAAGGATGACGCCACAATCAATGATGGAATGCTCGATTGATAAGTCAAGGAGGAACGCCACAGAGAAATCTGATAAGTTCCAGTTAGTTCTCAAAGAACTAAAGAGAAATTAAACTCTCAATTTTCATTCAATTCAAATCTGTCATATTACATCTTCTTTTGTTCTTTATAAACTAAAACCCTAAAAGAAAAGAGAGGCTACATGCCTTTTCCAAGAAGGAAACAAATATTCGGCTATTAAATGCCTTACAAAACAGGAAACTAATTAAACTAAAACAAGCAACTAATTGTCTTGATCCCTATTTGGAAGGCTGAAATTAAAGCAAATCAGCCTCTTAATTTGGAAAACAAATCAATTCATTATTCATTGAAAATCTAAAAATAGAAAACAACTGAAATTGAATCTTTTCCACACATCCTAGCTTGTGCCACATGCCCAAGCTCAACTCCTATTCAACCCAATCAATTGCCTTGATGATGTTAATTAGGCCTTGATCTTCATATGGGCTCATCTTGGACTTTATTAATTCGGAATCAGCCCAAGTGTCTTGAATCAGGCCATTTAGTGCTTCCTTGAATCTCTTAGCTCTTGCCCTTGTTATTGGCCCAACCAGAACATGTAATGGATCACTTGGTGCAGCTCTTTTGTTCGTATCATTCCCTCCCTCTTGAAAAGGATTTGTCCTCAAATCGTCACCTACATCAAAAGGAGACAAATCAGAAACATTGAAGCTTGCACTAACATTATACTCACCTGGAAGATCTAACTTATAAGTGTTGTCATTGATTCGTTCAAGCACTTGAAATGGACCATCTCCCCTCGGAAGTAGTTTAGAACGTCGCTGCACTGAAATCGTTCCTTCCTCATATGTAACCACACCCAATCACCAGGTTCAAACACAACTTTCTTGCGTCCTTTATTAGCTTGCGTGGCATATTGCTCAGTTCTCCTCTCTATGTTTTGTCGAGTCTTTTCATGGATTTGCTTGATAAAATCTGCCTTTTTCTTCCCATCCAAGTTAACATGCTCATTCACGGGTAAAGGAATTAAATCCAAAGGAGTCAATGGATTAAAACCATACACAACTTCAAAAGGCGAAAAATGAGTTGCAGAATGCACACTCCTATTATAAGCAAATTCTACATGCGGCAAACAATCCTCCCATGTTTTCAAGTTCTTTTGTATTATAGCTCGCAACAAGGCAGATAAAGTCCTATTAACTACTTCAGTTTGACCATCAGTTTGGGGATGACAAGTAGTAGAAAATAAAAGTTTAGTTCCTAACTTACCCCACAAAGTCTTCCAAAAGTAGCTTAAGAACTTAACATCCCTATCCGAAACAATGGTCTTAGGCATGCCATGCAATCTAATAATTTCTTTGAAAAACAAATCAGCAATATGTGATGCATCATCAGTTTTATGACAAGGAATTAAATGTGCCATTTTAGAAAACCTATCAACAACCACATATATAGAGTCCCTACCCCTTTTGGACCTAGGCAAACCCAGTACAAAATCCATAGAAATATCAATCCAAGGACCACTAGGTATAGGCAAAGGAGTATACAATCCATGAGGCTTAATCCTAGACTTAGCTTGTCTACATGTAATGCATTTCTCACAGATCCTTTCTACATCACGTTTCATATGAGGCCAAAAAAAATGTTCATGCAATACATCTAGTGTCTTGGCTATACCAAAATGCCCCATCAAACCTCCCCCGTGAGCTTCTCTAATAAGCAATTCACGCAAAGAACTCTTAGGCACACATAACTTAGTTTCTTTAAACAAAAATCCATCATGCCTATAAAACTTGCCAAATGCTACCTTTTCACATGCATTGAATGCTTCACTAAAATCAGAATCTTCCACATACAATTCTTTAATGTAATCAAAGCCAAGCAATCTAGCATCCAAAGTAGAAAGTAAAGCATACCTTCTAGACAAAGCATCGGCGACCACATTTTCCTTACCTTTTTTGTACTTGATCACATATGGAAATGTTTCAATGAACTCCACTCACTTGGCATGCCGCTTATTTAGCTTGTGCTGCCCCTTTAGATGCTTCAAAGACTCATGATCAGTGTGAATTACAAATTCTTTCGGCCAAAGGTAATGTTGCCAAGTTTCCAATGCTCTAATTAAGGCATACATCTCCTTGTCATATGTAGGGTAATTTAAGGCTACTCCACTTATCTTCTCACTAAAAAATACAATGGGACGTCCTTCTTGCATTAGGACAGCTCCAATACCTATTCCTGAAGCATCACACTCAATCTCAAAAGTTTTAGCAAAGTTAGGCAAAGCAAGCAAAGGTGCATTAGTTAATTTCTCCTTAATCAAGTTAAATGTCTTTTCTTGTTCCTTACCCCACTTAAACCCCACATTCTTTTTGATAACTTCAGTTAAAGGTGCGACTAGACTACTAAAATCTTTCACAAACCTCCTATAAAAACTAGTCAGCCCATGAAAACTTCTCACTTGTCCCACATTTGTAGGTTTCGGCCACTCCTTAATTGCCTTAACCTTTTCTTTATCAACCCCAATTCCCTTAGCACTAACGACAAAGCCCAGAAATACAAGCTTATCGGTGCAAAAGGTACACTTTTTGAGATTAGCAAACAACTTTTCTGTTCTTAAAACACCTAAAACAAGTTTTAAATGTTCAACATGCTCATCCAAGTTTTTGCTATAAATCAGAATGTCATCAAAGTAAACAACCACAAATCTTCCAATAAAAGCACGCAAAACATGGTTCATTAATCTCATGAAAGTACTTGGTGCATTAGTTAATCCAAAAGGCATAACTAACCACTCATATAAACCATATTTTGTTTTGAAAGCAGTTTTCCACTCATCTCCTTCTTTCATCCTAATTTGATGATATCCACTCTTAAGATCAATTTTAGTAAAAACAATAGAACCATGCAATTCATCAAGCATATCATCTAATCTAGGAATAGGATGTCGATACTTTACAGTGATATTGTTGATGGCACGACAATCTACGCACATCCTCCATGTTCAATCCTTCTTAGGCACAAGCAATATAGGAACCGCACAAGGACTCATACTCTCACGCACATATCCCTTTTCCATGAGCTCACTAACCTGCCTTTGAAGCTCCTTTGTCTCCTCGGGATTACTTCTATATGCTGGTCTATTTGGGATGGGTGCTCCGGGTACAAAGTCAATTTGGTGCTCAATCCCCCGTATTGGTGGTAAACCCATAGGCATCTCTTCGGGAAACACCTCATCAAATTCCTGCAAAAGTGAAACAACAACACTAGGCAAAGAAGAGTCAAGTTCATTAGTACTAAAACAAGCCTCTTTGTACAAAAGTACAATCATTGGCTGATTAGAAAACAACGCCTTCTTGACCTCACTCTCTCTTGCATAAAAATTCACTTGTTTTTTCTCTCTCCTTTTCTCATCAGCCTCTTTTTCCTTTTCACTATTCTTTTCTATTTTTGCTGTTTCAGACTCTCTTTCTTTTGTCTCTCTCTCTCTTGAACTTTCACTCTCCTTTTTTACATCTCTCTCTTTTTTTAACCTCACTTGATCTTCATATATTTGTCTTGGGGTTAAAGGTACAAGAGTGATTGGCCTTTTATTGAGTACAAAGGAGTATTTATTGGTATGTCCATCATGAGTCACATGCCTATCAAACTGCCATGGTCTTCCCAAAAGGATATGACCCGCATTCATTGGTACCACATCACACATAACTTCATCTTTGTATTTTCCAATTGAAAATGACACCAACACCTGTTTATTTACCCTAACTTCCCCACTATCATTCAACCATTGTAGCTTATAAGGTTTTGGGTGCTTCAAAGTTGCCAAATTCAATTTTTCCACCAAAATAGTGCTAGCCACATTAGTACAACTCCCCCCGTCAATAATCATACTACATACCTTATCATTAACATGGCAACGGGTGTGAAAAATGTTATCACGTTATACCTCATCATCTTCCTTGGCTTGAGCGCTAAGAGCTCTTCTGGCAACCAAAATTTCTCCACCCACCGGATATTCAAGGTCACTTGCATTCTCCAAAGGTGGAATGGACTCATCATCAGATTCATCCTCGGATTCGATACCACCCTCATCCTTCAAAACCATTACTCTCTTGTTTGGACATTGTGATGCAATATGACCTGCTCCCAAACATTTAAAGCACTTAATGTCATGGGTTCTAGAAGGTTGAGAATCTGATTTACCTTGATTTAATGTGCCTCCGACCTTATGTTCTTTGGAAGGTTCAGCCTTGGCCTTGAAACTAGGTTGGTCCTCCCTCTTGCTCCAACTCGATTTCCATGATGATGACGAACCCGAATTTTACCCAACCCGTGTGGAACCCTTTCTCTTCAATTGTTGTTCCACTTTAATGGCCATGTGTACCATGTCAGTCAATTCAACATAATGTTGCAATTCCACTACATTTGCAATGTCTCGATTAAGCCTATTTAGAAACCTAGCCATAGTCGCCTCTCGGTCCTCCTCTACATCAGCTCGAATCATGGCTATCTCCATCTCCTTGTAGTAGTCTTCAACACACTTAGACCCTTGAGTAAGAGTTTGCAATTTTTGAAACAAACCCCTATAATAGTGGCTTGGAATGAATCTCCTCCTCATAACAGTTTTCATCTCATCCCATGTGTCAATAGGTCTTTCTCCATTCCGTCTCCTACTCATAATCAGTTGATCCCACCAAACAATAGCATAATCAGTGAATTCTATGGCTGCCAATTTCACATTCTTCAATTCGGAATATTCATGGCAATCAAACACCAACTCTATTCTTTTCTCTCACTCCAAATAAGCTTCAGGATCAGTTTTACCTTGAAAGGTTGGAATCTTCACCTTTATACTACCCAAATTATTATCAACCCTCTCTCCATACCTATCTCCTCTATTCCCATACCTATCTTCTCTATTCTCATACCTAACTCCTCTACCTCCCATTCCACGCCTAAATCTACCCGCACTCATATTGGACATACGATCAGCCTCCTCCATGTCATTATCATCCCCGTAGTAATCATTAACTTCTTCTCTAACCGGAACTCTCTCTCGCCTACGTGCTTGTGGAACGGGTGTGGCTGTTCCGCACGTGAGTTTTCCACTTGATCTAATCGCTCATGTAATTGTTCCAATTCCCCCCTCATCATCCGTCTCATCTCCTCTACTAATGCCTCCTTCTAAAGCTTTATATCTATAGGGATGGAAGAATCCTCAATAGAACCTTTATCTTTGTTTCCGGACATGTTTTTCTTGCAAAAAAAAAAAAAAACAAATATGAAAATAAAGGACCTCACAGCACTCCCTCACGTGTTTTCGCTCAAATAATCAGTTCACTCAACACTCGTGTTTACACACAATAAATTCGGTTTTTACCCTCAGTATGTACTCACCACTCTTGCCTTTTTCCCCTCGTAATTTCTCAAAAGTTCTTATCAAACTAACCAAACAATAATCAAGATTTCTTAGTTGCATTCACACGAAACAAAATCTCCTAGGTTCACATGGAAACGAATCACAATGAAACTGGAATAACAAAACGAGTTTCAACTACCAGAATTTTTTTTTTTTTAATGTCACTGCACGAAACCAAGAAGAGAAATAACAATAGCTGATATATTCAACTATAGGATCGTTCTAAAAACAAAATTTTTGTACTCTTTTTTTTTTCGTTTTTTTTTCTTTTCTTTGGATTTTGTTTTTTTTTTTGTTTTTTTGTTTTTTGATATTAGAACTCACACACAATATACAATACTGATAATTTGCAAATCAAGATGACGTGAACAGTAACAAAAGAAGATGAACAGATCTGATTCTCTTTTTTTTTTCCTTTTTTTCTAGAATAAAATAAAGATAGGCAAACCTGAGTCTAAACTGTGCTCTGATACCAAATAATACAACCCTCGTCGATTTATTTCACAATTGATACCTAAGACCGTTTTAATCTCTGGTTTGAATGGAAACCGCGACCCAACACCTATAACGAGATGTGAACCTTGGTATAAGGATGACGCCACAATCAATGATGGAATGCTCGATTGATAAGTCAAGGAGGAACGCCACAGAGAAATCTGATAAGTTCCAGTTAGTTCTCAAAGAACTAAAGAGAAATTAAACTCTCAATTTTCATTCAATTCAAATATGTCATATTACATCTTTTTTTGTTCTTTATAAACTAAAACCCTAAAAGAAAAGAGAGACTACATGCCTTTTCCAAGAAGGAAACAAATATTCGGCTATTAAATGTCTTACAAAACAAGAAACTAATTAAACTAAAACAAGCAACTAATTGTCTTGATCCCTATTTGGAAGGCTGAAATTGAAGCAAATCAGCCTCTTAATTTGGGAAACAAATCAATTCATTATTCATTGAAAATCTAAAAATAGAAACAACTGAAATTGAATCTTCTCCACACACCCTAGCTTGTGCCACACGCCCAAGCTCAACTCCTATTCAGCCCAATCAATTGCCTTGATGATGTTAATTAGGCCTTGATCTTCATATGGGCTCATCTTGGACTTTATTAATTCGGAATCAGCCCAAGTGTCTTGAATCAGGCCATTTAGTACTTCCTTAAATCTCTTAGCTCTTGCCCTTGTTATTGGCCCAACCGGAACATGTAATGGATCACTTGGTGCAACTCTTTTGTTCGTATCATCATACAACTCATTCAAACATTTAAAATCAACACAAACACATGCTTAAACATAACTGGTCCATACACTAACATGCTTGCTCATCCATCCATTTCCTTGCTTTTCTTTCCATAATTCATCTCAAATTAATATAAAATCTCATATAAACTCATCAATTTATCAAAAGTCATTTAATTACATCAATTTTCCCATGTTGACCACATACTAGTATATACCATAACCAAGCTATTCTCTTTATTTCAAGCTCAACAATAACACCCAATTGCATCAAATAATCCAATAAAACCTTAAAATCAAAATCAATTAAATTCCATAACATTTTGGCATAAACCCTAACTCTTACCTTCTAGTTTTCTTGGCCCAAAACTCCTTGATGCTTCCTTTCTCTTCCAAGCTCAATTTGAAGTTAATCTAACTCTAATCTAATCATAAATTTCATCAAAAACTCATTAAATCAACTATAAAAAAATACCCATCAAACTAACCATAAAATTAACTCAACTTACCTTCAACTTTCTTCACTTTTTCTTGGGAATTTCTTAATAGGTTTGAGAGTTAGAGAAGAATGGATGGCCCTTGGAATCTCTTCTTCTTCTTCTTCTTCTTCTTCTCTCTCGGTTCAGCTCTCTCACGGTTTCTTCTTCATTTGGCCTAATGAACTCTCTTCTTTCCTCCTCTCATGCATCTCACTTTATATACCCATCATTCCAAAAGTCCAATTTGCCTTTTAACTACTTTAAAATATCAAGAATGCCATTAGTTGTCAAATAACTCATTTGATTGGTCCAAATTTCCATCAAATTAATCCACCAACCAAATCACTCCAATTCTAGTTTCTTTCCAACTAATTAGTCTTCTTTTTGACTTAAATATGTCATTATTTCATTGGTTCATTCATAATCACATGGATTGTGCTTCTTTAAAAGTCATCACTTCATGCAACTATTATTTAATCCTTAACCTTAAAATTTAATTCTCATTCACCTCTAATAAATTTCAAAAATATTTCATGGTCATCTTATCATCAAATTGATCATGCAATACTCTAATTGGGTGTCTTAACTTTCAATTTCATGCTTTGAAAAAAAATTTAATTGGTTTTAAAATCAATAATATTCGCTACTTTTCCAACAAGGGTATTTTCGTTGATTAATCTTCGGAACCCCTAAAATTAATTTAAACGGACTTATCTCTACTCCATTATAGTTCCATTTGTCTCTATTACTTATTCTAAAAATTTTTGATTTTTTGGGGTCTGACTCATAAATTCACTGTTCACTCATCACTATTCATCCGAAAACACTATTTTTTCTAGGAAAATAAAATTCTAGGTTCTACATACATAACGTTCATAATTTGTTCTCCTCATCAAATATGTCATTTCTAAGGGCTTGAAGCACAACGCACCCATCTAATTCCATTTAGAGTTGTCGTACGGCATCATGCGACACTTTTACTGAATTTGCAATCTTGATAATTTTGTATGCTTATTTCATTCTCTGCGGGTTGCTGGCTACGGAAGGTTCTTAATTTGTTCTCCTCATCAAATACGTCATTTCTAAGGGTTTGAAGTTGAATGCACTCGTCTAATTTCGTTTAGAGTTGGCATATGGCATTGTGTGATACTTTTTCAGATTATGCAATCTTGTCAATTTTGTATGCTTATTTTGTTTACGTTGGCTGGATTGCTACGGAAGGTTCTTAACTTGTTATCCCCATCAAATACACCATTTCTAGGGGTTTGAAGCTCAACGTAGTCGTTTAATTCCGTTTAGAGTTGTTGTACGACGTCGTGCGGCACCTTTGCTGATTTTGCAATTTTGCTTATTTTGTACACTTATTTCATTCTCTGCTGTTTGGTAGCTATGGAAGGTTTCTAATTTGTTCTCCTCATCAAATACTCCATTGCTAAGAGTTTGAAGCTCAACGCACTCATCTAACTCCATTTAGAGTTGTCGTACGGTGTTGTACGACATTTTTTGCCGATTGTGTAATCTTACTGATTTTGTAAGCTTATTTCGTTTACGTTGGTTGGCTTGCTACGAAAGATTCCTAACTTATGCTTCTCATCAAATACGTCATTTTTAGGGGTTTAAAGCTCAATGCAGTCATTTCATTCTGTTTAGAGTTGTCGTACGACGCCGTGCGACACTTTTATCGGTAATGTAATATTGCTGATTTTGTACGCTTATTTCATTTTCTATGGTTTGGTAGTTACGGAAGGTTCCTAATTTGTTCTCCTTATCAAATATGTCATTTCTAAAGGTTTGAAGCTCAATGCACTCGTTGAATTCCATTTAGAGTTGTTGTATAACGCTGTGCGACACTTTTACCAATTTTGCAATTTTATTGATTTTGCTCACTTATTTCGTCTACGTTGGTTGGGTTGCTACAGAAGGTTCCTAATTTATTCTCTTCATCAAATACGTCATTTCTAAGGATTTGAAGCTCAACGCACTCGTCAATTATTAGTTTACCTTTTAAATTTTACAAATTCACTTTTTCCATAGTTAATTTGAATAGGGTTTACAATTTTAGTAATTAGCAATTTGGATCTACAATCTTGTTGGGAACAATTTCGATTCATCATTATATTACTTTTGGACCATGTATACTTGTGCGAGATCTTTTATGTGTGTTTGGTGTATATGGCACACGCTTAGGATTAGTCATTACCCTTGTATTCGGATATTCAATGAAGAAATGAAAGCTTTCTTTCGCTACAAGTTCATCTTATTATGATTTTATTTTTTATTTTTAGTTTATAAAAGCGTCAGTCACTACCTATTTATATCATATTTCTTTGTGTGCATGGTGTGACGTTGAAGTAAAGCATTCACAATTTATTGGGCATAATAGTCATCAAACATACGAAACCAAGAAACTTTCAAACTCTATGGTCTTTAGTCTTAGACAATCTATTCAAACTCTATGGTCTTTAGTCATAGATTAGATTGTCTGATCATTTACAATTCTATATTTAAGATGAAACAGTTCCTAATTCTTTAAATAACATCTATGGTTGAATGTAAAATTTTAATTATGATACAACAATGAAATACAAATAAGTCCATAGAATATAAAATATAAAGTAAAAACATTAACATTTATACACATTTATCAAATTTAAACAAACGTCTACATCCTCCACAATCAACAAGCATAAAATTCATAGCCAATAACAAAAGCCACGGAGAATGTAATAAACACTGAAAATCCGTAGGAATAATTATACAAATTTAAAATCCATAGCTAAAGAATCAAATTCAAACCCTTGATTGCATTTGCTCCAATTGGACACCTTTGGACCTGTTCAACCGAACATAGTCTCCAAGATATTCCTCAAGATGAACAGAGAGGGACGACTTGTCAATGATTTCGTTGTGATACGACTTGCAGACGAGGTAGACAATTGTTTGAACAACAAGTCCAAAAAGATTCACCACGCACAGCAACACCAAGCATAGAATTGCAACTGGGATTGCAATTGCCAAATTGTGTGACCATTTCGAACCACGAGAATGGCGAAGAGAACTTCAACTCCACCAAAAAAGATGCTGAAGAGAATGAACATGCCCACTGCCAGTCCCATCTTGCCCTTTATCAAGTTTCTGCTCTTTTTCATGGCTTTGAGCCCGTACTTCTCTTCCAAAACAGACACTACGCTCGCTAATTGCCATACTACAGTGATATACACCAACCCCACCACGTATGCGATGAGTATCACTACAATGACCACGGTTCCGACCACAGAACCTCCAAAAAGAGCAACAAACAACGCCACAACCCCGATTGCGACGACGTTGTATGCAAAAAGAATAGCGAAAGTCCAGAGAAAAGTGACGAGAAGACGCTTCCAGACTCTAGGGACAACGCTGATGACCTTCTTGAAGGTGGTTTGGTTGGCAGTGAAGATGCAGGCGATGGTGTAGACAACGGCGGCAGTGGAGAGGAGAAAGAGGATCGATAAGAAGATGAAACAAGCGAGATCGAATAGCCAGAGGAGGTAAGATTTGTTGGAGGAGAATTGGTTTGAATAGTAGGTTTGGTCCGTTTGGTTGTTGGTGTTGATATTGGATGAGAGTAGGTTTGAAAGCGGGATTTGAGCAAGGTAGATGAACGAGCGAGGCAGGATTAGGGTTAGTGTGATGAGGGTGAAAATTCTTTTCCATGAAAATACGATTTTGAAGGACTCTTTGATGGTGCCAAAGCACCCTAGAGACTGCAGCTGATTTTGGTCTCTCTCCCTTTTTGTTTTCCAGAAAACAGAGGGATATGACTTACGAGGTGAGGATGCAGCAATCTAATCGGCATACATTTATAGGTAGCCAATACAATTATTAGACTCACTTTTCAATTACCCAATTGCCCTTGCTCTACAACTAAATTATAGAGTGATTACAGGAACAATTGTAATTCTTTATATTGAATTTGGCATAATAATAGGCTATGATTACTTATTCTGTCGTCTAAATCCTAGTTTTTCTTTTCTTTTTTTTTTTTTAAGAAAAAATATTTTGGGGAGGATAACATTATTTAAATTGACAACTTCATTAATACGAAAATGAGACAAACTTTAATAAAAAAGTAATTTCACGTGTTATATACGAAAAAGTCATTGGAAGAATGGTTGTTTTGAGAAAGTCATTGGAAAATGGTTGGTTGTTAGAAGGAAGGCTCTACTGAGACCAACTTTCCACACGACTTCCAAGACGCGTCCAAAACTCTTTTTTTTTTTTTTTTTTTGTTTTTCTTAAAAAATGACGCGTCCAAAACTCCTTTTTTTTTTTTTTTTTTTTTTTTTAAGAAAATGACGCGTCCATTTAATTGGATCATGTACACTTGCATCTACAAATCAGATCTAGATTGAGTTTCAATGGGACTGCGTTTTTAGGGAGCAGAATTTGAATGTAATTGATTAAATTAGATTGAATTGTATTATATTAAAATGGATTGAAATGAATTAAATTAAATTAAAAAATTATCATTTCATATTTGATAAAATTTGAGATTTAATTAAAATTATACTATATCATATTTGGTATAAGTTAAAATTATATTGAAATAAAATTAATTTAAATTTTTTATTATATAAAATCAATTTTAAAAAAAAATTGAAAAAAAATCCACAGTTCATCAATGTCTTTAACATTATTAACCCTGTAATGGTCGTGAATTATAGCTCAATATATAGGCCCAAAAGCCTATCATCGAAGCTCATAGATGGCCCAATTTGTAATATATCTTTTCAATTTTAGCATTGTAAATGTATTGTACAAGTACGCCCTCATTTATAGAATAAAGAAATAATTTAAAGTGTCTAGAGGTGTAATTGAATTTTGATAGAATTTCGATATGTAAAACCGAGTTACGATAAAATTTTTGAGTAGACTGGAAACGATTTCGAATACGAAAAGTGGTACAGTGATTTATTAAAGTATATGATGCAATTTGTATTAAGAAAATTTCGAGAAAGGGCATGGAGTAAGTAAGTTAGTTAGAGATATGTGCAAGGGCAATTTTGGAAATTAAAATGTGGAAGAATGTAGAGATTAATGATGGCAAAATTGTAAATTAAACCAATGGCATGCTTGTAATTATAAACAAACTTGAGGGGCAATTATAAAGGCACTTAAAGGCTATATATATAAGTGAAGCACGTAGAAGAATCAAGAAAGAAGTGGAGAAATTGCAGTGGGTTCGGCCAAGAAAACAGAATAGAGGACAACAGTTGTATTTTATCACTTTGAGGCCATTTTTGAGTGTTTTAAGGTCATACCAAGGATGTATACAGGCATATGAGTGAAATTTATCAATATCCAGTTGATTTCAAGTGGTAAGATCTAAGTTTCCTTGACTTGTATGTGTGAAAAGTTGGATTATTTTTTTAATGAGTTATATATGATTTTAATGAAATTTTTATGTATGGATTCAAGGATTTGAGACTTCAAATTGGTGGAAAAATAAGGTTAGAAGTTTAAGATTAATTGGTAAGTATACTAATCAAAATGAATTTTTGATTTAAGTTTAAGTTGATATTGGTGTGTGAATTAGTTGTTTTGCCATGGAATTTGGTATGATTTTGATTGGAATTCAAGTAAAAAACTTGAAGAAGTCTTGGTGTATGTTTGGATGTCATACACAGCAAAGAAAAAAATAGATGATTCAAGTTGTGTTTGATTTGTTCGAGTGAATTCATGCATGAAAATATGCTAAAATATCAAGTTAGAATGTTGAAATTGAAAATCAAAAGCATGGCAAATTGGTTGTTATGTATTGGGCCATGGAAGGTTTATTATGATGGATGATTGTTTGTTATTGTTTTGGATGACTTTGTGGGTTGTTCTGGTGATGAATTTAGCATGAAATTAGAAAGAATTTTATTAGATGTAAAAGGGTGCATGTCATGACCTAACCATGTCATGATGCTAGGTTGTGAGTTTTATAAATTTAACTCGGTTTGATATCATTTTTGCAAGTATTAGAATGTGATTTTGATGAGAAAAATTGAATTAGATTGATGGTATGAAAAGTGATGCATATTCATCCAACATAGGGGTAAAATGGTCCAAAAGTTTGTTTAATGTGTTAATGGGAAAATTGAACTCTAATTGAGATGTTTTGCATGTATAAATTGAGAAATTCAAACGGAAAGTATATGTGAATAATTGGAATCGTTATGATTTGAATAAAGGCTATTCGGAGTTCCCGTATAGTTCAATATTTGTTTGTATGTTAATGCACCAATGGAAGTATCTATGTATGATTAAATCCGATGGTAACGTCGCCTAAACGTAGAATACGAAAACATGTAGGTAACATGGAAGTGAGGGAATCCTAAGTGGGGCGTTATTGTGAGTTAATATTAGGTGAATGTCTTTTTAAAAATGTTTTGATATGATGTATTAAGAATTTGTGCCATGATATGTTGAAAATTTGATTTTGAATTAAATGAGTTCTATATGAAATATTTTGCATGGATTGTGAAACTTTTATACAAGATACGAATTTTATGAAATTAGAAAGTTTATATGAAACATGTATTGTATGATAAAAAGCAACTGATTTAGAAATGTTTTATGAGCCTATGGTATGCCTATGGGTATCACAGATATCTCCAGTCAATATTAAATATACAAAACATGAATTTACAGAATCATTGTATCCGTCCAACCTATCAATCGAGAGTAGGAGACTGAGCGCCCTGGTTACCTGTTCCTGCACCTGGAGAGGTTTTTAGAAAACAAAAATAGAAAATGATGAGTTAAAAGAGTTCAGTGAATGTTTAGCATTTTCTATCTAAATCATTTCTTTTAAAATCTACCTCCCAAAAAAATGTTTAAGTAATTTTTAATTTTTTTTTAACGATATTGCTTTTAAAACTATAAACTTTAAAGATTTAAGCTTTTGGAATCAAACTTTATAATGCTAAAATACATATAAAATAGCTTTTCAAACATATATAAAATTTTTTTTCTCAATCTCATTTCTAAAAATTCACTTTTTCCTTCTAAAACTGAACCAATAGAAATCCTCAGAAACTACGATCACATGATGACTAAACTAGCGTCGCTCCATGTGATATCATCTAGTGACTAACTAGCACCGCATAATCTCTAGTCACGTGATGACTAAACTAGCGACGTTCACCATGACAAGCTACAAAGACATCTCCCAACCACTCAGCGGAATGTTACATCACAAACATGGAGCAAGACAATACCCCACACGTGTAGAGGGCCACATGACAAACTCGACTCAGACTCAATCCCCCCGAGGTTAGTGACTCACCCTCCCAAAACTTGCCTTACATGATAGGATATACCGACCGGATCTAAAGCTATAAAGCTATAACTACTATAAATGGTGGGTATACTATTGGCCTTTGAAAACATTATTTTTCTGTAATTCAAATTTTGATTTTTTGTTCTCATTCGATAAATGTGGAGCTATAAAACATTTTTCATCAACTTACTAAATCATAAAAATTCCACATTTTGGTAACTTCATAAATAAAAATATTTCATTTCTTAAACTAATAGACAAAGCATATATAAACTAATGAAAGTAAGGAATTCACTTTAGATTTCTAAATTGCATCATTGCTTGCTCTAAAGTAAACAATTTAAAGCATTTAACATTCATAAATTATAAAAAAAAAAAAAACATTCTAAAACACATTTAAAGTTTCGTAAAATCAATTTACACTCACTTGGCTCATTTACTTGCTAGAATGCTCCCCCTTAATTCTCCCTCGGTTTTCTTGCTTCCTTTCCACCTATCATATACATTTTAACTTTTAGAAGTTAACGCCTAATTCCGATTTTTAAATTATTACAAACATAACACCTCACTAAATTGCATAAAGTTATTCCAACATCATAATTTATTTTTTTTTTCATTCTATTCCTTTGGTTCAAATTTATTCAACCACACACACATAAATTTCATAAAATCTATCAAAAGCATTACATAATCATTCAAACATTTTCTTCTTCTCTTAGCCGAATTAGTACCACATTCAAACTCAACTCTTCCTTTTCATTTTCACATAAACTTGATCGTCATAATAGCCCCCCAACAGCCCTTAAACCTATCACAGAAACTCAAAACAGCTTACACCCTTTTTTGAACTCCCTTTGGCCTAATTGAACCTATCCTTTTCACCAAAATTTCATTTCACATTTTTAACACCATAATCATCTTTCCAACGCACATTTAAGCATAGAATTTCATCAAAATGGATCAAACCAAATTGGAACATAAAATTTCTCTCTTGGTCGAACTACACACATCAACATTCACTAACCTAAAATCTCACCAACTTCACATTTTTATACATCAAAACAGCCTTTAATCTATGCCAAAACAATCAAATTCCATTTAAATCATCTTACCCTATCATGGCTGAATTGCATACCTAAAAATACACCAACATTTCATCAAGTTCTTCCACACAAAATCCATCCAAGATCACTTTTCAAACCATGACAGAATTTTAACATCTTAAACAATAATCAAACTACTTCAATTCAACATATTTTCTTGGTTAGTTCACTTACCACTTCCTCGTTAGTCTTTTGCCTTACTTTTCCACTTGTTTGATGCTTCAAAACTCTAAATTCAAGCATGAAAAACTCATTAGATACATGTGCAATCCATGGACTGTTCTTGACAGGTTTTCACCTAAACATTTTCATGAAAACTTCAATCTTACCTCTTGATTTTTGCTTGATCTTGTTTGATAATCTTCCTAGACTTGTTTTCTATCTTTTATTGGCTTGAAATCACTTGAAAAATGACCTGGAAAGCTTGAAGAACAGCTACTATCCTTGGTTTGCAGCTTGACTGAATACCCCTACAGTTTCTGCTTTGTTTCTCTTTTGCAGACAGTCCACTTCTTCTCTCAAATTTCCAGTAGCTTCTTCACTTATGTAGACTTTAATGACCTTAACAAATTGCCCTTAAAGTTTGTTACACAATTACATGTCATGTCACTACTTTTCTTGATCATGTCACCCTCTTTTATTTCTATATTTCTCATGCATTTACACTAATTTTTTTCAAATGTTTACTTACAATGCAATTAATTCATGCATTCACTTCATGCCCTTTCTTGGAAACCTTCTGAACATCAATTTTATCTTATACTTTAAATAAATCATCATGTTACTTTTCAAATTCGAATTCATTTCCAATCCATTCAGAAATTCTATTAAAATTCGATTATATGATCTGAAAAATTCAACAACTTTATTATTTCTTCAATTATGGCATTTTTGTACAACATATTTACATTTTTTTATACAAATCTCCTCTGCAGTACGAAATTCGAAAGATGGACATCACAATAAAAAAGTTCTAAAACAAAAATTTCTTATTTTTTTTACTACATACAAACAAATCAACAAAAGAAAACAACAACACAAATTCACCTCACATCTAAAAGTATTACTAGATTCTGAAAAGGCAAATCAATCAAACACAAAGAAAATAAGAGAGTGAACTGAGAGAGTGACTAAGTCCAAAGTTTGAAACTAGTATTCAAAATAATAAATGAATCAATGAAGTATGGCAAGAAGAATTTAAAAACAATGAACAAATATAAACATACAAACAAATCAATCAAAGTCAATCTAAACAAATCAACCCAACATAAATGAAATGAGAGGGTGAACTAAGTAGACTTACCAGCTCACTGAGTTATGGATCAAAGTACCAAATAATGGAGCTACTGCTTCAAAGTGAAAGAAAGAAACAGAAGAAATGAAAGGCAAAACAAAGTGGAGAAATTAAAGGTGAAATCATGAAACAAGAAACCAAAGTGAAGAAATGAAAGACAAAACAAATACTTATCGACAGTGACAACAAGGTCAAAAGTAAGAGATAAGAGATGAGAAGAGAACTATAGGTGGCTGCTCGAAAAAGAGGAGAAAAAATAGGGTTGGCTTCAATCATTTTAGGGTTTGAATGGTTTATATAGGGGCATGCAAAATTATACATGTACCCCCATTTCATGAATTGGATTAATTCTAGATATCTAAAACCAAACTGATTCGTCAAACATGGTGTTTTCTAATATCCGAACATCTTAAATTTGAACATAGAAACCGAAATGAACATATGTGGGTCAAGTCGAGTCGTTTAGGTCAATTCTATGTTTTCGTGTCCACCCTTACCCACAATCTTCCTTTCCAAAATGAGACCTTTAATAACACCTTTGAGTGCCAAACATTCTAAAGTCATATGCCATACCTCATTATAGTAATAGTAAAACTTATTGTGATTTCTTTACTAGTCAAAAGTCTTCATGGGTTGGGGTCTGCCAGAGTTCTCTTGGTTTCTCTAAGCTAGATAAACCTTTTCTCTGGTATCCATTACTTCTATATAAGTATCATATTAGCTTGCGAACTTCTTTCGTTCATCATTTATATGAGCTTTATTGGTAATCTAACTTAAAGATTAGTCTGTCTTTTATAGGAGAGCTATACCCCTTGAATTGTTCTTCCCATTTCTTTCTTCCTCTTCTCTAATTTGTTCTTGCTTGCTTCTCCCTAGGCTTTGCGATCTGGAGCATCTAAAGACTCCTTCATCTAATATAAATCACAATTTGATAACAAAAGTCTCGAAGGGTTTTGATAGGTATTCTTATAGATGTTGCAATAAAGCTATTTGTTTTTATCTAGCCCTATTAAAATCATAGCAATGATGCTCTTGTCTTGAAGATTATTAATATAATTGAGCTCCTTCTAGAAACGACCTATATAGCCCTTCAGAGCTTCCCCTTTCTTTTGGAATAGTATTGTCATATGACATGATGACACATGTAGCCTCTCTGAAGCCTGATAGTGTTGAATGAACAACTTCTAACATTGTCTTCCATTCATTACACTCCTAATTAGGAGCTTCCAAAACCACTTTCATGGTGCTTCTTTTAAAGTGGATGGGAAGCACTTGCATTTTATGTTGCCATTGGTTGTTAGCAAGTCCATCCGTACGTTAAAGTATCTAACTAATCATATGGATTACTTTCTCTTTAATACAAAGTGATAGTTAGGATCTTGAAACGACATGGCAGTGGCTCATTGGCAGTTTCCCTACTTAATAGATTTCCACAGGGATAGTCTTGGTTCTATATTTCCGTCATTCCAAGCAATCAAGTCTTCTAAGCAATCCTTCATAATCCCACGGGTCACCCTAAGTGTTGTTTGACCTTTCAAAATTCTAACATTCCTATGATCTTCTTGGCCATTGCTAGTAGTGCTATAGTTTGGAGATGTCGTTCTGACGGGCCTTTGGTACACATCTTCACTATGAATCTCATTCCTATTCATTTGTTGGAGAGGACATTGACCTGGCTGTTGCCTTTACCTTAGGGTGGACTTTACTTAGTAAGGGATTCACTTACTACATTTAAATTAGTAATTGGATAGTTTGATGCAAATTGAATATGAATAATGAATGGATGGGCCACAATGTAAGACAGATTGAATTAGAGACTTCCTTAGCCCTTCTTCTAGCACCAAAATATTGATATAAAAAATTAGTCAAAACCTAAATTGATGCAAATTAAATATGAATAATGAATGGATAGAGGTAGTAATGGTAAGTAAATAAAACAATACTTGTCGACGTTGAAATTCAGTCGACGAGTATTCAATGCCCAATACCTACAATCAATGTAAGAAAACACAGAAATCGAGAAGAAAATAATGAAGGACCAAGAACCAACCACGAAGATAAAGAATTTTTAACGTGGTTCAGCAAGTGTGCCTACGTCCACGGCTGTCTCTCTTAAATTCTGTAGAGTGACAGTATGATATTCAATGTGTCGTTTACAATGGTTTTTAATTCCTATTTATAGGGGAAGAGTTGCTACAGATTAGGAAGCTACCAAATAGGAAGAGAATCATGAATTAATTACACTTCCTAATCTGTTTGAATAAAATCAGGAAACTGCTCCTTAAAATTCGAGATAATGTTGACTGAGTTTGAATTTGAATTAATTTTCATATCTGGAGAGAGAATGATGAGAACCCCGTATATAAGGATATGACACCATAAGCAAATTGAAACACAACCCCAAGAAAGATTAAAACAGGTTTATAAAATAAAGAATTTTGACCCATTGATTATATGTCAATCAAGAAACCAAAGTTATAAAGAACTTTGACTCAATTATTAGAACTCAATCAAGAACCAAAATTATCAAGAAGGATATTGACGCCACTCCCAAGACATAAATGAGAAGGTGGGAGATAAGTCATGAGTTCGATCGCCACAAGCAAAGCTTAATAAGATCACATGTTCATGGAACTGATAGAAGAACAGAGGAGAAAATACTCTCTCTCAATTAACCACAATTGGCTGCCTATTCATTCATCTTCCGTTTACTTAGGGTTACAAGTTTATTTATAGACAAAATAATAAAACATAATATGAAACCCTAGCCCTCTAACAATTGGGCTCACTAAACATTCTCATGGGTTAAAATAAGCTTGAGCTTAAATTATTTAAATGTTCCAGCCCAATACATTAATTAAGACCCAACATAAAATTAAATAAACCAACTTAATTTAAAACCCATTACAATTAAAATAAACTAGCCCAAATTATTTAAAACCCAATTAACTTGCAATTGCTTCAATTAACTCCCAAAGCCTTTAAGTTTAAGCCCAACAGCCTTCTAAATTAGCCCGCTTGACTTTCAATTGCCTCATTGTCCAATTATCTCATCGTCCTCCATGCTCGCTATCTTGGTTTCCATAAGAGAATCACTATTTGATTAGGTAACTACCCGTTCTGAAAAATATTGCATTAATTGCACTCTGGGCGAACTGCTGTTTATGGCGACCTCGAGCTGGAGCTCGTTGAGAAGCGAATAGCGAGCTGTGCTTATGGTGAATGGTGGAACGAGCTACAATCTCGCTGTGAGACGAGCTCGTTGTTGGGGGCTGAGGAGATTACTGGGACGGGCTGTAGAGCTCACTGGGCTTGCAATTGACATCTGGGCCTTGTCTGATGGGCCTTGATTGGACTAACTTTATTGGGCCTTAGTTGGGCTTTTACCAACCCATTTAGTAAGTCCAGAAAAATACATATAACATTAGCCCCCTAGCTCTCAGTTCGTTCTGCGAAATAGGAGCTCGAGCTCGCTGGTAAAAGCTAGCTTACTTGGTAAGTCAGCTTGGTGGTAGGAGTTGTGCACTCAAAAACCTTATAAGAGGTTACGAGTTCAACTCCAGACGCGACCCTCAAGAGGCCAAAAGGGATTGCCCATGATGGTCTTCACCCTTGGCTCGGCATGGTCTTCACCGCTGGTCCCATACAAATCATTCTGTAGGTGAGGTTCCGACCCCCCGGGTGTTGACCGATTCCGATTGTCAACAATACTGATGTAAGAATAAAGCAAATAGACATTTTTAATGTAGTTTGACTCTTTTGAGTAATGTTTTGGTCCATGGTTATAAAAGGGGAAAGACTAGTTTTTAGTAAAGTCTCTATTTTTGATGAACCATCAACTTATAATGTTCTTAGATGTGGTTTTTGTTCACATGCAAAGTATCCCTTCGTATAGTGTTAGGGCTCTATGTTTGCATATGATTTGGTCACTAAAATATAGTATAATAAATATGTCTATATTTGAATGAAAGTATACTTATGGCAGTTTCCTATATGAAGAGATCTTATATGATTTATAAAGATCTTCCTATTTGATAAGATTCTCTTTCTCTTTCTAGAGATTGGCTAAAATAAGGAAATATAGTAACTCCAGATGGCTGTAAAAGGTCTTTTGCTTCTAGTTACCTACACTGCATAGGCAATTGCGAGCTAATGATGTGTCACGAGCTATTATGCCAATACACGCTCAAGTTATTTTCCCATGCTAGCTGGTTAATTCGGACCACCTTATTATCTTGGTATGGTTGATCCTGTTAAGTGTTCCTGCTAATATGTTTTATGGTTGATGAACTTCGCACCACTTTACTCCCAATTTGACTTTTTGGGCCCGTCAATTTGTTGGACCTTAACGTGCTTTTAGGGCCGGTGTTATTTTTATACATAACATAACGTGATATGATTTTATTAATCATAAAAAATATAATCATATAATATTTGAAACACTTAATAAAGTCAAATATGAAAAAAAAAATGTCCTACAATGATGCTAATTCACTTTTTCAATACTTCTTTCCACAACAGTAAGAATTGGCTTTCATCTTCTCTTATTATAGAATTATTTATTAAAGTCCCCTTAATAGTGCTCTTGAACTATGTTATAGTTTACTTACATATCGATTTCAAACGGAAAGACATGATTTATAATATGTTCAACTGTGAATTAATTACCACATATGACATAGCTGTGGAAATAATAAGCCAACTCTACATAAATGTAGTATTACTGAAAAATAGTCAAGTACAAAGAAAGCACAATGATTAATGAAATATTTAGCAGGTCACAGACCGACAAATTTTCTACCATTCTCCAAACGAAGCCTCCTACAAACTTAATAAAAAAATAAAAATAATAAAAAAAGAGCGTGCATTAATTTACCCAAAGTCAACAAAATTTCCCATTCTATTGCGCTTTCCAAAAGGAAGAGAGAGTTTGTTTTCGTTTAAGACTAAAGTGCACCTCGATAAAATCACAAGTCAGATTCCACTCTTTTGGCTTCCACTCTTTCCCTTCATTATCTTCTCTCCTTGATTTGACCTCTATTGGTTATCTCTCTCTGCGAGGGGGAAAAAGAAGAAGAATAATTTAAGATATATCAAAATTGTATTTATTTATGATGGAATTGATTTTAATTTCAAAAAGAATATTTAGAGCTTTAATGACGTCAAAATTGATTTTGGGATTAAAATACTTCTATGTTAGTATTTTGAGCTTTTATGATATCAAAGTTGATTTTGGGATAAAAATACTTTTATAAAAAGTCAGATAACGAAACAAACAGACTGCACCGAAAGCAACAAAATTCCAACTTCTATGAACTCCTCACATTAAAATGATTCAATAACATATTATGAATCCAATTTGATGTTGATTGTCCCTACTAAGGTCTTTAGAAAAGTTCTAAGTATCTTTTGATTGTCCAAGTTGTTAAAAGTTCTAAGTATCTTTTTCATAAACTTATATTTCCTTTATGAATTAATTCTCTATTCATGATGTTTTCTATTTCATGCATTAATTCTTTATTCATGATGAATCCAATTTGATGTTGATTGTCCCTACTAAGGTCTTTAGAAAAACATTATGCATCAAATTTAAAAATAATTCACCAACAAAAAAAGAAATCATAAATAAAGAATTAATGCATGAAATAGAAAACATCATGAATAGAGAATTAATTCATAAAGGAAATATAAGTTTATGAAAAAGATACTTAGAACTTTTAACAACTTTAACAAAAGGGCACAATAGACGGTTATACATAGCTGTAAAGGAAACAATGCCATTTAGCATGACTTTCAATAGAGAGTAAAATATTCTTATGTTATGTTGTTACAAATTGACAAATTAACATTTTAGTAATGAAACCTTCCGTAAAAAATTCCATGTTATAAGCGTATTCTAGCATACATCTGGCCTATACATACACTTGATTACAAAAAAAAAAAAAAAATACATGATTGCGTTCTGCAATGTGAAATTGCAATATATGATATGTGATTATAAATAAATATGTGTAATTATAATCAGTAAATGTGATTATATTTACTGATTGTAATAACACATGTTTAATTATAATCACATATAATAAATTACAATTACACATATTTGAATGCAATTACACCTTTTTTTTTTAAGTGTATCTATACCCTAGATGTACCTAAAGATATATATATTGAATCATTATAAAATGTTAAAGATTTTAGATATATATATATGTATATATATTGAATCATTATAAAATATTAAAAATTCTTGAGAGAATTTCAATGGTGTGGAAAGAATAGTTTGGATGTATCTAATGTTATAGTGGTTTCCACAAAGAAAAGAAATGTAGAGGTAATTTGGTAGTTTAGTTAAAAGATGGAGGGTTAGTTTGATAAAATCACAAGTCAAACTCCACTCTTTCAGCTTCCACTCTTTCCCTTCATTATCTTCTTTCCTTGATTTCGCCTCCATTAGTTATATCTCTCTCTGGGAGGGAGAAAAAAAGAATAATTTAAGATTTATCAAAATTGTATTTATTCATGATGGAATTGGTTTTAATTTCAAAATGAATATTTTTATAAGTAGAGTTTTTTTTTTTTTTGAATAAATTACAAATTAGCTATCAAATTCAAACCTATTTACAGATAGAATCAGCTTTATAGGTTTATTATAGTTTAGCTACCTACCATTAGTTTAGGTTAGTCAATAGTTAGTCAATTTCAACACATCCAAGAGTATTTTTGTCATTCAACTGTATTTTAACTTTTTTATAATTTAAAAAATTATAATTTTTTTTTTATAATTGAAAAATCAAAAACTTAAAAAAATTTAAAAGATTGTCTCCACCCAAATCATCACTTACCCAGTCCATTTTCTTCATCCCTCCATCACCCAGTTCATGAATAACCTTTAATATCATCATCCACCATCATCATCAATCTATCATTATAATCACCATCATTATCATCATCAACCTATCACCATCATCATTCTTCCTCTTTCTTTCTTTCTCTTCACCCCCACCCCCCCCCCCCCCCCCCCCCTCCCCTCCGCCTCTCCCCTCTTTCTCTCCCCTTCTTTTGTATTCTCTCCCCATCTAGAATTTGGGTTTTCCAGGTAAACCAATAATTCTAGTAAGTGTACGGTTTCACAATAAGTTGACAAGACCCAATCCAGATTCTCTCTAGGCTAGTACCTGGTGGGTCTTGCCTGACACTCCGACGAACCCCTTTTAAGCTCGACTGGTCGGCTAATAGGATTCGTGGAGCGAACCCTGAAACTTGCCCGTGTACTCTTGCTTTGAAACTACTTTAATATCTTTATTTTAAAATTAGTTGGATTGGTTTGTTGATTTTCCAATTTTCATCAACTTTCTAAAATTAGAAAAGTGACCATTTTGATTTCAACATCCAAAAATTTGTTTTAACGAAAATTCGACAGCATAATGGCTGCGTTTATAAGATTTCCCAAATTTCCTGCATTTAAAATTACACTCCTAAATCATTTCCAACATGACTCAACTTCTTCTACAAACATGCATTTCAAAAATTAATTCATCAATTTCATAACACCATTAATACTAATTGACTGTGATGTGAGCAGCAAACATGACATTGAAGTTGATGGTGCACGTGACAAGGATGCCCGATCCAAGGATGAATTGAGCATACCCGATGGACCAATCACAAGAGCAAGGTCAAAGAGGTTAAAAACGGCATTTCAAGGCTTTGTGCAACATTTTATTGACTTGGAGCTGAGGGTGCGTGATAAGGCTTATGGTGGACCGTCAATGGTGGCCTACGATGGACCGTCAAGTGGAGTCAAGGGGCCAACCCAATATGTCAACCTAACTAGCACATATGGGCCTGATTTTAAAGTCTAGAATTTATTTTATTTTAGCCCATTATGTAACACATGTCATGTGCCATGCATGTGATTTCATTAATATGGTGTCATGTTTATATTGTTTTGGGCTAATTATTTAAATTTGATAAGTAGGCTATATAACTAAGCCCACTAGGGCATCTTAGGGTTTATTTGTGAATTACAAACACTATAAATAGGTATTTATGCCTTCTTTATGAACAGTTACGGGATTTTCAGATTAATAAACTATTTTCTCCTAAGTTCTTCATTGAACTTTTATCCAACTTATCGAGGGTTAATCTAACTTTTTGTGGTGTTCAATTTTACTCTTGAATGTCTTAGTTTTTGTTTGCAATACAACAATAGGTCAAGATTTCACATAATTGAATCTTGTTTTGGGAATTGGGGTTCTTGGTCCAAATCTAGTTTTGGGGGTTTCGAGACTTGATCTTGGGGTTTCCGCATCATTTGGTATCAGAGCTTTGGCTCAAACAGGTTCTATTCTATCCTATTTACGTTTCGTCACCCTGTTTATTATAATTTTGTTTTTCTTTTCTTTCCATGGTTTTGTTAATCTAAATTCTGCAATTTTTTTGAATTGGTGATATTATTAAAAAAAAAAAAGAAAAAAAAAAAACAGAAAAAAAAGTAACAAAGAAAAAAAAAAAAAAAAAAAAAAAACGAAAAAAAAAAATTGTAGAACCTTGAATTGTTTGCAGCTAGTATAATCAAGTAGCTGAATTTGTGTTCTTTTTGCTTCCCATGTTCGTTTGGTATTGATTTTAGCCTAAGTATTCATTGAATTACACTTTGCAAATTACATCTGGAATTAGGACTGTTAAGGTTTATTTGGTGTCTAATTAACCTTAAATTTGGGGATTTGCTATTGTTCTTGATTTCCATTATTTTGAGGATATTAGAACGTCGATTGAACCATCCATTATATGAATTTTGTGCATATCTTTCCTTGGTTCTTCTTCTTGTCAGTTTGTTTTCATATTGCTTTCTATCTTGTTTAAATTCACTCTAAATCCTCAAATTGTGTTGTTGTTCGTTTTCCTTGGTTGTTTTCTTTGTTTAGCCATTGTCTTGAGTTAATTGAATTACTACAAGTTGGTGACTCTTGGTTTGCATTGGTGATTAGTTCTTTAAAGAACTCAAGGAAAAATAGAGAGTGAGAAAGAAAAAAAGAGTGACAGAACAGGTCATAGAAAAAGAGTAAAACACAATAGATTAGAGTGACATTCAATTGAGCATAAACACGTGAGGGAGTGATTGGTGAGGTCATTTTTTTTAGTACTAACATTTTCTTGCAGGTATATAAACATGTCTAATCATGAAAGTGAAAGTGCGAATCCGGATCTGAATTTTACAGTTCGAGCAATGCAACAATAATTTAAACGAATGAATCTTGTTTTTGGTGAAATAAGGGACCGAATGGATATGCAAGATGCTGCCATTGCTAACTTGCGAAGGGAGCCACCTATGCAAGCTCAAAATGGTAGAAGGCATGCGAGACGAGCTATTTTCCCACGTGTATAGGAATTTGATGATGAGATATCTGAGGATGTTGAAGATGAAGAAGAGCAGGTTGCATATGAGGGTAGATATATGCCTCGAGGTGGAAGGCAAGAAAGAAGAGCACGAAGAGATCATAGAGGTCAGAATCGACAAGATGGCAACAGAAATTATAGAGGTCAGAATCGACAAGATGACAACATTAGTAGTATCAAGATGAAGATACCGTCCTTTCAAGGCAAAAATGATCCTGATGTGTATCTTGAATGGGAGCGTAAGGTGGAAATGGTCTTTGAATGCCACAATTATTCCGAAGAAAAGAAGGTGAAGCTTGCTGCAGTTGAATTCACTGATTATGCACTTGTGTGGTGGGATCAATTGTTGTTGACCAGGAGGAGAAACCATGAGAGGCTTATTGATACTTGGGATGAGATGAAGGCTGTCATGAGGAGACGTTTTGTTCCTAGTCATTATTATCAAGAGCTTTATCAGCGTTTGCAAGGTCTTACACAAGGCTCTAAAAGTGTGGAGGATTACCATAAAGAGATGGAGATGGCTATGATTCGAGCAAACATTGAAGAGGATCGAGAGGCTACTATGGCTAGATTTTTAAGTGGGCTAAATCGAGATATTACCAATATAGTTGAGTTGCAACCTTATGTGGAGTTAGAAGATATGGTGCACATGACAATGAAAGTGGAGAAGCAACTGAAACGTAAAGGGGCAACAAGAGTTGGGTTTAATGCAAGTTCAGGTTCAAGTTCCAATTGGAGGTCTAATTTGGGAAAGAAAGATGATAAAACTGTTTCGAAGCCTAAGGAAGATGAAATCAAGCATAAAGGCCATAAGGACAGTAAAGAGAAAGGTAAAAACACTTCTCATCCTCAAAGAAATAGAGATATTAAATGTTTTAAATATTTGGGAACATGACATATTGGTTCTCAATGCCCTAACAAAAGGGCAATGATTTTACGTGATAATGGGGATATAGAGACTGAGGATGATGAGAGTGATTCTATGCCACCTTTAGATGATGCTAGTGATGTAGAGTGTGTTGTGGAGGGTCATGCTTTGGTTATAAGACGTGTATTGAATACGCAGGTGAAAAAGAATGATGGTGATGAGGTTCAAAGAGAAAATATTTTTCACACCAGATGTCTTATCCATGATAGAACATGTAGTATGATTATTGATGGTGGTAGTTGTGCGAATGTAGCTAGTACCACTTTAGTGGAGAAATTGAATTTGCCTATGTTGAAACATCCTAGGCCATACAAATTGTAATGGTTAAATGAGTGTGGAGAAGTTAGGGTGAATAGGCAGGTATTAGTTTCGTTTTCCATTGGAAGTATAAGGATGAGGTGTTGTGCGATGTGGTGCCTATGCATACTGGTCATTTATTGCTTGGTAGGCCTTAGCAATTTGATAGACGTGTCTTTCATGATGGGTACAAAAACAGATACACATTTGAGAAAGATGGGAGGAAGATTACACTTGCTCCTTTAACTCCAATGCAAGTGTATGAGGATCAGTTAAAGATTAAGAGAGCTCTTGATGAGAAGAATAAGAGTGGAGTTGAAAAGAGTGAAAAGAGACATTTTGAGATTGAGATAATAAAAGTGAGTGAAAATAAAAAGTGCCCAATTGAAAAGAAAGAGAGCACATCTCAGAAAAAGAAAAAAGAAAATGAGAGCAAAGTGAGTTTGAGTGAAAATAAAGAGTGTCTGATTGAAAAGAAAGAGAGTACAGTCCAAAATGAGGGAAAAAAGATAGAGAGCAAAGTGAGCTTGTATGCGAAAGAAAGAGATGTTAAGAGTGTCTTTTTTGCAAACAAGCCAATATTTGTACTCTTGTACAAAGAGGCTTATTTAAATGATTTTAACCTTAACACTTCTTTGCCTAATGTTGTTGTTGCTCTTTTATAGGAATTTGCAGATGTCTTTCCTGAAGATATACCAAAGGGGTTACCACCAATTAGAGGGATAGAACATCAAATTGATTTGTTACCCGGAGCTGCTATTCCAAACCGACCAGCCTATAGAAGTAATCCTGAAGAGACAAAGGAACTTCAAAGGCAAGTTGAAGAGCTTTTGGCGAAGGGACATGTTCGTGAAAGCATGAGTCCGTGCGCCGTTCTTGTTTTGTTGGTGCCAAAGAAGGATGGAACATGGCGGATGTGTGTGGATTGTCGCCCTATCAACAAAATAACGGTAAAGTATCGACATCCCATTCCTCGATTAGATGACATGCTGGATGAATTACATGGATCCACTATCTTTTCTAAAATTGATCTTAAAAGTGGTTATCACCAAATTAGGATGAAAGAAGGAAATGAGTGGAAAACTGCCTTTAAAACAAAACATGGTTTATATGAGTAGTTGGTTATGCCTTTTGGTTTGACTAATGCGCCTAGTACAATTATGCGTCTTATAAACCATGTATTGCGTGTATTTATAGGCAAATTTGTGGTTGTTTATTTTGATGACATTTTAGTGTACAGTAGAAGCTTACATGATCATATTAGTCATTTGAGATGTGTGTTTAAAGCTTTGAGCCGTGAAAAATTATATGCTAACTTGAAGAAGTGCACTTTTTGCATAGATAGAGTTGTGTTTCTTGGTTTTGTTGTTAGTGCCAGGGGCGTGGAAGTTGATGAAGAAAAGGTGAAGGCCATCAAAGATTGGCCCACGCCAACAACAACAACAGAAGTGAGGAGCTTTCATGGCGTCGCTGGTTTTTATCGGAGGTTTGTGAAAGATTTCAGTACCATTGCCGCGCCTTTAACTGAGATCATCAAGAAGAGTGTAGGATTTAAGTGGGGTGAAGCGCAAGAAATCGTATTCAACACGTTGAAAGAAAAGCTAAGTTCTGCTCCTTTGCTTATTTTACCAGATTTTTCTAAAACATTTGAAATCGAATGTAATGCTTCTAGTATTGGTATAGGTGCTGTTCTCATGCAAGACAAATGACCCATTACTTACTTCAGTGAAAAACTCAATGGAACTACCTTGAATTATTCCACATACGACAAAGAGCTCTATGCTTTGGTAAGGGCATTGGAAACATGACAGCATTATTTATGGCCAAAGGAATTCGTGATCCATACCGATCATGAGTCCTTGAAGCACTTGAAGGGGCAAAGTAAGCTGAATCGATGTCATGCAAAATGAGTTGAATCCATTGAAACCTTTCCTTATGTCATTCAGTACAAGCAAGGTAAAGAGAATGTGGTAGTTGATGCACTTTCTAGGAGGTATGCCTTAATCACAACTTTAAGTTCTAAACTTTTAGGATTTGAACAAGTTAAAGATATGTATGCTACTGATTCTGATTTTGCTAATGTGTATAATGCATGTGAGCATAAAACTTTTCAAAAGTTCTATAGGCATGATGGATTCTTGTTTAGAGAAGGTAAATTGTGTGTGCCTACATGTTCTTTGAGGGAATTGCTTGTGCGTGAGGCACATAGTGGAGGTTTAATGGGTCATTTTAGTAGCAAACATGACATTGAAGTTGATGGTGCACGTGAGAAGGATGTCCGATCCAAGGATGAATTGAGCATACCCGATGGACCAATCACAAGAGCAAGGTCAAAGAGGTTAAAAACGGTATTTCAAGGCTTTGTGCAACATTTTATTGACTTGGAGCTGAGGGTGCGTGATAAGGCTTATGGTGGACCGTCGATGGTGGCCTACGATGGATCGTCAAGTGGAGTCAAGGGGCCAACCAAATATGTCAACCTAACTAGCACATATGGGCCTGATTTTGAAGTCTAGAATTTATTTTATTTTAGCTCATTATGTAACACATGTCATGTGTCATGCATGTGATTTCATTAATATGGTGTCATGTTTATATTGTTTTGGACTGATTATTTAAATTTGATGAGTAGGCTATATAACTAAGCCCACTAGGGCATCTTAGGGTTTATTTGTGAATTACAAACACTATAAATATGTATTTATGCCTCCTTTATGAATAGTTACGGGATTTTCAGATTAATAAACTATTTTCTCTTAAGTTTTTCATTGAACTTTTATCAAACTTATCGAGGGTTAATCTAACCTTTTATGGTGTTCAATTTTACTCTTGAATGTCTTGGTTTTTGTTTGCAATACAACAATAGGTCAAGATTTCACACAATTGAATCTTGTTTTGGGAATTGGGGTTCTTGGTCTAAATCTGGTTTTGGGGGTTTCGAGACTTGATCTTGGGGTTTCCGCATCAAACTGTCATGTCATCAAAATATATACAAACAATTTACAATACAAAATATATTAGTATAAGGTTTCTACATGAGTATCTTCAAATGCAAAATATCATCAAGATACAAGGTAGACTATATAATACATTCTTCAAAATTTGTCCCACCTATATTGATGAAGAACTTGGTTGTTTAAGTCGTTCGTGCAAGTACCTGAAATTAATTATGCGAGATAATACAAACCAATTGTAATTTCAACGCAATTTAAAAACAATTTAATAATTGTAACTAAATAATCATAAACTGATTTAGTTTGTAGAAAATGTCACTAAACTCAATTCTTTTTACAAACACCATGCGTTCCCCTTAACTGCTATGTCACATGACGATTTTTACTGACACCAACCGTGACACTACTAAAACTCCTTAACAACTACGCACAGAATTTTCTGCGTTATGACGTAGTATGAAGTTATCTATAAACTCTAGCGACTACATACGAAATTTTCTGCATCGCCATCCATAACGCAAATACTATATCGAGTTTTAACGATTATATTATGAAATTTTCTGCATCGCAATTAGTCACTCAAGAAAATCTCAAATTCTGAGGGGTCACGCATGGCCTTTAAAACATCATTTCTACTAATTACTATAAGCACAATGACTTTTCTTTTTAAAACTTTTAACTAGAGTTTTTAAACTCAACTTCTCATAAAACTCATTTTTCTTTCAAAATTTCTTCGAACATATATAAAACCCAATCATAATTATTTTAACAACAATGAAATAAAAATCGAAACATAAGTACTCATAGTGTGAGTTAGTAACACTCACCTCGAATCCATGCGTGCTAATGAACTCTAGTGGGTCTCTCTCGCTCCATTTGCTTGCGCTTCACTTACACATTACAAACTTACTCAATTTTCACTAAATTGAACTACTCAAAACTAGAATCAAAACTTTCAACATAATTAATTCTTTTGACCACCCTTTTTACTAAAACTTTCTCGGCTAAGTTCTAACTCAATCGAAGCTCTAAAATTCTGATGTCTTCGTAAAAGTTTCAGTTATACACCCTTAGGGACACCCCCACGCAGTCCGTATAATTTTTAGAGGCTCAAAACGAAAAGTCAAAATTTTCGCCTCTTTTGACACCCCAAAACAGAATGTTATGCACAGCTCTGCTCGGGGCTCCGTTTTCTTTTGTTTTTTTTTCTACAGTCCTCTTATCTCACATTCTGGTAATCTATAAAATTTCATTAAAAAATTCTATCGTTTGCTATGTCAAATCTAAGAAAAACGCTATTTTTTGGGCATTTTTTTATGCACATTTTTGCATCGGACGAGCGACGATGTTATTTCTTTTGTATCTAAAGTTCTTTTACCTAATTATGGTTAAATATATTCATTCCATGCATAAAAAAATACATTTACATTGATATTTTGTCTTACGACCCTCTAATGGCACTATTTTGACTATAACTTGTTTTATTTTTATCGGAATCGTTCTCTTCCAAAACATATCGTTTTCTATGACTCCTAGGCATGATTTGAGGTCTAGAACAACCCCAAATAAGTCAGACTTATGCAGATCACCTCTGTCCCATTGTTTGAGCTCGGGATTCTCCAAATTGCCTAAAACTACCCATTTAAAAATCCTATTACTTCTATATGCTTCTTTAACCTTTCTATGTGATACTTTAGCTTCTAACATATACCAATTCAAGCTCAATTTCATTAAAAACTCAATGAGATCACATAACCACCTTAGTGGCCGTGACCTACCCATTGACACACAATCTATTGCTTCTTCCAATTCTCAATATTTTTACATTGTAATTCATTTAGGCATTTCATCAAATACTTTACCTACACTCAATTTACTTAACCCAACCTAATTCCACATTCTAGGGTTTCTCCTACACAAACCCTCACTACTATCTCTTGCATGGGTTTTCTTCTTTTGAGTTTCCTTTTTCATTTACTAGAGTTCTACACTTAATCTCTATCAAAACCCCCATCAAATACTCAAGCAACATCAACCCTATCATTAACTCATCATACAAGTTCAACTAACATCAATCTATGCAAAAATGATGAAAACTTACTTGGATCTTGCTCAAATCTTGGTTATCTAGCTTGGATGAGATTGATTTCTTGGTTGGATCTTCAAGTCGGTGTGAAAAACCCTTGGTTCTTCTCCTTCTTGTCTTGGCTGAACTCACCCTCTCTTCTTCTCTAATTTTTGGCTTTAATTTTTCTAAGTATGGAAGCCTAACACCTCTATATATATATAGGCTCTTATATGATAAATGACCATTTTGCCCTTTTTATTAGTAATTGGCTTATTATTGGTTCATTTAATTCCTATAATCTTCACTAACATTTTTAATGAATTTTACATAAATTTTAATATATCTTCTAAAGGTAATATTTATAAGAAATTTAGTATTCTCGTCCCTTAATGTAATTACTATCACTAGGGAATACGAATTTACGAAAAAGGGGCTTACATAAGTAGTAGGACAGACATTGGCTAAATTGCTTTGATGCCCTTATTACATGGCAAAAGCCTTGTAATTGCTGGAAGTGGGAATAGTGTTGTGTAATAATAATGCTCTGGAATAAAATCAACAAAGAAAATGCTATCTTAGGATAAATGTTAAGGTACTAAAATCAATATACACAAAATACTCAAGCATTTTACATTCAATTTCAATAACACAACAACATAATAGGAGAGATTCATTGCAATTTTTGTAGTTTCTAAAAACCTTGCTCTCCTATCATAATATAATTTAGAAAGGAGGTAAACTACAACAACTCTAGAAAATATTTCAGCATTACATTTACTTTGTACACCTAAATTCTGTGTTTCCAGATCATCAATCATCAAACTCAATCACCATTAAAATATCATCCTAAGAACCCTAATCTACAAGGACTCGTCCCAGATCCCTCTATTGGACCCGATAGGGTCCCTACGGAGCGCCTCGATGGAACTCCATCGAACCCTTACTTTGAAACGAAAGGGTCCCGTAGAGGTACCCATTTTACTTTAAAACTCTTTTCTACTGGAAATAAGTAATTTTTCTTTTAGGGTAAATTGCAAAATAAGGTTATAAAAATTTCGGCAGCATAACGACTGCTTTTTGAAAATGCCACTTTGCAAAGTTTTAAGAAAAACACGTCTATAGCATGCATCTTTCTCAATTATCGGCCCTCAGGCCCTCATTCTGACAATCAACCCAAACATGTTTCCAGTTTGAAATAATCTTGAAAATAAAATTATTTACGTAACTCATTATATTCACCAAAATTTAATTTACAAAACATAATTCTCAAGGGGTTTATAAACATTCAAAATTAATATTTATAAGAATACAAAAACATAAAACATGATGCACACACAAACATTTGAAGAAATTAAACAAGTGCAGTAGTATCGTGTTTGCGGCCCACCTACACATCTGATAAAGTGGCGTCTGGCTACTGGCTCATTCCTGAAACTGGAGAGGATTTTTCAAAAAACATAAAACTAGAGTGATGAGTATATAACTCAATAAGTGGGTAAACTTTTTAAACAACGATTTGCTTTTCTAAATATAATAATATCTTTTCAAAATAATTTTAGAAAATTTACGATTTTTCACCAAACTTTATAAAATTGTAAAACTAGTATAATTAAATATAACTTTTCTTGAAATTTAGTAATAACTTTAATGAAGCGTAAAATACATTGCTTTCTAAAATTCTTGTATTTCTAAACTTCGCATCTATAAACGTGTTTTTCTTTCGAAAACTCACTAAGGCAACCTAGGGAAGCTACTCTGTCGTGACAGAATTTCTCATCGTTACTAAAGCTCGGGAATGCTACCATGTGTAGTCGCAGATGTGGGAAACTCTAGGGTCATGATCCCCTCCCAATATCAGGCAGATCTACACTACCCCACACATGCAGAGGGTAATTCACTGACTCAACCCTGCAGTTAGTAACTCTCCCAACCATCTTGCCATACACGTTGTGGTATTTCAGCTGGATATACTGGGGATTAGTGTCAGCCCTCACCTAGTTTTATTATTTTATGGTATTAGAAATCTTCGAATTGAGTTATGGTCGAATTGTATGCCTCCAGTAGTGTTATTTGAGGTTTATTATATTTTTGTATTGTAAGTCGGATGTCATTTGGTTGACCTCGGTACAATTACAAAGTGATTAGGAGTGATTTATATGTTAATCAAGCGAGGTGAGCTTATGGAATAAAGTAAAAGATATTTTAATTCAACCAATAAGAAAAGAGATAAGAGCCTTTGAAAAGTAATGGCTATGGATGTGCCACATATCATCTATTGATTGGTTGAATAAATAAGTGGGCTAGAATGTGTTAAGTGGACTAATAGGATTTATGATTATCCATATTGGGGCACTAATGAGATTTTTGAAAGTTTGAGGCAATTAAATGAAATTTGTTTTAGGGCTCTTTTAGTAATTAAGTATTAGTATATATATAAGTTGGTTTTTATCTCATTTGAGACATTTTGGATCGTGAAAAAGGAAGAAAAAAAGAGGGAGAGCCAAGAGAGAGCCGTGAGCGACGTCGAGAGAGAGAGGTAGGAAGAGAATGATTCGGTCCAAATGCACCACAGTTTCTTCACGAAAGTTGTTCCTTGTCATCTCCTCTAGATTCTAGATAGGCCAACAAATTTGAAGCGAAGAGATCACCTATTTGGTGACTTATTTCAGTTTAAAGATTGATGTTTTATATGAAACTCATCTCCTATTTTGTTTCTTTTTCGAATTAGAGTTTAGGAATGATGAGAGGGAGGTGTGAGGATGATTTTGGTGTGATTTGTGAGTGATTTGATGGAAGAAAAATAGGTGAGAGAGAGAGAGAAAGTCACGACCAAAATGAGTTTTTGTGAGATTTGATTTCGTTTTCGATTCTAAGGCATTAGATGGATGTTTTAGAGGTTAGAAAATAATCCTATAAAGTTATATTTCGAAAACGAAAAGTTTAGGATCAATTTCAGAGCTAAACGGATAAGTTGAATGGCATTTTTCGAAACCCTTTAAACGCATTCGTTTAACATTCAAAACCATTTATTTAATCATGATTGGGTGTTAGAACACTAGAGGATTGATTGTTGAAGTTGTCGGATGTTCAAAATGAAAAATGGTTTTTACTAGTAAGCAAAATCAAACGAATTTCGTTCCGAGCTTCCGACGATGAAATTAAGTATACTGAGATATTCCTAGGAAAGAATAAGTAGGATTCATGTAAAGAAAACGGATTTCGAAAACCCCGATTGAATAGAAATTAAAATCCGAAAGTTTAGACGTTAAAGGGTATTAATAAAGATAAATGAGATTTTTATTGATTTTGAATGTTATATGAAAGAGTTAAGTGACCCTAAATGGATATTTGATGTTTTAGAATAAAAATGGAGAGTTCCAGAGGCATACAAAAGAGGATCGGATTCTATCCGAAGACGTGTTGTGAGTGGAACTACGAGTTTTTAAAATTTATATTTTCTTAAAGTTCATTGTAAAGTTAAAAGAATTTATTATAAATAGTTATTCATTTATTAATTGAATTTATATTATAATTCTAGCATAAAGATTTTAGTTTATTATTTATATATATGAGAATGTGCTAGAATTAAAACTTTTAGGCTTATTGTCTTGAGATTTAGAATATTTTAGTGTATTAAGAAAAAGAAATTTTAATAGTCTATGGTTTACTCTAGCCCCAGTTTAGTACCCGGCCGAATGTCCTATACATGATACGGTAGATGAGAGGAAGTCAGTCAGTGAGATTTGAGTCTAGTCGACTCTTGTATGAGCGAGACATGAGTGATCTGTATACACGTATAGGGTAGTGTAGTCGATCCGCAGCGTGGGCCCGCTTTCAACGACTACACATGGTAGATTCCCACTCCTAGTGGTTAGCTAGATTTTATATGCTACCACGCCAGGAGTAGATATTCTCTAGGTTATCATTTAGGCGAGCATTAGAAAAGATTTCACGAAAAGATTTCAGAAAGTGTTTTAGAAAAGAATTTTAGAAAGCATTTTAGTTTTTAAAAACTGTTTTTGGGAGAATATTTTATACAGAAATGAGTTTTAGTTTATATAAATTATACCACTTATTGAGTTATACTCATATTTTTCTTTAAATGTTTTTCTTAAAAATTCTCTCACAGGTGCAGGAGCTAGTCGTCCAACCGACGAGGTTCAGTCAGATGTGCAGGCGGACAGATATGACGCATCTACTACATGTATATATTTTGTTATTTTGATCATGTATATGTTTATGTATATAGTTGTAAAAATTTTAAAGAAATAGTTGATGCATTAGTTAAAAATATTTTATTAAAGTTTTATGAAATTCAGTTTTCAGATTTTATTTACTTGTTTGTGGTTGTGTTGTTAGAAATGAGTCAGAGGCTCTAGAAGTTGAGAAATTGATTTCATAGAAGTGTTTTTATAAACTGTATTTGAAACTTGCAGAGTGGCATAGTTTAGAAAACAGACGACGTGCTGCCGAAATTTTTATTAAAAAGCGAAAAATTGTTATCACTGTCACCTTGTAAATGAAGTTAAAATATCTAGTTAAATGATTTTCCGGTGCCTTGACAGGGTTCCTCCGGACTGAGTATAAGGTTCGTGGGAATTCTTTTAGGGTGCTACGAGGTCTTTCTCGGGTCCAAATGAGGGATTTGGGAAGGGTCTCGTCAATTTGGTATCAGAACTTTTGGTTAAAATGATTTAGAAAATTTTTGAAAAAGTTTAGCGTCCACAAAAGTTATTTATGTATTTTAGTACATTAAAATTTTTAAAACATTGTATGACATTCATTAGTTTTAATTTTAGTTGAGCTATGCGTCGAGTTGGTCATCCTCGCACACGCAGAGCCGTCGTTGAGACTTCTTTTACATCTGTTCCTGCTCCTACACTGAAGGCTGAGGAGCTCATTCATGAGTCAATTAATAAGCCTCAGTCAGAGATACCGCAGGAGCCAGTAATGGCAGGGCCAGCAGTTGATCCTATTGAGATATTGGCCCAGATTATTTAGGGGATGAGACCTCGTGCACCAGGCGCCACTGTAGAGAGGGCCAGAAAGTTAGGCGCTGAGGGTTTTGACGGATCAGGGGGCCCAGATGCAGCATTAGAGTGGTTAGAGAGCACAGAGAGGGTCCTTGATCAGATGGAGTGCGTAGATCCCCAAAGGGTTTCGATTGCTTCATTTCTCCTGCGAGCTTCCGCGAGAGATTGGTGAGATTCAGTCAAGAGGAGAGTTGCAGAGCCACTGACATGGGTCTAGTTTAAAGAATATTTCAATGAGAAGTTTTATCTCAAGGTCTACAGGGATGTAAAGATTGATGAGTTCTATCATCTTATTCAAGATAATATGACGGTAGAGGAGTACGAAAAGAAATTCACCAAGCTATCCCAAGTGGCACCGTTCGTGGTAGAAGACGAAGCAAATAAGTGTCACAAGTTTCTTTAGGGCTTGAACACCAAAATCAAGACATATGTAACTACTACAAATTACAAGGATTATGAGAGACTAGTAGAGGCAGCTTTGAGAGTGGAGAGATCAGTTCAGGTAGAGAGAGCACAACAGCAGAAGAGGGGCCAGAGTCAGGGATGGCAATTAGAGGGACCCAGTAAGACCCCCAAGACAGGAGGCAGATCTGAAGGGTTTTCAGTTAGATAGTAGAGTCAGGGAGCCACCTCCAGTCAGGGATCAGTAAGGCCGCCATCAGGTTCTCAAGGCAGAGGCAATGGCCAGAGTAGTATTCCTCCATGAGTTACTTACGGTAGACATCATCGGGGAAAGTGTTACTTTGGCAGGACTGGGTGCTACTTTTGTGGTCAGGAGGGACATCTGAAAAGGGATTGCCCGCAAAGGACTGTAGTAGAGACTAGTGAGTCGAGACTAGTGACTCAGGCACAGTCGAGTACAGGGCAGTCGAGAGGTAGGGGAGGTCCACAGGGAGAGGAGCAGAGACTCCTACACAGTCAGGTAGAGGTATGAGTTGAGGTACCTCAGCCAGAAGACAGCTAGGGAGACCTCTAGTACAGGTGAGGGTGTTTGTTGTTACCCAACAAGAGGCAGAGGTTACTCTAGAGGTGGTTACAGGTACTGTTTCAATTTCCGGATCAAATGCTCATGCTTTGTAAGACCTAGGGGCCACACATTCTTTCATCTCTGAGAGCTTCGCTAGTAAGGTAGAGTTGTCTTTAGAGCCCTTAGAGAGTAGGATGATAGTTGCTACTCCTACTGGAGATGCATTGGTGGCTAAGAGGGTATACAGAGGTGGTTAGGTTGTGATTGAGGGCAGATCATTCCCAGTTAGTTTGATATTGCTGGATATTCATGATTTTGATATGATACTAGGGATGGATTGGTTAGCTACTCATCATGCCACAATTGATTGCTTCCGAAAGGAAGTCAGACTCAGTACTCTAGGGGAGCCAGATGTGGTGTTTAGGGGTGAGCGCAGGATGCTTCCTTCGTGTATGATATCGGCTATGACAACTAGGAAGATGTTGAGGAAGCAGTGCATGGGTTATTTGGCTTATGTGGTAAACATTATAAAGACCGGGGCCAGATCAGAGGATATTCCCGTGGTAGGGAAGTTTCTAGATGTATTCTCGAATGATCTTCTTGAGTTGCCACCAGATAGGGAGATTGAGTTTGAAATTAATTTGATTCCGGGAACAACACCTATAGTTAGAGCACCCTACAGGATGGCACTTATTGAGTTAAGAGAGCTGAAGGTGCAGTTAGAAGAGTTAGTGGATAAGGGTTTTATCAGACCGAGTGTTTCTTTTTGGGGAGTGCTAGTGTTATTTGTGAAGAAGAAAGATGGCAGTATGCAGTTGTGCATTGATTACAGAGAATTGAATAAAGTAACGGTACGGAACCAGTATCCACTTCCTCGTATTGATGATCTGTTTGATCAGCTTCAGGGGGCTAGTGTGTTTTCGAAGATTGTTCTGAGATCCAGATACCATCAGTTGAAGATTAAGGCAGAAGATGTTCTGAAGACTGCCTTCGGGATGAGATATGGACACTATGAGTTTTTGGTTATGCCTTATGGGCTATTCAATACACCCGCAATATTTATGGACTTGATGAATAGGGTGTTTCATGATTTTCTGGATAAGTTTGTGATAGTGTTCATTAATGATATTCTAATATATTCAGGCAGTAGAAAGGCACATGTTGAGCACTTGAGAGCAGTTCTACAAACCCTGAGGGATCGCCAGTTGTACGCTAAGTTTAGTAAGTGTTAGTTTTGGTTGGATAGGGTCTCTTTTCTCGGGCATGTGGTATCCGCAGATGGGATCAGTGTTGATCCCCAGAAAGTTGAAGTTATTTTACAATGGAAGCAGCCAGCCACAGTTATAGAGGTCAGGAGTTTCTTGGGATTGGCAGGTATTACCGGAAATTCGTAGAGGGATTCTCCATAATAGTCATTCCTTTAACGAATCTCACAAGAAAAGATGTTAAATTTGAGTGGTCAAAGGCCTGTTAGTAAAGTTTTGATGAATTGAAGGCTCGGTTGACCACAACTCCCATTCTTACACTTCCTTCTGGGACAGAGGGATTCGTGGTATACAGTGATGCATCCAGACAGGGCTTGGGGTGTGTTTTGATGCGGAATGGAAAAGTAATAGCATACGCATCCTAACAATTGAAGAAGCACGAGCAGAATCATCCGACTCATGATTTGGAGTTAGCAGTCATGGTGTTCCCATTGAGGATCTGGAGACACTACTTGTATGGGGTTTCTTGCCAGATTTTCACAGACCATAAAAGCCTCTAGTATTTACTCACGCAAAAAGAATTGAATATGAGGTAGAGAAGGTGATTGGAACTTATTAAAGACTACGATTGCTCTATAGAGTACCATCCAGGAAAAACTAATGTAATGCCTGATGCCTTGAGTAGACAGCCTAGTAGCTCAGTGGCACATTTGAGAGTAGGGTACTATTTGTCGTTGTGGGAGATGAGATCTTTATGGGTTCAGTTGATGACTTCGGATTCAGGTGCACTACTAGCCACATTTCAGGTTAGACCAGTACTCTCAGATTGGGTTCGAGAGCTTCAGGGATAGGATCCTCAGTTGGTCACAGTTAAACAGGAAGTTGAGTTGGCTAGAGGCCAGGACTTCTCAGTGAGAGAGGATGGTACACTGATGATGGGACAAATATTGTGTGTTCTAGACCTGGTAGATCTTAAAAGAGAGATACTGGATGAGGCCCATTCTTCAGCTTATGCGATGCATCCTGGTAGTACGAAGATGTACCATACCTTGAAAGAGCATTTATGATGAAAAGGTATAAAGAGGGAGATAGCTGAGTACGTATCCAGATGTTTAATTTGTCAGCAGGTTAAAACAGAGCATCAGAGACCTGTAGGATTAGCTCAGCCACTCTTCACTTTAAAGTGGAAATGGGAGCACATCACGATGGATTTTGTGGTTGGTTTTCCACGTAGTCGGAGTGGGTATGATGGTATATAGGTGATAGTTGATTGTCTTACGAAGTCAGCTCATTTTCTACTCAATCGCAGTACTTATTCCCTAGATAGACTAGCCAGATTGTATGTTGATGAGATTATCAGGCTTCATGGAGGTCCAGTTTCTATTGTTTTTGAAAGGGATCCTAGATTTACATCTCGATTTTGGCCTAGTTTACAGAGAGCTTGGGTACTCGATTACATTTCAGTACAGCATTCCATCCACAGATAGACGGACGGTCTGAACGCATTATCCAAACTTTAGAGGATATGTTGAGATTATGTGTGATAGAGTTTGGCGGCAGTTGGGATACTCATATACCACTGATCGAGTTCACCTACAATAACAGTTATCAGGCCAGTATCGGCATTGCACCGTATGAGGCTTTATATGGGAGACGGTGCAAGACGCCATTACATTGGGAAGAAGTGGGCGAGAGGAGATTATTAGGGCCTGAGCTTGTTCAGATGACTATAGATAAAATCAGAATTATTCGGGACAGATTGAAGATCGCTTAGGATCGTTAGAAAAGCTATGCAGACAATAGAAGAAAAGATTTGGAGTTCTAGATAGGGGATAAAGTATTTGTGAAGATATCACCATGGAAAAGGATCATCAGATTTGGCAGACGTGGGAAGCTCAGTCCACGATATATTGGTCCTTATGAGGTGATCGATAGAGTTGGAAACGTGGCTTATCGTCTGGAGTTGCCACCAGAGTTATCCAGAATTCACAATGTATTCCACGTCTCGATGCTTCGCAAGTATATGTCAAATCTTTCACATGTGTTGTCAGAGCAGCCAGTGGAATTGAGAGAGAACCTGACCTACGAAAAGAGTCCAGTTCAGATTTTAGACAGGAGGGATCAAGTTCTTCGCAGTAAGACTATTCCATTGGTAAAAGTCTTATGGAGGAATCACTCAGTGGAAGAGGTGATATGGGAGCCTGAGGAACAAATGCAGAGGCAGTACCCTCATCTTTTTTATTCAAGTATGTTATTTAAATTTCGAAGACGAAATTTATTTTAAGAAGAAGAGGAATTGTAAGTCCTCACCCAGATTTATTATTTTATGGTATTAGAAATCTTTGAATTGAGTTACGATCGAATTGTATACCTTCAGTAGTGTTATTTGAGATTTATTATATTTTCATATCGCAAGTCGGATGTCGTTTGGTTGACCCCGGTACGATTACAAAGTGATTAGAAGTGATTTATATGTTAATCAAGCGAGGTGAGCTCATGAAATAAAGTGAAAGATATTTTAATTCAATCAATAAGAAAAAAGATAAGTACTTTTGAAAAGTAATGACTATGGATGTGTCATATGTCATCTATTGATTGGTTGAATAAATAAGTGGGCTAGAATATGTCAAGTGGACCAATAGGATTTATGATAATCCATATTTGGGCACTAGTGAGATTTTTGAAAGTTTGAGGTAATTAAATGAAATTTTCTTGAGCAATCTTTTAGTAATAGAGTGTTAGTATATATATAAGTTGATTTTTGTCTCATTTGAGACATTTTGGATCGTGAAAAAGGACGAAAAAATAGAGAGAGCCGAGAGAGAGAGAAGGAGGAAGAGAAGGATCCGGTTCGAATTTCGCTATGGTTTCTTCATGAAAGTTGCTCTTTGTCATCTCCTCTAGATAGCCCTACAAATTTGAAGCGAAGAGATCGCTTATTTGGTGAGTTATTTCAATTTAAAGATTGATGTTTTATATGAAACACGTCTCCTCTTTTGTTTCTTTTTCGAATTAGAGTTTAGGAATGATGAGGGGGAGGTGTGAGGATGATTTTGGTGTGATTTGTGAGGGATTCGATGGAAGAAAAATAGGTGAGAGAGAGAGAGGAAGTCACAGCCAAAATGGATTTTTGTGAGATTTGATTTCGTTTTCGATTCTAAGGCATTAGATGAATGTTTTAGAGGTTAAAAAATAATCTTATAAAGTTAGATTTTGAAAACTAAAAGTTTAGGATCGATTTCGGAGCTAAACAGACAAGTTGAAGGGCGTTTTTTGAAACCTTTCAAAACACGTTCGTTTAACGTTCAAAACCGTTTATTTAATCATGGTTGGGTGTTAGAACGCTAGAGGATTGATTATTGAAGTTGTCAAACATTCAAAACGAAAAATGGTTTTTACTAGTAAGCAAAATCGAACGAATTTCATTTCGAGCTTCTGACGATGAAATTGAATATACTAAGGTATTCCTAGAAAAGAATAAGTATGATTCATGTAGAGAAAATGGATTTCGAAAACCTCGATTGAATAGAAATTGAGATCCGAAAATTTAGACATTAAAGGGTATTAATAGAGATAAATGAGATTTTTATTGATTTTAAATATTATTTGAAAGAGTTAAGTGACCCTAAATGGATATTTGATGTTTTAGTGTAAAAGCGGAGAGTTCCGAAGGCATACGGAGGAGGATCGGATTCTATTTGAGGACGTATTATGAGTGGAACTACGAGTTTTTAAATTTATATTTTCTTAAAGTTTATTTTAAAGTTAAAAGAATTTATTATAAATAGTTATTCATTTATTAATTAAATTTATATTATAATTCTAGCATAAAGATTTTAGTTTATTATTTATGTATATGAGAATGTGCTAGAATTAAAGATTTTAGACTTACTACCTTGAGATTTAGAATATTTTAATGTATTAAGAAAAAGAAATTTTAATAGCTTATGATTTACTCTAACCCTAGTTTAGTACTCGACCGAATGCCCTATGCGTGATACGGTAGATGAAAGGAAGTCAGTCAGTGAGATTTGAGTCTAGTCGACTCTTGTGTGAGCGAGGCATGAGTGATCCGTATACACGTATAGGGTAGTATAGTCGGTCCGCAGCGTGGGCCCGCTTTCGGCCACTACACATGGTAGATTCCCACTCCTAATGGTTAGCTAGATTTTATATGTTACCATGTCAGGAGTAGATATTCTCTGGGTTACCATTTAGGAGAGCATTAGAAAAGATTTTAAGAAGAGATTTCAGAAAGCGTTTTAGAAAAGAATTTAGAAAGCATTTTAGTTTTTAAAAACTGTTTTGGGAGAATATTTTTTACAGAAATTAGTTTTAGTTTATATAAATTATACCACTTACTGAGTTATACTCATATTTTTCTTTAAATATTTTTCTTAAAAATTCTCCCACAGGTGTAGGAGCTAGTCGTCCAACCAACGAGGTTCAGTCAGACGTGCAGGCAGACGGATAGAACGACACCTACTACATGTATATATTTTGTTATTTTGATCATGTATATGTTTATGTATATAGTTGTAAAAATTTTAAAGAAATAGTGGATGTATTAGTTAAAAATATTTTATTAAAGTTTTATAAAATTCAATTTTCAGATTTTATTTACTTGTTTGTGGTTGTATTGTAAGAAATGAGTCGGAGGCTCTGGAAGTTAAGAAATTGATTTCATAGAAGTGTTTTTATAAACTGTATTTGAAACTTGCAGGGTGGCATAGTTTAGAAAATAGACGGCATGCTGCCGAAATTTTATTAAAAAACAAAAAAATTTTATCACTGTCACCTTGTAAAAGAAGTTAAAATATCTAGCTAGATGATTTTCCGATGTCCTGACGGGATTCCTTCGGACTAGGTATAGGGTTCATGGGAATTTTTTCGGTGTGCTACGGGGTTTTTCTTAGGTCCAGATGAGGGATTCGGGAAGGGTCCCGTCAATCAGGGTAAACCTTGCCTTTATAAATTCTTTTATTTTACTTATAATCTTCTTTTTCACTTGCTTGAAAACATAAAGTTTTGGCTAGTAAACATTCTTTTCTTTATAACCGAAATACTTATAAAACAACTTTATCAAATCATTTCTATGTATGTATATATCATAAGCTCACTTATTTATTTAACTTTTAAATAAATACATTTACAATATAACTTAAAGAATTATACATACATAATAAAAATATAATGACATATTAGAAATTTAATTAAATCAATTTAATAACTTAAATACTAAAATTAACATTGCATATATCAATAGCTAAATTATAAAACTTGCAAAAATGCTTTTAAATTTAACCCCACACACAAATTTCTCGAACTAGAACACCACTCCTCCGAGCCCTTCTTTGGCCTTTAAACTTTTCCTACACTTTCATCCAACCACAATAGTTATTTAGAATTCATAGATACACCATATTAATAGCTTAATTCAATTTCCACACACCATGCACAATAATACCATATTCTTGACTAATCTTCCAAACTAACATTCCAACCAAAATTTTCATTTAAAACTCATTCAAGTGTCCAACAATTCACTCAATTAACTTTCAACATATTATGCACTAACTAACAATTTAATTCTAATTCAATGTATATGCTCAACAATTTCACAACCTTACCATATTTCCAACTAATATTCTAACATCCATTCCTTTTAATTTCTTTTGCACAATTGCACTCAAACACATACTAAACATCATTAAAACACATTAAAAGAATTGAATGGCAAATTGCACACCCATTTTTGGTCTTAGCCGAATTTAACACCCAAGCTTTCCGTTTCAATTTTTCTTCCATTATTTTGATACCAATCAACTCAATTCTATGCCAAAACATCATATAATCCATTCAAGTATTAAAATCAACACAAACACATGAATAAACATAACTTGGCCATACACTAGCATGCATGCTATTCATTCATTCACTTGCTTTTTCTTTCGTAATTCATCTCAATTTAACATAAAATCTTATATAAACTCATCAATATATCAAAAGTCATTCAAGTACATCAATTACTCCATGTTAGCCACATATTAGTATATAACATAACCAATCTATTCTCTTCATTTCAAGCTCAATAATCACACCCAATTGCATCAATGAATCATCAAATGATCCATAAAAGCCTTAAAATCAAAATCAATTAAATTTCATAATATCTTGTATAAAACCCTAACTCTTACCTCTAGTTTTCTGGTCAACTTGCTTCCTTTGTGTTCACTTTCAATTCCAAGCTCAAATATAAGGTAATCCACCTCTAATAACACCAAAATTTCCATAAACACATCACTTAATAATTTCATCATGAAAACCCATCAAAATCCATCAAAGAAATCATAAAAACTAACAAAAATTACCTACTTTCTCCATCTTTCTTGTCTAATCCTTGTCTAGCACCTTATTTGTTGAATTTGACATGAAAAAATATTTCAAACCCCTTTGATCTTCCTCTCCCCTTGCTGTCGAACACATCAACTATCCTCACTCTTTTTTACTTTCTCTCTCAGTTCAATTACACCCCTTTACCGACTGCCTTGTTTGGCTTCCCTTATTTTTGTTGCCCTTTGTCTCCTTGTTGACTGATTCTACTCTCTCCCTCTCTTGCTTTCTCTCGGTTCAACACCTCTTTAATCGACCGAATGAGTTGCTCTTGTTTTGTCTTGGTTCCATATCCCTTAATGACCGAATGGATGGCTTTTTGCTTTTTGTTACCTTTTGTTATTATTATTTTTTTTCTTTCTTGTTGACCGTAAATCACATCTTACCTCTTCCATTTCATTTTTTTTCTCAACTTTATCTAGCTTGCTTGTTGGACCGTGAACCTTTTTCTTCTTTATCTCTTTCACTTTTTTTTTAAAAAAAAAAAAAAAAATTTATCTATCAACCATAAAATCATGCCACTTGTCAAGCATCTACGCATCCTCTTTGCCACTTGTCACTAATCTAGTCATTCATCGTCTCTTTGAATGTCAAGCGTCCACCTTTTTCTCACCATTCCATGCATTCATTTCATTTTTTTACGTTTTCGAGTTCAAAACCATTTTCGGTCCATCTAGAAATTATATGAAAGTTAAATTAATACAACCAGAAATTTTATTAAAATTCGATTTACACCTACGGTCACTTTACAAATCATTTCATTACTTCACAATTAAAATCATTCTCGATCTTATTTTAGAATTCTACTAAAATTCTATTTACACATCTGGTATTGAAAATTATTTCATTTCTCTCTAAATACTGATGGGATCCACGAAGCAAGCAAATTTGGACTATTTGGAGGAGTAACCAAGGCTTTAAAACATTGTTCAAGTTCAAAAATCACTAATTTTGATGGCTATTGGGTATAGTCTTGAAGGTTTTAGGAGCTAATTGATTGCAATTGGAAACAAATTTGAGTTAATTGAGCTTTAAATAATTTGGGCTGATTTATTTTAATTGTAATGGGTTTTAAATTAAATTAGTACATTTAATTTTATGTTAGGCCTTAATTTATGTAATGGGCTGATCTAATACTTTTAATTAACTTAAGCTAATGTTTAATTATTTTAAACTCATGAATATATTTAGTGAGTCCAATTGTTAGAGGGCTAGGGTTTCATATTATGTTTTATTGTTTTGTCTATAAAAAGACTTATAACCTTAAGCAAAAGGAATGGAGAGGAATAAAAATTTAGTCAAATTATGTTTTATTGAGAAAGTGAATTTTCTTTTGTTTATTGTTGAACATGTGATCTTATCAAGCTTTGCTTGTGACGATCAAACCATAACTTATCTCCCACCTTCTCATCTATGTCTTGGGAGTGGCGTTAATATCCTTCTTTTATAATTTTAGTTCTATTGAGTTCTAATCATTGGGTCAAAGTTATTTATAACTTTGGTTCGTGATTGACATATAATTAATGGGTTAAAATTTCTTTTTTATAAACCTGTTATAATCTTTTGTTGGGTTGTATTTCAATTTGACTGTGGGTGTCGTATTGCTATATATGGGGTTCGCATCGAATACTGCCTACGAGACACTAATCGAATAAAGTACTTCCATCTCATATGCTTTGAATCACTTAAAATTTCTTCAAACAGACTTCCCTTCGATCCATTTCCATTTCCATTAATTCTAATAATAATATCGAAACTTTTAATCTATGAGATTCGTTTTCCTAAAATTATTATTCTCATGGACACTTTCCTTCCAAAAATATTATTCACTAAAAAAATTTTATCTAATGAAACTTAAGGAAATTTTAGTTTCCCAAAAATCACTATTCACTTAAAAACATTATTCACACGAAAATACTATTCATTCGAAACATTATTCATCTGAAAATACTATTAAAAAAGTTTTGGATTTTACATAATTACCCTTTAAACACCCCAAATATACTCCACTCAAACACTCACTTACTAACCCACAGAGTCAACGGGCCCTAGAAATCACCTTCACTGCCACCCAACATAGCCCCCAAACACCCAAACACCACCACATCACCACTAGCCAACAACAGATCCCAAACACACCATCAAAGCTCCAAATTATAAGATTGTTCCGCCAACAACCCTCAACACAACCATTGAAATCCACCTAATCAACTCTAAATACCAATAAAACCAAATTATAAATATGTTAGAGAAAACAAAAGGATGGAGAGTAAAAAGTACGAGTGTCTATCCTTTTCGCTATAAAGAGGTCGTCACTTTGCGTCAGTAGCGAGAGATGGTGTAATGGCAGAGAGAGGAGAGTGAGGAAAGCAGCGGTCGGGAGAGGAAAATAAGGCCATGGGAGTTAACACAAGCAGTTTTTGGTGATGTCATCAGGCAAGGTTGATAGCGATGATACTGTCAACACCGTTGTCAGAAAGGTAGATAGAGAAACGAAAGTAGATGAGACAGAGGTGGGAGAAGAGAGAAGAAAGAAGATGGTTAAAAATATATTTAAATTTAATTTATTTAATTTTTTAATTGGTCAAATTAGTCAACACGGTCAGTTATGGGCATTTCCATCTTTTTAACACCATAATAGTATTTGCCATTAAAACTAATAGACTTAGGTAACCGTGGGTGATCATTTTGTAATAAATATATAAAACTGGTTCTGTCGAAAAATAGCTAAGTAACTAATTTATAATTTATTCTTTTTTTTATTATTATTAGCATTGTACCACTTTGACATTTACAACCATCATTATGTTAGTATTCTGAGCTTTTATAACATCAAAATTGATTTTGGGACAAAAATACTTCTATAAAAAGTTAGATAAAGAAACAAGCGAAATGCACCTAAAGCAATAAAATTCCAACTTCTATAAACTCCTCACATTAAATGATTTGGTGACTTATTATGAATCCAATTTGATGTTGATTGTCCCTACTAAGGTTTTTAAAAAAATATTATGCATCAAATTTAAAAATAATTCATCAACAAAAAAAAAATCATAAATAAAGAATTAATGCATGAAAAAATATCATGAATAGAAAATTAATTCATAAACAAAATAAAAGTTTATGAAAAAAAAATACTTAGAACTTTTAACAACGCTAACAAAAGTGCATAATAGATGGTCATACATAGTTGTAAAAGAAACAACAACATTTAGCATGACTTTCAAAAGAGAGCAAAATATTCTCATGTTATTACAAATTGACAAATTAACATTTTAGTAATGAAACCTTCAATAAAGAATTCATGTTATAAGCACATCCTAGCTAGGGGTGGCAAACAAGTTGACGAATCGGATTGAGCTGAATTCGATTCGATTCGTTTATGAATTTAACCAGTTCGATATGAATTTATTTAAGAAATGGGTCAACATTTTTGGATTCGACACGAATTCGTTTATAAACGAATTATTAGTGTCGACACGATTAATTCGTTTAGTAATTGGATCATAGAAAATTCAAGCCCATTACCCCACCAAGCCGTTAATTTATTTAATTTGTTTAACCTGTTTAATTCGTTTAACTTAAATAATATTTCAAACACAAATATAATTAATAATTTACAATTAAACATTTAAACACCTAATTCGACACATAAAAACCAGCCCATTAAATCAACTACATAAAATTTCATATCATCCACACCTAATTCAACACATAAAAACCAACACATTAAATCTACATAAAATTTCATATCATCTACACCTAATTCAACACATAAATATTGTGGTAAAAATGGTAGTGAAAATGGTGGATCTGGTGGTGGAGATGGTGGATTTGGTATTGGAACCATGGAGAAAGGTCAGCAACCTTGACGAAAAGTCGAGAACGAGCGGCGATCGTGATGAAGGAGAGGAGAATGGGCAATGACCGTGAGAGAGTAAGGAAGAATTGGTGGTGACCATGAGCGAAAAGATGGTGATCGGACGACAACTGAGACTTAGAAAATGGTGATCGTGATTCGTGAGTGAAAAGTTGGCAATCGTGAAGGGGGAGTGATCGGACGGCAATCGAGAGAAAGAAGATGGTGATTGTGAGGGAGAAGATGGCGACCGTGAGGGAGGTGGTGACCGATGGCAAGTTGGCAATCGAGAGGAAGAAAGTAGCGATCGTGAAGGAGAAGATGATGACCGGTTAACGACCATAAGGGGAATGTGGTGACCGTGGTTGTAATCGTGAGGATGAGGGAGAAGGGGATGATTTGGTGAAATAGGTGGTGTGGCGTGGCGTGTGGCGGTGTGGGTGACTAGCTGTCGAAATGAGAAATGGGTTTGAAAATTGAAATGGCCACCAAATGCATTAGGTTTAGGGATTTGTTAAGTGTGTGTATATATGTAAATGCATAATTACACATTAATCCCTCTAATATGTTAAATTATAATTTGACCTCTATTTTAATCATGTCAACTTACAATTCGTTTAAGCAAACCTCATTCGATCTATTTAATAAACGGGTTAAGTAGGTTGATACGATTATGGTACGAATTTGTTTAACTCCAACTTATACCTATTTATTTTTTGCGAATTTGTGTCTACCCATCATGTCATAACTCATATTACCATCCTTAATTCTAGCATACATTTGGAGTATATATACATTTGATAAAAAAAAAAAAAACACGTGATTGCATTATGACATATATGATTGTAATATATTATATATAATTACAAATAAATATGTATGATTATGATCAGTAAATATGGTCACATTTACTTATTATAATCACACATGTTTAGTTGTAATTATATATAATAAATTATAATAATATATTTTAAAATACAATCACATATTTTTTCTGTCAAGTATATTCATACCTTAATGTACATAAGGATATATGTATATATACGTACAAGTCCCCTTGGGTACACTTGGGTAGACATACACTTGACCAAAAAATTTGTAATTGCAATCTAAAATGTATGATTATAATTTGTTATATGTTATTACAATTAAACATATTTGATGATAATCAGTAAATGTGATCACAATCAATAATTCAATAAATGTTATCATATTTATTTATTGTAATAACACATGTTTAGTTACAATCACATATAATAAATTATAATCACACATGTTATAATGCAATCACACTTTTTTTTTGGTCAAATATATGCATACCTTAGGTATATACTATAATATGTCATTTATATAATTTTTATAATTAGGTATACCTAATTTTAAAAAGTAAGGACTAATAAATCAAATTCATCTATTGTATTCTTTCTTCTAAAACAAAATTTCTCTCCTATTTAATTCAAATACAATTGATAAATTTGATTGATTGATCCTTACTTTTACTTTTTAAAATCAAATATATCTTATTATTAAAACATTATATATATATATATATATATATGTAGAATCATTATAGAATGTTAAAAGAATTTAGAGAGAATTTCAACGGTGTGGAAAGAATATTTTAAATGTATCGAATGTCATAGTGGTTTCCGCAAAGAAAAGAAATGTGGAGGTAATTTAGTAGTTTAGTTAAAAGACGGAGAGCCACTTTGATAATTTCACAGGTCAGTCCACTCTTTGCCTTCATTTATCTTGCTTTACAGGTCAAGAACCCACCTGCACCGCTCGTCTCGCTCACTCTGCACAAAACCATGGACAGAGATCAAGAACAGCTCCAGTTTCTAGGGTTCTTCGGCACCATCAAAGAGTCACTCAAAATAATATTTTCATGGAAAAGAATCTTCACCCAGATCAGTTTAAGCCTGATCCTCCCTCTCTCCTTAATCTACCTCGCTCACTTTCAGATTTCTCAGCTGCTCTTCTTCAACATCCTCCGCAACACAGAGTCAAAAGACAACACTCATGTCGACTCCTCCAGACGCCATCATCTCTCCCATCAAATATCCACCGAGTGGGCCCTCTTCTGGCTCTTCAAAATCATCTACTTCACCTTCGTCTTGATCCTCTGCCTCCTCTCCACTGCCGCCGTTGTCTACACCATCGCCTGCATCTACACTGCCAAAGAAATCACCTACAAGAAGGTCATGAGCGTCGTCCCCAGAGTCTGGAAGCGTCTTCTCGTCACTTTCCTCTGGACTTTCGCTATCTTTTTCGTCTACAACATCGTGGCTATCGGGCTTGTCATCTTTTGGGCAGAGTTTCTTGCTGAGTCTTGGATCGGTGTCGGGATCGGTATCGGTCTTCTCTTACTATACGTGGTGGGGTTTGTGTATATCAGCGTAATCTGGCAATTGGCCAGCGTCGTGTCGGTTTTGGAAGACAAATACGGGCGCAAAGCCATGAAAAAGAGCAAGTACTTGATCAAAGGCAAGATGGGACTGGCAGTCGCCATTTTTGTTCTCTTCAGCGTCTTTTTTGCTGGAATAGAAATGTTATACGAGATTTACGTGGTGTTTTCATGGCCCTTATATACGGTAGTTTCCATCCCTGTTGGAATCGTATGCTTGTTTCTGCTGTTGTTTGTCATTCTTTTTGGACTCGTTGTTCAAACAATTATCTACTTCATCTGCAAGTCGTACCACCGTGAAACAATCGACAAGTCATTCTTGTCTGATTATCTTGACGTGTATCTTGGAGATTATATTCGTTTGAACAAGCCCACTAAAGATGTCCAATTGGAGCAGGTTGGGGTTTAAATCATTTTAATAGAATGATTGGGAGTGTATCATCACTATATATATATATATATATATATATATATGGGTTTTCTTTTTAATACTTTTATGTGATGTTCATGTTTGTTTACTGTAAAATGTATATTGAACAATTATATAATAAAGGTGGTTGTTTCTTCTTTCCACTATATATTGGATTGAATCGAATGTTCCTTCTTACTATATATTTCATTCATTTTTGTGTGTTTATAACTGATTATAATGAGTGCTTCTCTTGTAGTAAATTTTCTCAATCTGAGTACTAGATTTTAATGGAATGGTCCGTACTTTTGTTGTACAATCTAGTGTTCGGATTGGACCAAACCTCTGTAGTATTGAATCAGATTTGATCTAATTTTATGGAACGGACCGGTTTTGAATCACCCGAATTCAATCAGGTCTATTTGACACTTGTGGTTTCAGACTTTTTCTTGTATTGTTCTTACCAAACAAGAACCAACCGTGTATCCCCCTTGGAAACAGAGTTTGAAGTACAACGCGTCTTGGAGGATGATTTGATCCTTGCATTTCTTAATTTGTTTCACTACAGTAATTATAACCGAGTAATCTATCATTAGCAGACTCGAAGTAAACAGTCTGATCTTGATCATGTTATGAATTATTAAGATTTGTCTTTAAATTTCACAAAAGAATATGAAATTTCCAAACAATTACAAAAAAAATTGTCCAGTATAGATGTATAATTGATCCTCAATAAAGGAAATTGAATAAATTGAATTCACTTCCATTATTAGTTAAACTTTAAATTTTGTTATAAATAAAATTTTCAATATACCGATGTATCCAATATATCATGTCAAGTGATCTATATACAACTAATTAAACGAGAATTGTATATGATAGGAAATTATTGATCTATAATGATGATATGCATATACTAGATAGATTGAAGATTGTTTTATTATATAATATATTAAGGTTATCGCATCGGTAGTTTCCAAGTTAGTTTATGTGAGCTACAATGGATAGCTGATTTGTGATGTCTTCTATGATTGAAGATTGTTTTATTATATAATTTATTAAGGTTATCGCATCGGTAGTCTCCAAGTTAGTTTATGTCAGCTACAATGGATAGCTGACTTGTGATGTCTTAATTAATTGCTTAAACGATTGCGAATCCTTTACGCAACAAGCAAAGATTCAATTTGGAAGTTTCTTCCGAGGCGTATTTGATCGCTGGCGTAAATTCTATGCCGAAATGACTTGGCATTATATTTAACTCATCATTTAATACATTAAATTCTCTAATTTCATGGAAACTGACAAGTGATTAAACTTTCAATTCTATGTAACTTTTGTTCGTTGTGCACTGCTTAATTTGTTCTTGAACATTCTTGTTCCTTCGTGTTAGCATCCTAATGCTAAATTGCTTCGTTCAATACTCTTCTACATAACTAAACTGTTATTCTATTTCGAAGTAATTTCGTTAGATTATGGGATTGTTTACTCACGGATAACAACTTCAAAAGCTTTGCCCGGTAAACAAAATGCGAACATTCATTTATTTGAAGGATGTAATTAACGGGGATAGAAATTTTATTCCTTGTAATTTATGTGACATATTGGAGACTGGATGCAATAATACCTTTTGTTGTTTGTATCATAGCCAGTCATGACATATTGCACTAACTTTTATTAGGTTCTGGCTCGATTCGCAGCAAACTTCAATGGATGCAAAAGTGGACTGAACGAAGTCTAATATGTTCTTTAATACCACAATGATGTCAAGTAGGAACGAAAATATATAGTTCATATTTTAAGTTCTTAATTTCTGGTGTATGTATAATGGAACCTTTCACAAAGGTTGTTTTGTCATTGATGTTTGATCCACGAACCAAAGCTCTTGTTCGTCACCATAACTCTTACCAAGATGGACCAAGTCATCCATCGTATATATGGCTCCAATTGTCAAACTTCTAATAGATTCTTTGGCGTTGGACAACTTCTCATTGCATGCCAATTCACGCTCCTTGATCATGTTTATGATGTTGTCTCATTCGGCAACTTCGTTAGCAAATACCACTACAACAAAACAGCGCATTAATATCGGACTATCCATACCGGGCACTAAAAGCCCGGTATGGAAAATCAACTATAATAATAAAAAAATAGGAGACAATATTCATACCGGGCGTCATGTAGCCCGATATGGATGATAATCCCTCATCCATACCGGGCGTCATGCAACCCGATATGGATAGGATTATTTTTTAATCCATACCCCACACCCGACCCATCCGGTATTGGTAATTAGGATTATTCATACCGAACGGGTCAGGTGTCCGGTATGGATAATCCATTTTTACAAAAATTTAGAATTTACGGATTATCCATACCGGGTGGCCTACCCACCCGATATGGATAATTCGTAATCCATATTGGACGAGTCTGGTGTTCGGTATGGATTAAAAAAACTAAAAAATACTATAATATCCATATCGGGCGCTCGACTTGACTAGTGTGGATATTATGGTAAATCCATACTGGTCAGGTCGGGCCCGATATGGATTATCTGCTTATTTAAAATAAATGAATTATCCATACCAGAGCGCCCGACCTGCTCGGTATGGAAAACCTGGGTATTAAACCCACCCCTCAACCTCTCCTCCCCCATTTCCTCCATTTTCTTTCTCTCTCTATCTCTTTCTCACTCATTCTCTCTCTACAAACCCTAGTCACCGCTACCGTTACCTTCGCACCGCTTCGGCTGCCATCTCTCGTCGCTACTGTCTCTCTCCGTCGCCGACTCGCCTGTGAAAGGTATATTCTTCTTCTTTCTCCTTGTCGTGCGGTTCTTCTTCTTCTTCGGTGTCCGTTTCTTCTTCTATGGTCCATCTTTTTCTCGTTTTCTTCTTATTCAGCTTCTTAGTCTTTATAATGTTGCTCTTTCTTAGGTGAATGGGATAGTCGGACTGCTGTCCGACTGTTGGAGCAGTAGTTCAACCGTCACCATTTTTTTTTTCAATTTTTGACTTTAATTTTTTTTTTGGTAGCTTATTCGCCCATCTAGTGCTCTTTTGGGAACATTATCTTCGTTGATTGGATCCTCCTACGCTGTTTTAAATAATTTGTCGAAGAGGTATGGACTTTAGTGTGGTGAATTGTGTTCGAAATGTTGAATTGGGAATTATTACGTACAGATATTTATGATTTTAAATTTTGGATGATAATACGACGTATATATGATGTTTGCGAGAAAATTTATGAGTTGGAGTTATTGTTTAATTACATTTTGGAGTATGGATTTTAGTGTTGTGGATTGTGTTCGAAATGTTGAGTTTGGAATTATTACGTACAGATATTTATGATTTTGAATTTTGGATGATGATATGACATATATATGATGTTTGTGGGAAAATTTATGAGTTAGAGTTATTGTTTAATTAAATTTTGGAGTATGGACTTTAATGTTGTGGATTGTGTTCGAAATGTTGAGTTTAGAATTATTACGTACAGATATTTATGATTTTGAATTTTGGATGATGATATGACATATATATGATGTTTGTGGGAAAATTTATGAGTTAGAGTTATTGTTTAATTATATTTTGGAGTATGGACTTTAGTGTGGTGGATTGTGTTCGAAATGTTGAGTTTGGAATTATTACGTACAGATATTTATGATTTTGAATTTTGGATGATGATATGACATATATATGATGTTTGTGGAAAAATTTATGAGTTGGAGTTATTGTTTAATTACATTTTGGAGTATGGACTTTAGTGTGGTGGATTGTGTTCGAAATGTTGAGTTTGGAATTATTACGTACAGATATTTATGATTTTAAATTTTGGATGATGATATGACATATATATGATGTTTGCGGGAAAATTTATGAGTTAGAGTTATTGTTTAATTACATTTTGGAGTATGGACTTTAGTGTGGTGGATTGTGTTCGAAATGTTGAGTTTGGAATTATTATATACAGATATTTATGATTTTGAATTTTGGATGATGATATGATGTATATATGATGTTTGCGGGAAAATTTATGAGTTAGAGTTATTGTTTAATTACATTTTGGAGTATGGACTTTAGTGTGGTGGATTGTGTTCGAAATGTTGAGTTTGGAATTGTTACATACAGATATTTATGATTTTGAATTTTGGATGATGATATGACATATATATGATGTTTGCGTGAAAATTTATGAGTTGGAGTTTTTGTTTAATTACATTTTGGAGTATGAATTTTAGTGTGGTGGATTGTGTTCGAAATGTTGAGCTTGGAATTATTACATACAAATATTTATGATTTTGAATTTTGGATGATGATATGACATATATATGATGTTTGCGGGAAAATTTATGAGTTAGAGTTATTGTTTAATTACATTTTGGAGTATGGACTTTAGTGTGGTGGATTGTGTTCGAAATGTTGAGTTTGGAATTATTACGTATAGATATTTATGATTTTGAATTTTGGATGGTGATATGACGTTTATATATATGATGTTTGTGTGAAAATTTATGAGTTGGAGTTTTTGTTTAATTACATTTTGGAGTATAGACTTTGGTGTGGTGGATTGTGTTTGAAATGTTGAATTTGGAATTGTTACGTACAGATATTTATGATTTTGAATTTTGGATGATGATATGACGTATATATGATGTTTGCATGAAAAGGTATGAGTTGGAGTTTTTGTTTAATTATATTTTCGATTATTGAATAGAGTTCATATTGATTCTTGAGTTAGTCGTAAAAACATATAATTGTTTTGTGATGTTATTAATGATTATGATAGTATAATTACATATGGTTTTATTGAATATGAAACTTGCACAGTGGAAGTGTAGTATTTACTTAATTGTTTAAGAAATTTCATGTTTACTAGATTTCAAATAGAATTATTAAATAGTAGACCTGATATTGTGAGATAATTGAATCTAGATTTTGCGAATATGATCTGAATTCGTTTCCAAAGATAATGAATAAAAAAGGATTAATAAAAATTATTAATTATTCATTGGTGTATAATAATTTATTATTTGGAACCTTTATAATTTAATATAGTTTAACATTATGTTGTTACGTGTTTCATTTTTTAGCGTTAAATGCTTTCAGATGCATAAGAAGTTGTTAAAATTTTTAAGGTTAATATCCTAAACTCATTAAATTGAGGCCTAAGATTTAAACTTATAATATTTTTAACAATTTTTTCTTTCGTTTTAACTTTTAAAGTGTTGAAAAAATATAGGGAGGGAGTTAAAAAATTTGTTGAGACTGCGAACAAACATTCAATAAATTCTGGTTTCATCCCTTGCCCTTGTATAAAATGTCTCAATGGAGGTATCATGACACTAAGATAGTGTATGAGCACTTGGTCATTAATAGGATGGATCCTTAATATACAACTTGGTTCATACATGGGGAACCCATGAAAACTTCCACATCTGTTAAAAACACTTTCAATACATTTAGAATGTATAGTGATGCAAATCTTGAAACTCATTGTAATGTTGAACTTGATGTTGAAGTAAGAGAGGAAGATATGACTGCTACTTTGGAAGAAGTTGAAACTCCTTTATATGAAGGTTGCTCAAAGTATACAAAATTTAATTGGTAATAGTCGTGATTAAAATAGTTGAATGAATTTTTAAAATTTCATTGAGTTGGGTTATGTGGATATACTTATGTTGGCTGCTGTCCTGGGATGAATTAATGTGATTTTGGTTGATTTTTCATGTTTGATCAATGTCAAATGAAGTCAAATTAGTGATAGAATTAGTATGGAATTGAAATGGAATTAATTGGATAAGTTTGGAATGATTTTGGCGTGAAAATGGATTATGACATGGCTGCTGTCCCCTTGGTCTCTTTGTGTGATTTTGAATAATTTTGGATTGAATGAGTTAAAAATTGAGTGGATTTAGTAAGAAATAGAAATGGAATTGAATTGGTGCAAATTGAAAACCAATCGGATTATTAGAACAAGTTTACGGTCAACTGGAAGCGAGTTAATTCGAAATTAATGTGATATTTTAAATGGTTTAAACCATTGGAATGATTAAATGAGGTGTTTAGGTGATAAAAATAAAGTGAAATCGAAGTGGAAATCATAAAAATTTAATAGGGCAAGCGTCCGGTTAACATAGGCGAAAACGGACGATTAGTTGTGTTAATGTGATCAATATGAATTTTAAATATATTTGCGACGTTATGGATGTTCGAATGGTTTGAATGGAAACTAAATGAGATTTAGTGAATGGATGATATGATTATGCACTAAAAGAAAAATAAATGTGCATTGATATTAGAATGAAAAATGTGTAGGGAAATGGAAAACGAAAAATGGAAAACGGAGTCGAAGAAGTCGAGCTAGAATCAATGTAGGCTATAAAAAATTAGTGAGTGTCTTTTTTTTTTTTTTTTTATTTGAAATCGATTTGATACAGTTTGATTTTAAATTCATGCTTTAATTATATCAAAACAACATTATGAATTAAATGAAATTAATTATATTAGTTGCATGGATATGAAATTATTTTACATGAAATGTGGATTTGATCAATGAAATGAATATTATGATAAATGGATTCAAATGAATTGGAAATGTATATGATATGTGATTTAAAAACCTATGGTATGCCTAGTTATAACATAGAGATCTCCGGTCTGAGTTGAGTATCATAAGCGTGCATTGATTGAGTCAGAGTTATCAGTGGGTAACTAACCTTACTAACAGTGAGAGGTACCCACACGGAGTCAACTAAGTCAGTCCGTCAGTGAGTCATCCAATGCACATATGGGGTATATTATTGGCTAACTTCCACCCGAGCGAAAACAATTTCACTCCGTAGTGAGGACAAATCCGTTACGAAAATCGAATTTATGGCCTACCCGATGTAACATTCTGGGATGGCCTGAGCGAGGATAATTCTGTTCCATATATAAGGTACCATGTGGTATAGACCATCAATGGTTGACTTGTTTTTATACTGAAATGTTTTTATGAATTAATATTACCACAACTAATAGATGTTTTGGATAGAAAATGGAAATCATGCAACTTTTTTGAAAATTAATTTATTAAGCATAAATTTATTTGTATTGAAATTGATTTTATGGAAATGAATCAAGAAATGAGTTTTCAAAGGAATTAAACTGATTTTTTATTATAATGATTATAAAATGTTTTTGAACGTATTTAGGAAGGTTATTTTATATGAGTAGAATTATCAAGAAATCTCATGACCCTAATTGGGCTATCAAGCTCACATATTTTATGTTTTGTAAACAAAAACCTCCCCAAGTATAGGTACTCCGACAGTGAAAACACCAAGCCATGACTGACGTGCTGTGCTGATTATGTAAATATAACATTTTGAAAATGATGTATTTGATTTGAATAATTGTAAACTAAAGCCTATGTATATATATAATTACTTTGATGTTAATTGAATTAATATGAAAATGTTGACTTGAATCGATGTTTTGAGTGATTTTGAAATTTTATTGAAATCGATGCATGACGTGTAAATTTCCTTTCAATGTGATTTCAAATTGCGAATAAATGTTTGTGGTTGCTTATGGTTGAGAAAATGAGGGTCGGAGGACCGGTATTTTGGGGGAAATGATTGATTTTAGAAGTGCACGATTGTCTTCAAATTTTGTAGGGTGGCAATTTCAGAAAAACAGCCGGTATGCTACCCAAATTTTTATAAAACTATTTTACAAATGTTTTAAAATAAAACGAAAATTTTTCCCCACGTTTCTGCTATACTGAAAAGATTTAAAAAGGTTTGAAAAGTAATGACTTAGCTTTGTGGGAATCTTTCAGCCAAATGGAATATCGACTGGAAAATTACCTTAGAGTTGTCGGGCAGGCTGCCTAGGGATATGAGCCTATTAATAACATAATTCCCATTTAGAAAATACTCATACTAATTAAGGACTCATCAAAATAATTTAACAACTAATTGAACACAATTCTTCTCCCGAAGCCGAATTACATAACACACCCATCCAACCATTTTCTTTTCAATTTCTTGATTTAAATAACCTTAGAACCATGCAAAATCTCATTTAAACACATCAAGGCATTAAAAATCAATCTAAGTGCTAAAAGTTTCTAACTTGACTGAATGCACACAATCACCAAACACAACTTTTTCTTTTCATTCCAATGATCCATATCCCTTAAAATTATGTCAAATATCAACTAAATTCATCAAATGTCAAAAATCCACTCATTCACCTAATAAACTGGCTTTGATCAAATTACACCCCTAATGTATTCAATATATTTTCTTCAATTTCATGTTTATCCAACACCTTAAAATCACACCAATAATCATCTAGTATCTTAAAATCAATTCAATTGAAATTTTTCTAAGAAAATTCACATAAATCCTAATTTACCTCACTAGTTTGCTCGTCAACTTGCTTGCTTTGTATTCTCTTTCAATTCCAAGCTCAAATCCAACAATTTCCACTTCAAAATACACCCAAAAACATCATCAATTCATCAAGCCATCATTCACCCCAAACTAATCATCAAAATCATCATAAAAACTAACAAAACTTACCTATTTTTCTTCACCTTCTTACCTAATCCTTGCCTAGCACCTTATTTGTTGGAAATTTAGTGATTTTTGTAAGCAAAATGGGCTTGAATCACCTTGATCTTCCTTCACCCCTTGCTGCCCGAACACCAGTTCTCTCTCCCTCTCGGTTTTCCTTTCTTGCCATCACTCACACTCTCTCAAACTCTCATCTCCTTCAACTTTATATAGCCCATTTTTTACTTGACAAAAATACCCTCCATCAACCTTAAAGTGACCATGAAATCCCTAGCTTAAATTTACCATAATGCCACTCATTAAAATTAATGACAAGTTAACTTGTAACAAGGTCAATTTCGTCAATTTATCAATATCACATTTATGGCATTTTAATGCATGACAACTAATTTCCATTAATTCAATTATTTAATTTTGATGTGTGATTCTCTCATTGGCTAATATCTCATGACATGGATTGTGTTTCTTGTTCAACTTTATTACATGTGGTCACTCACACCAAATCCATGTACACTTAAATGAAATGTCTATTTTCCCCTTTAATATAATTAATTTTCATTCACACTCAAATAAATTCTAAAAATATTCTATGGTCATCCTATCATCAATTCCTATTATTCTCCGAAAAGAGCATTTTCATCAATTACTTTCGGATCGCTTAAAACTTATTTGAATGAACTCATTTTCGATCTGTTTCTGTTTCTAATAACTCTAATACCTATTCCAAGACTTCTAATGTTCGGGATTCATTTTTTAAAAATTACTATTCCCATAAATACTATTCATCTGAAAATACTATTCATCTGAAAATACTATTCATCAAAAAATTTATTTTTTGAAAAATGAAACTCTGGGGTTTAGACATAACATGTGGGAAGCTTATCAAACATGTGATCATAGTGGCCTTATCAAGGACTGGATTATGGGAGGTTGAGGATGTTTTGAGCAGAGAAGGCTTATCCTTGTATTGGGTGAAGAAACTGATCAAATTCTGGATGTCAGCTATCTCTACCAAATTGGAAGTAATGGGTACCTTCCCTTTGAATGGTCAAGATAGGACAATCTTGATTAACAAGGGGAAAACCACACTTATGGGGATCGATGAAATAAGGGTTTCACTACGTAAAGAAGACTTAGAAGCTCTAGATTTAAGCACTAGCCATTCACTTCACCTTATCACTCTAATCGGGAACCGTCCTTTTCTAAGTCTAAAATGATTGGCTCATGTCCCCACTTAGATTAAAGGTGAGTGAACAACGCAAGTAGAAGAAATGTTTCAAAAAACAAAAACGAGAGAAAGAGAGAAGTGCACAATAAGAAACCAGTGAATGAAGACATTTCCTGAGTTTGGACATCCCTTGTCTTCATCAAGCTAGAGGTTGTAGCAAAAGCCAACTGTTTCGCAGTAAGTCTCCTGATCACCACGTTTCATTGACATGGCATATCAAACTTCCTATTCTGAGCTTTAAACACGATAAGATGTAGCAAACCTTGCTAGGAAAAAAAAAAGAATTAAAGAAGAACAAGAAAGGAAGAAGGGTAGTAGAGACCTTTGTTTCGTATGGTCGTAGGAACTTTGAAGGGTTGGTCTTTAACCGTAAGAACAAAACCCTGCTTTCTTGAAACAAAGAACCACTTCCGATACCATTCCTTATCCCCCATGGAACGGAAAGGGACCAAACTTAAGGAAGAATACTAGGAGTGGAGGTAATAGCTCCCCTTTTTCTTGGAAGTCACGTTCATATTAAACAAACCATGGAGTTCATCAACTATGGGATCTCCCTAGTAATGCTTATGCCATAAAGTGAGTTGTATTAAGATTTTATTGAGATATTGAGACAAATTTATGTTATTTAAAAATAAAGTGCACTATGAAATTTAAGTTTTACGAAGTATCATTCTAGATTCCTTATATCGGGATTTTGGGTGATACAGAGAGATTCTCACAAATATTAAGTCATGTCCTAAGCTTATGTAGTCATATATCATTCTTTTATTTTCCTAAAACAACTCCTAAAAACCCTTTGGTTTAAAGTTGAGGGGCTTATTCCACAAAATAAACTAACTTGAGCGTCGAAAGGTTTTTGTTGGTGAAGCTCCAATGACCCCTGAACTCCGTTTCTTGTCTTATAGATGGAACCAAGGGAGGAGTTAATGACAATAGGGAAATACATCTATCCTAGAGGAAGGAACAATCTGACTGAAAGGGACAAATCCCCTCAATTGGACAAACAATAGAAAGAGCAAAGCAACAAGGCCTTAGATATTTGTGTCTTTTGTCAGTAACAGTTTGTAGCATATGTAATAAGGCCTTAGATATTTCAATCCCTTGTTAATAACAGTTTGTAGCATCTGTAATAAAGCCTTGGGTATTTGAGTCATTTGTCAATAACAGTTTGTATCATCTGTCTAAAGGGCTTTATCCCCTGAAGGGCCTTTGGTACTAATCTAAGGATTCATTTTTTGAATTGTATTCAATCCTTGAGTTTCAATTTTACTGTTGATATAATCTCTATGATCAATTTTAGCATCAGCAGTATCATTCCCATAGGAACCAAATGATTAGCTAAAAACCGATTGTAATTAAGAACTACTTCTATTTGGGAAAACGATTGATTTGATGAATGAAATTTAAACTATCAACCTAAACGAGTCGAATTTAAAACTGGAGACAAAGTGCAACCCAATGAGTTCCACTATGGATTTAATATGGCTAGGGTTATTGATTTCACTTAACCAATTTCAATGGATTTAGATTAATTATGCCAGTGAGAATTAATTACTCATGTTGATAGTAAAGTCATCACAATTGCTCTCAATATTCTCTCTCGAGATATATTGAATATATCCTCATCTAACATATCTTATCTCTTGATGGATAATCAGTAAACAAAGGCTCATTAAGCTTTCGGTACCATTAAGATGCTACAAAGGTTGACTAATATATCTCTTTCGAACCACAACCTAGGGTAGGTATTTTATAGAATATGTTCTGGTCGTCTCCTTTCAATCTCCACACACAACTTCAATTAATACGTATGGTGACCAATCACATATAGGCATTAAGTACAAAATATCTACTCAACATAGTACAATTAAACTCAAGGTAAACTAACCATCAATCCATTAATTTTAATTAAGTTTCCTCACAACCCTAGCACTAAATAGTTTAGCTTTACAAGGGCTTGGATTATGCTTGGGAGAAGGGTATTAGGAAATTAAAGGTTGAGGTAGATAGTGCTTGTATTGTCCAAATGATTGCTAATGAGAGGGATGAGTTTAACAATCATTATCAACTAGTGAAGAGCATCAAAACGTTGGTGAGAAAGGATTGGGATGTAACCATTACTCATGTTTACAGAGAAGCTAACAAAGTAGCTGATGCTTTGGCCAATTTAGCTAGTGAATTTGCTCTTGGAAGTCATTGGTTAGAGGATGTGCCTACTCAGTTGACGAATATCCTGTGGCAGGAAAAAATTGGTTTCGCAACAGCTCGTAGAGTTAGGGTGGTTTAGCTTGGTTTAAGCTCTTTTTGTGTTCCAAAAAAAAAAAGTTTAGCTCATGTTTGAATACAAAAAAAGTAATACAAGCTCAATAGCTCTAATCAACTTTGAATATAACAAATAAAGAGAAAAAAAAATGCTTATGTTAATGGTAAGTCTTCTCTTTCTCATAGGTTAAGACTCCATCCCCTCTTCTAGAAATGGTCTCTCTCTCTCTCTCTCTTGTTTGCTGCCTCCAAGGTTGAATGATAAACCAAAAGCTTTCGTACTCCTTGCACTAAAATGAAAACAAGGTGATGTCTTGAACTCCCTAGGTTGCTCTATATCTCCAGTCGTCCCAAATGATATAGAAAGGGGCTATTTATAACTGGTTTTCATTAGTGCTCGAATTAGATGTAAAATGACAAAAAACTCCATGACCACTGATTGCGATCGCTGGTTGCAACCAATGGGCGTAACTCGTGGTGGTCTCTAGACGTCAGCTGTCGGTTGCTCCTGCTGTTTGTAATCGGCAGTCGCTTATGACGGGGGCTTCTGGAATTCAGCTACCACTTGCTTCTGCTGGTTGCAAGTGGAAGGTCAAGCTGATTGAACTCTGATTTTGGCTTTGAAAGTTCTCCAAAAACCCTCCAATTGCTTGCAAACCTTGAAACCAAAATACCTGCACACCCTAACTGGAAAAACATTAAAAATACCTATGATTTACTTAAGAACATTGCACAAAAGAGGGAATTAGAGTTTGAAATCATGCCATAATTTAGCATGATCATGTGCAGAAGAAAATAAAGAACCAAATGTAGTAGACAAATTAAAGGACTAAAATCAATGAGAACGAATGCTAGTTCTCTGAATTCACCGTAACAATCCAATATTATATTCTTAATTAATATAAATAACTGTTAGAAATCAAACCATATGCAATCATTAACTATCAAACATTCCATGAAAACATGCTCTCAGAGCAGAGCTGAAAACAGAACCGAAGCACACAATTTTTGCTAACATATGTTGTAGCTTTTTCATTGAATTTTATATATAAGTACAAGATCTGATTTCAGCCATACATTGTTACCAATTTCAAGTACACAACTCATTTCTATTAAAAAAAAAGACTGACATTAGAAATACCTAACCCCACTATAACAACCAAAAACAAACTTAACACATTACATCCAAATTAAATATAAACTAAACCATTTCATTTAAACTAACTTAAATGAGGTTGCTTAAACCATAAGAAGACACAAAAAATAACAAACTTAAGTTAAAGAGTTTCTAGAAAAAGTTTCACATTCTTAACACTCCTCCTTGAAACTTTTCTTGGATACTCCAAGCTTGCTTCTAAAAATCATAAACTGAGCACAAAGAACAGCTTTGGTGAGTATGTCTGCCACCTGTTCTTCTGACTTGCAATAAATCAATTTCATATCACCATTTCTTTTAGCTTCTCGAATAGCATGAAACTTGACATTAATATGCTTAGTTCTTCCATGATGCACTGGATTTTTAGCCATTAAAATGGCTAAGTTGTTGTCACACTTGATCACAGTAGGCTCCTCTTGTGCAAACATAAGGTCTGTCAAGACCTTTCTTATCCACAATGCTTGAATTGCAACTGCTGCTGCAGCTATGTATTCAGCTTCTGCTGAGGACTGAACCACCACATCTTGCTTTTTGGAGTTCCATGAAAATACTCCACTCCCAAGTGAGAACACATAGCCGGTTGCACTCTTGGAATCATCTACAGAGCCTGTCCAATCACTATCCACATACCCTTCCAACTTTGCATCACCATTGCCATACCAAATTCCAAAATCAATGGTACCTTTTAGATACCTCAACACTCTTTTCCCTACACCAAAATGTGTTAGACTTGGTGCATGCATAAATCTAGAAAGCAAGCTGGCTGGAAACATTAGATCAGGTCTAATAACTGTTAAATAAAGTAAGCTTCCAACTAAACTTCTATATTGAGATGCATCAGCTTTTTCATCACCATCAACTTTACTAAGCTTCTCATTTACTACCAATGGAGTTGTTACTGGATTACAACTCTCCAATTTGAACTTCCGAAGTATGTCCATACCATATTTCCTTTGTGAAAGAAAAATTCCATTACTACTTTGATGTACTTCCATTCCCAAGAAATAATTCATTGCTCCAAGGTTTGTCATTTCAAAAACTTGAAGCATGCTGTCCATGAACTTCTTAATTTCCATAACATCATCACCTGTCACAAGCAAGTCATCAACATACAAAGATACAATAACCTTCTTCCCATAATCACATGCCTTAACATAAAGTGTAGGCTCATTTGGATTCCTCTTGAATGCATTTTGTAGAAAATGGGAATCAATTCAACTATATCAAGCTCTTAGAGCTTGTTTTAGTCCATATGAAGCCTTATGTAGCTTGTATACTTTATCTTCATGGCTAGCAATCACAAAGCCAATAGGTTGCTCAATAAAAATCTCCTTTTCCAAGGTACCATTTAAAAACGCAGACTTCACATCAAGATGAAAAATCTTCCATCTATATCGAGCTGCCAAAGCAACCAAAAGTCTTATGGTTTCATGCCTTGCTACTGGTGCAAATGTCTCCCCATAGTCAATCCTTGCCATTTGTGAATATCATTTCACCACAAGCCTAGCCTTATGTTTGTGAATTGAATCATTCGGATTCAACTTGGTTCTATACACCCATTTCACACCAATTACTTTTCTATCAACAAGTCTTGTAGTTAGCTTCCAAGTTCCATTCTTGTTAATCATCATCAACTCCCCCTTCATTGCATCATTCCACTCCTTAAATATTGATGCTTCATTATAGCAAGAGGGTTCCATGACTGCATAGCTGCATTTCTCATAGATTTCAGCCAAAGACTTGGTTTTGAGCACTGGTGAGTCTGATTCTACAATTGACTCTTCAAAAACAACTTCATCACCACTTTGAGCATCATTTGCAGTAGGAGAGACATTAATATCAACCTGTATTTCATTTCTTTTAACTAGATTTTCATCTCAATCCCAACATGCAACTTCATCTACCTTAGCATCTTTGCTACTTGTCATCTTCTTGGACGGCAACTTGTAAATTCTGTAGCCTTTTGAGTGGGCTGCATAGCCAAGAAAAATTCTCATTTCAGCTTTGTCATCTAACTTAGACCTCTTCACATTTGGCATGTGTGAATAGCAAATGGAACCAAAGGTTTTTAAGTGCTTGACGGAAGGTTTATTTCCAGACCAAGTCTCAATTTGAGTCATACCTTGAACAACTTTAGTGGGCAATCTGTTCAAGAGGTATATTGCTGTATATACTGCCTCTGCCCATAATTTTTTTGGTAGTCATTTTTTAGCCAATAGACACCTTGCCATCTCCATGACGGTTCTGTTCTTCCTCTTAGAGACACTATTCTGTTGAGGCGTGTGACTTACGGTTAATTGATGTTTGATCCCCATTTCTTCACAAAAATCATTAAACTTATTTAAGGTATACTCCTTGCTGTTATCTGATCTCAACATCTTTAATTTGCAGCCACTTTCATTTTCAACCATGGCTTTGAACTTTTTGAAAATAGCAAAGATTTGAGTCTTGCTTGACAAGAAGTAAACCCAAGTCATTTTAGTCAAATCATCTATAAAAAGAATGAAATATAAATTTTGACTTAAGGAAGACACACTCATAGGACCGCACAAATCTGTATGAACCAATTCTAGCTTATTTTGAACTCTTATGGCTGAGTTTGATGGGAATGATTTTCTATGCTGCTTTCCCAAGTTGCAAGCATTACAAACACCATCAATGCAGCTAATTTCAAGCATATCAGTAACCATATTGTGAGTTTGCATGAGTTTCAATGCATTTAAATTGAAATGCCCAAGCCTTTTGTGCCACAAGGTTAAATTATCTTGCTTGGACATTAAGGCTGAATGATTTACTTGATTCAAATGCAATAGAAAACTATTATTGCACATATCAATCGTGACTACTTTAGCTTTATTTGAATCAAGTATAATGCATTTATTTTCTTTAAATGTAAGTGTGTAACCTTTCTTTAATAATTGAGCAACACTAAGCAGGTTTTGATCTAAGTCTGGAATCAACAAAACATCACAAATAGACTTAGTACCGTATGGAGTTTGAATGGTAATAGTACCTCTCCCAGCTGACTGCACCAATTCACCATTTCCAAGCCTTACTTTGACGTTGCAATTTCTATCAAGAGAGGTAAATAAGCTGGAATCTCTGGCCATATGACTTGTACATCTAGAGTCAACATACCAAACATCATTTGAGGTAGAAAAACAAGCTTGAGTTGCCATGAAAAGGTGGTCCTCAGCCTGAGTTTGCTCATCTGTGTAATTTGCTTGCTGCATTGGTTGCTTTTGTGTTTGGTTTTGCTTAAGCTTGCAAAACTTCTCCCTATGACCCTATTTCTTGCAATGGTGATATTGAATTTAAGGCTTGCCCTGGTACCAATAGTCCTTGGATTGATGGTTGGTTCTTTTACAGGTTATACAAGGTGGAAACTTCCCCATTCCTACAGAATTTGATGTCGTTCCATCTGTCTTGACTTTGCCTTTGGTATCTCCATTTTTTTGGTTAAAAGTCTATTTCTTTTGGTCCTTCTAACTTGCATGCTTCCATTTTTGTCTGGCTTGAAAGGCATCCTCAACAGCATCATCCTTCCTCATAGACATTCTCTGCTCTTGAGCTTGCAGCTTACTAACCATTTCAGATATGGTTAGTTTCTTCAAGTCACACGACTCTTCAACAGCAGAAACCTTAGCCTCAAATTTTTCGGGTAAACTAATCAACATCTTCTCCATCACTTTGTAGTCTTCCACCACTTCTCCATAAAGTCTCATTTGATTAGCAAACTCAGATAGCTTGCAAGAGTAGTCAAATAGACTCACTTTCTTTCATTTTCAACATCTCAAACTATCTTTTGAGAGTCAACAACTTGACATTTCTTACTCTCTCACTGCCCTCATATCTTTCCTTTAGCTCATCCCATATTTGCTTGGCTATTTCAAGATGCATAATGCTTATAAACACAGCATCTGTCAAAGTTGAATGCAAACAGGTGACAGCTTTGTCTTTCTTCATCTTCTCCTCTTCATGTTGCTTGATTTGAGCTCTAGTGGGATTTGCTCTGAGTGGGGGGTCTTGCTTCTCTTGTTCTACATGCTCCCATAGACCAAAAGACTTCAAATAAGACTTCATTTTTACTGCCCATATCTGATAATTTTCTCCAGAAAATTTAGGGACAGCCAAGGTAGAATTGCTTGCTGCTGCCATCTGGATGCTTATAAGTGTTTGATCTCTCAAAAGTAAGTGTTTAACTCACAAAACTCTCAACATTAGACCTCACAGCCCATAAGAACAATGCTATGATACCACTGTTAGAAATCAAACCATATGCGACCATTAACTATCAAACATTCCATGAAAACGTGCTCTCAGAGCAGAACTGAAAACCAGAACCGAAGCACACAATTTTTGCTAACATATGTTGTAGCTTTTTCATTGAATTTTGTATATAAGTACAAGATCTGATTTCAGCCACATATTGTTACCAACTTTAGGTACACAACCCATTTCTATTAAAAAAAAAAAAAAACTAACATTAGAAATACCTAATCCCACTATAACAACCAAAAACAAACTTAACACATTACATCCAAATTAAATACAAACTAAATCATTTCATTGAAACTAACTTAAATGAGGTTGTTTAAACCATAAGAAGACATAAAAAAATAACAAACTTAAGCTAAAGAGTTTCTAGGAAAAGTTTCACATTCTCAACGATAACAATGATCAAGTGCTAAGTTAATTTGTCCAAGAGAATTGATAACCTATATAGTGTTTAGTTGTTATCGATTTGCAATTAATTCAAAATTCTAAACAAACAATAAATTAACCAAAATTCTACCTAGTATGATAGTGTTTGCATTAATGTAATTTCACATATTCTAAGCATCGATGAATTCAAGTATGATAGTTAATCTAACTTCATTCTCATTCAATAATAACTATTTCATGCATGCACTTATAACACAATATTAAAGATTTATTTAACAACAAAGAATAGGATTAGAAACTTCGAACATTTTATTACCAAACTAATCAATACATAATATTATCATGTTAGGTTACATCAAATTCCTATGAAGAGAATTAGTTACCACTTATATTCATAATGAAAGATGTCATAATTAAACAGAATGCTAAACTAAAAAAAGGTTACAAAATTGACAAAGGTAATAGACAATAAATCCTTAGCCGTTCTCAATGTTCTTCAATCAACCTTGCTTTCTCGTTCTTGATCAACTTCCTTTTCTTTTTCTCTTTCGAAGTCTGAGCCTTTTCTACCTAAAAAAAATACTACAACAATATACTAGTTGAAATAGCCGCATATGACCCCTTTAATTGCTTTAAAACCATTTCCAATTAGGAATTCTAATGCTTTCCAATTTGACACCTTTAACTTGTCACATAAACCCTAGTTCTCTTGACCTTTTCTTCATTTAATTGTTGCATTAATCTATTCGTAATTTACCTTGAAAAGTCCAAAGTGCCCTAACCAACTAAGAGCTTAAATAAAAATCCCATGTAGAAAGCCCTGACAGTTTCAATTAGGGGTGGACATCTTCAACCCAACTCGACAAACCCAACCCAGTCTGATTATTTTTTATTAGGTTGAGTTGAGTTAAATCTTAAAATAATTGAGATGGGTTGGGGTTGGGTTGGGTTGAAAATTTTTCAACCTAACCCAACCCAACTCGACAAATGTCCATCCTTACTTCTAAATTCAAGTTTTTCTCCTTCTTCTAGAAGAATATTTGCTAGGGATGAAGATCAAGAATAACCTTTGTAATTGATTGAATCTTTTATTTTAAATTATTAAATATTTATTTTTATTTATTTTATTTGTAATCAAATTGCTAAGACTATAACAGTTATCAACTGAACCTTTTATGCATTTGTTGTGGGTTAAATTTGAACTCATCAACTCAACCCAAACCAACCCGATTATTATTGGCTTGGGTTGGGTTAAAAATTTTTCAACTCAACTCATGTTAGGTTGAGAGATTTTCAACCCAACCTAACTCGAATTTGAAAACGTCCACCTCTAGTTTCAACATTGAACAACAGTCACTCTTTTGGTCATAACTAATTGCTTATTTTTAGCACACACAAAACACAAAGAAATTAGTGCAAGTATATATGGGCCACAAACAATATATTTATTAGTAAAGTATTGTTCCTATAAAAATTGTTGAAATTATTCTATGTACTAAAATTTATCAAAACAAACTCTATTCAAACTAATGAATCAATGGATTTTGATAGAAGACTTAAACAAGAAAAAAAAAAAAAAAACAAAAACAAAAACTTAACAATTAAACAAATATCACAACCGATGGAGATTAAGTTCTAGAGTTACAAATTCAACCTATTAATTTATTCAACTTATATTTCTATCATTGTTAAATATTTTCATCATGTTCTTAATCAAGCAATTCAAATCTATCCACAAGCCTCTTCCAATGGTTGAATGGACGTACCTAATTTAATTAACCTATTATGTTCCTAAGAAGATTAACCAATTTATATACACTAAACATCAATTAATCAAAATTTAGGTGTATCAATTCAAACTTTTAAAGAATTTATAAAAGTTTGAGTGTATTTAATCTAGATTTGTAAGGATTCTATTAGAATTTTAGTGTATTCAATTCATAGTTGTAAACTATCCAAACAAATATAGGTGCATTAAAAAAGTTATTGATTTTATAAATTTTAGATAAGTGATGCAATTCAATGGATTTTAATGAATTTTGAAATGAGATTTGTGATTAAAAAACTCCTTAACAAATCTTGCCTAACTTCAATAAAATTCATATAAAATTCTGACAAAATTTATATGAAAATAGTGGAATTCGTAGATTCATCAAAATCTATCATTTAAAAAAAAATTTATCGAACTACAGTAAACTCTATATTATATTCACACCTTTATATATAAATATATATATATATATGTATATATATATATAATTAGCAAAGGGGTGATTTAATGAGTTTTCAAAATTTGAGGAACCTTGCTTTTCAATAAAATTAATTACACTAGTCAAATTATTTGTCAATTAACATCCATTAATTATGACAGTGATCATAATTTTTGCTTGAATAATAAAAAAGAACCTTAATATTTGAAAAAAAAAAAAAGTGGAGCCCATTTGAAAGATGGAAATGGAGATTTTTAAAAGAGATTTTAAAGAAATAGACTTTTTTAAAAAAAATAGTTTTTTTTTTTATAATTAAAAAAAAAAAAACTTATAATCTCCCTCATCCATCTTTGTAATGGACCATGGAGATGAAATTAAAAAAAAAAATTATTGAACAAATTTAAAAATTGATGGAGATCCAATCGTAGATTAGATTTCCACCCTTCATTTTCAAGAAATTTTTAAGCAATTTTTTAATTATGAATCTTTATTGTCCATTTAAAAGATGGACAGTGAAAATTTATATCTTTTTAATTGATTTTGCAAAAGCAAAACAAAAATTTTTTATTTGATAGATGATGGAGATAAATATTTTTTTAATTGATTTTTTTAAAAAATAAAAATAAAAACTTGGTAAGAGACGAAATTTCCTTAAATTAATCAAATTAGAGTGCCTTTGATTGATGAAGTGAAAGTTCTGTGTAATTAAAGGAAACTTTAATCCAATTGTAGAAACCTAAAAGGCGTTCGGGTGTAATTTGTTCTTTTCAATAATCCATCCACAATTAAAAATGAGAACAATGTCAAAGTATAATGCCTAAAGTGAAAATTTCCCCTTTTTTAAGATTTTTTTTTTTGGGCACTTTAATAAGAAAAATCAAACGATGAAGCCACGTGAAAGCCGATCAGACTTCCTATAGATTTGACTACAAAATAAAATAAATGAAATATGAAGGAAGGAAAATAGAATGAACAATATTAGAAACCTGCTTGGCCCATCCAAGACTTCCAGAATATTTTTTCCTTTTCAAACTCATATATAAAGGATATATTATAAAAATTATTAATATTTTATTAATATTAATAATTTATATATTCTATTATTTAGATATAAAATTTGAACAAAATGTTGGCTTTGAATCACGCCCATGAATCTCATCAAGCGGCCATCCATGAATCCCTCACACCCCCTATCTCTTTCTTAAAAAATAACCGTTTGCACATGAGGAGAGAAGAGTCCCGTGAAGAGCGGCCACTTTTGTTGCAAGCAATTTATTCTATGGGGACGCTGACCTTTTTTTCACTAAACGACTCCCTCAGGTCCCACACGTATAAACAATATTTTACTATCTTACAGATGGCCTCGAAAAATTCTTTCATGACGTGTTTTTAATAATAAAATGATAGATGATTTATATTTTTTTAAATATTAATATTTATGTGATAATAATAATAATATGAAATGTGATATAATTTTTTAAATGAAAATTTTTTTATAAATAAAAAAATAATATTAACATTTTATTAAAAACATATAACACATCAATTAAATATCCCATTAATGATTTTGTAATCCGAGTATATGTAAATATATATTATTTGCACCGAAACAACGAACAGGATCCAACCATTTTCTTGAGCTTGCCGAACCGGACACGCTCTCCGCTCTCACCACCTTCTTCCTCCTCGTCACGCGTCCCACCACCCACCACTACAAAATCTCCAAAACGACGCGTTTTAGTGCCCACTCTTTTATTCTCCACATCATTCAAAGCCAAAAAAAAAACGTAGTTTTTTCTTTTTTTGGGTTATTGGTTTTGCATGCAACAGTTGAGAAGAGAAAATGGAAACAGATAAAGCGTTGATGGGTATGTTCAGGAGGCCATCGTGGGCGTCGCTTTTGCTGCTTTTCACTCTCATAACGCTCCTCTCTCTCCAGTTCTCGTCCAACCCGCTTTACACAGTACGGGGGGTCTTTTCTGGGTCTTCCATATCGGATACAGAGTCTTTTCTGGATCCTCAAAGCTGTGCTGAGGTGTTACCGAAGAGGAAGGTTGTGAAGTCCATCAAGGATTTCGGAGGGGTTGGTGACGGAAAAACGTCCAACACAGAAACGTTTCGGAGGGCGGTGCGTTTCATGCAGAGTTTCGGAGACAAAGGTGGGTCCCAGTTAAATGTTCCTGGAGGCAGGTGGCTTACTGGCAGCTTCAATCTCACCAGTAACTTCACCCTGTTTCTTCAAGAGGGTGCTGTTATCTTGGGTTCTCAGGTATATTTCTTGATCACCATGTTTTTTAAATATCTCATTTTGGTTTATATTTGGTTTTTTCTTTCTTTTTTTAAATTGATTAAAAAAAAAAAAGTTTAGTTTTTTTTAGAGAGATGGAGATGAGGAGGCTTTGTAATTGAAATTAGGGTTGAAAATGAAAGCAAAAAGAGAGGTCAGAAAGAGGGATTAAAGTAGAGGTGAGTTTGAAATATTCCTACCACTCAAATTACTTTGGTCATTTAGTTGTCATGCCCATCTTGTCCTTTTTTCCGCCTTTTCTTACAAGACTAACAATGTGATACTTGATAGTGGTATATACTGATTTGCAAGGCCCCACCAAATAAAATTTATATGTCATTCTTTTATACCAATCTCTACTCTACGTATATTCATATGATATATGACTCTAAGGCGCAGCTCCGATATCACCTTCCAGAAACGGGAGAGAGCTACCCACAACATGTGGGAAAATTGCCCACAATGGGTTAGTATGGGATTGAACCCATGACCTCCCATAGACAAGGCATGGGTGAGCCAAACTCATACCACCACAGCAGGCCACTGTTCCCATTTGTATGCCTGTTTGTATATATGTATGAGGACTTTGGTATAAATAATGTCAATTTGTTAATGATGTATGTATTTTTGAATAATAGGACCCAGATGAATGGCCCATTATAGAGCCGTTGCCTTCTTATGGAAGAGGGAGAGAGAGATTAGGAGGAAGACATATTAGCCTCATTCATGGAGATGGTCTCACCAATGTCGTCATTACAGGTATAGATGCTGTCAACTTTTTCTTTTTAAATAATTATTTGAATGCTTGAATGTTGTTTTGTAATGCATTTATAATCAACAAAGGAGCAAATTCGAAAAGAAAAAAAAGTTGAAGAAAGAAGGAAAGAGTTGCTGTAATCATCATACCCTTTTGAATAAATATGAGTTAGTATCCATTAGGTGTGCGAAAACTGCATTCTGTCGAGAATAATAAATTAGTTTATCTTCACTCTTGAGTGCTGCAGATGACTAGGTGGAATATTCTATTAATAATCAAGTTTATGGGTTATATCAGGAAAGAGTTACATGTCGTTTGGTCTGCATTTCCTGGATAAAGTAAAAGCATAATTTCTCACCACGGAAAGATTACTGATGCAGCTAAATAATTCTATTATTTGGTTTATTTTACAGTTACTGAATTGTATATTTCTGAAGAAGGAATGCTGTCATTGGAGACCATATCATGAATAGGGCTAATGTATCATCTATTTTTTTTGCCTTATCCTTATGTGCTTTACTGTATTTTATCATGACTAAGAAACTCAGTTACTAGTGCTTAAAATATGAATTATTTTTCCCTTTTTTGTCAATCATTGTGATCTTTTGGTGCGATGGTATATCAAGTTTGTGAGGTAAATTATTTTGGTGTGCAGGACAGAATGGGACGATTGATGGTCAAGGGAAGATGTGGTGGGAGTTATGGTGGAATAGAACATTGAAACACACAAGAGGCCACCTTGTGGAAATAATGAATTCTCATAACATTCTCATATCGAATCTGACGTTCCTTAATTCTCCCTTTTGGACCGTCCACCCTGTTTATTGCAGGTTCAACATTTTTGGCTTCTATCAATTTGTTTTTAATCTCTCTCTAATCCCTGTACTGTTTATGTGTATGATAAAAAGTTCAATTAAATTTAAGCAGATATTAAGTTGTAAAAGTTTAGATTAGTATTTAGAAACAAGCTAAATATCATCAGTTCTCTCTAATTTACCAAATTATTTGTAGGCTTACTATGGAATTGTTGAAACAAAGCATAAATACTCTTGTAAACATTATACTTGTGAGGCATGAGCGATTGTGATTATGAAGAGTTTTGCCTCTAGTAATTTGTTGTGGCTTCACATAAGCATATTCAATACTAGAGCACTAAAAGATTGAATTGTATTTGTTTCAGCAATGTTGTTATCAGAGGCATGACAATCCTGGCTCCTCTGAATGCACCAAACACTGATGGCATAGATCCAGGTAATGAATGTTGCCTTTTCATCCTTGAATTTCTTATCTGGATTTTCTCCAAGCTTCGTATTTACTTAACCTATGAAACAACACAGGAAGTGAAGTATGGTTTACATATATATATTTTTGAATGTTTACAGACTCATGCACCAATGTATGTATTGAAGATTGTTACATTGAAAGTGGGGATGATCTGGTAGCTGTGAAGAGTGGTTGGGACCACTATGGCATCGCCATGGCACGTCCAAGTACAAACATCATAGTTAGGAGAGTTTCAGGCACTACCCCAACATGTTCTGGAGTAGGAATAGGTAGTGAGATGTCTGGAGGGATTTTTAATGTAACTGTGGATCAATTGCATGTTTGGAATTCAGCAGCCGGTGTGCGTATAAAGACTGACAAGGGTAGAGGGGGATATATAACAAATATCACCATAAGTAATATAAAAATGGAGAGAGTCAAGGTACCCATAAGGTTCAGTAGAGGATCTAACGATCATCCTGACAACGGATGGGATCCCAAAGCTGTACCTCACGTAAAGGGTATATCTATTAGTAATGTGGTAAGTATAAATTCAACAAAAGCCCCGGTATTGCAAGGCATTGAAGATGCACATTTTGAGGATATTTGCATGAAAAATGTTAGTCTATTAGGCCTAGACCCATCTGCCGCATGGCACTGTGAATACATTTCAGGTTTTACAAGTCAGATGTTCCCTTTGCCATGTCCCCAGTTACGAAACAATGGCTCTTCGTCATGGTGTTCATTTTCTTGAGCTACTATGGATGGATCCTGATTGTGCTTTTAGAAAATTTAGGTATAACTATGGGTTTCAAGGAGAGTTACATTGATGAAGTCCGCTATGACCAAATTGGACTTAAAGGTGAACCTGATATGGGCATACTGGATTTGGCTAGCAGAGTGCAAGTGAGTTGGCTATTAACTGGGGTGTCAATCAGCTTGCCAAAGCATTGCTGGCTCGGTTTTGGTGATAAACTTTGGCAAAATAGGCCACTTTCTTGTGCAGTAGGACAGGTTTGCTATGTTGCTGCTAGATGTTATACAAGCTGTTTCTTGATTACACAATTTTGCTGTGACTTTATAGCCTATTACTGATACAGAGATACCACAGATTTGAGGTATAGATGGAGGCTTATTGAACTGTTACTAGGTGAGAGAGGGAACTGATAGAGGGAATTGATATAGACATGTAACATGTAAAGAGAAATTGCAATTCATTCTTTATATGGGAAATAGAATCTTTAATTTTGGAGCATATCAGCCTTTTATCTAGCTCATGGTAGATTTTTCCAATAAGTGTCCATGGCTTTTATTTTATGTTTTAATTTTGTTTAAATTTGTGGTGTTAGTTTGATTTTGCTTATAAATGATATCTAGGTAACAAGTTTACTCTGTTTGATTCTGGGGTCAAAAGTAATCTAGTTTTCTCCAAAAATGATTAAAAGTATATTCATTCAGTAAATAAATATGATGGAAATAGAAATATATCCAAGGCAGAGAATAAGAAACTAAATTGATGTAAAAGTCTTCAATGGAAAATTAGATACATGGAGGGAGGCAGAGAGGGGAAAGATAGAAGGGTTCAGAAAGAGTAGTTTTCCCTCTTCACCATTTCCAGAAAACATTTGAACCACACTTGAATTTGTCCTTGCCTTCACATTCCAATTCTATATCATCTGAAATGAACGGCACTTTCTGCAGAATATGTGAGCACAAGACAAAAAAATCAACATGAGATAATCCTTTAGAAATAAATCATCATTGAGAGATTTATGAGAACAAACCTTTTGCTTGGCAAGATCTTGGCAGCCTGTGAAGTTCTCAGGGAACTTGCAGGTTCCGAATTGAACAGTGTATGCTCGAGCAAAGTTGGCTCCACTTGTTGCCAACCTCTTCCTGTCATTCAATTCCTACAACAGTATCACACTCCACAGGTAAGTATTAACTAAATTTCAAAACCACATAAATCTGTTGAAGTTTGAAATGAAGTAGAAGGGAAGATCCAACCTTGTTAGCTTTGCTCTTTTCAAGGTATTCTTCAATGACCCCAGCATTGGCATTAGAAGCAGCAGCTGTGGTAAAGAGCGTGGCTGCAAGAACCATAGCAGCTCTTCTTCCTTCATTTCCTCTTGATTCTTTGGGGACAGCAGCCCGTTGAGCTCTGATCACTGGCATCTTGTGACCGTGACCAACAACTGGAGAGGCAACAGAAGCAATCTTGGCATTGAGCTCAGATGAGCCAGTGCCTGAAATGGCATAGCTGCATGCCAACACACTAGAGTTCATGGCTGCCATTCCTGCAATGTTTTGTCTAGCAAATGGGTTGCTCTGCTTTCCTTTTTTTCTTTTTTTACACAAAGTTGAGAAGAAAAGGGTGGTTGGTGATTAATTGGACTTAGAGGTGGTGGATATTTGATAAGGATGGGATCGAATTGAAATAAAAGATTGTGGTGGGAGTGTGGATAAGGTGAGATTGCCACAATCCTATTGGCAAACTTTTGCTCTTCAATGCCACCTTGCGTCAATTGAAATTCCGTGGCTAGCTTCTATTTTGGGCCCGCTTGAAATAGACTTTTTGTTCAGCATTTCTCCCCTGTGCCAAGGGCAGATCATACTAAATTAGCATTGGTGAACGAAATGAGCAAGAATTACACACAGACACTAGAATATAGTTATTATTTATATATAAGGGTCCCCTTGAGTATACCCGAGATATCGATATACTTGATTTAAAAGAAAAATAATGATTGTATTCTAAAATTATTAATTATAAACTTCTTATATCTAATCATAACTAAATGAGTCAAATCACATTTACAACAATCAACAAACAAAATCACATTTGTTTGATCAAACATGTTTGTTTTATAATCATATATAATAAAGATATAATAAATTATAATCAATAATTTTATAATGCAATCATTCTTTTTTTTTATCAAGTGTATCAATACTCTAAGTATATTATAGGATGTGATATGTATATATATATATATATATATATATATATATATAAATGGTAAAACTATCACACCCTAATGCGAAAATCAAGATATGAACTCACATGCTATAAAATAACTTCTAAACATCCAAGATAATGTATTTATAAATAACAACTTCTAAGCCTCAGACCCTTCTTATTTCAAAATCACAAACAACCACAAACATGTATTTCAATTTCAAGAACAATTTAATAACCAATTCCATGTCATGTATATATATATATATATACACATATATAAACATTTATATATTTCGCAAAGGAATACAATTAATTATATATAATTTACAAAACAATAAAATTTCCAAAAGCATTTATAATCAATTTACATAAACACAACAGCACCAAGACTCAGTCCCTCTACTTTTGGCTTGGAGTCCCTGCTACGAATACACCAGTACCTGTACCTATCCCTATGGAGGTTTTATTTATAAAAACATAAAATATGGGTGAGCTAAACGAGCTTAGTGAGTGTCATAAAACTCTATCATGCTTTTGCTTTATAAAATTAAATCTCCCTAAATTTTCTTTAAAATGTATTTATAAACTTTTCTTTAAAATTGTAATTCATACTTTATAAAACTTATTTTGGAAAATCACTTTAAAATGTTTTTCTATGCATTACTATAAAACATAAAGGTGGCAGTAATAAAACTTTTAAAAAATCTCTGTATAAAAATAACAAGCCACTGTGTTTGTATCATATGGTACCCTAGATACGAGTGGAATGTACCATCACTAAGGCCTCCACGGCCTCCTGTCCGATAAGGCGCTAGCTATTATATACACTAAATTATGCATAGATGACATACTGACTAAACTAATTGACTCAGTCTCTCCCGCTGTTAGTGACAAACTCTCCCTAACACTGTCATGGACGAATTCAGGCACTCTAACCAAAAATTTTTGTAACTCTGTGGGCGGGATGAACTTTTTATGTGACAGGACCCAATCCAGACTCTTTCTAATCTCTTATCTAGAGGGTCCCGCCGGACACTTCAACGGACTTCTCTTAATCCGACTTGTCGAAATGGAAAGATCCGCGGAGTGAACCCCTTAATCTTTCCAGATTTTCTTAACTTAAATTATATTCATTACTTTTGAAAATAAGTTGGGTAGTTAAAATTTTTCGTAGTTTTATTTAAAAAAATAATTTTAAAAATTTTGACAGCATAACGGCTGCATTTTTCACGTTTCCAAAATTTATACCTACAATAAAACACACTTCGACTATATTTTCATTTCCTCCCAACTTCATTTATCCACAAACATGCATTTCTATCACACTTTTTCCAAACAATATGAATGAAATTATAATAAAATGTATAAGTATATGTCATACATAAAATTCATAACTAATCACAATAATATTTACAACTATACAATTTAAAATACAAGTATTTTTCCAACATTGATGTAGTTAACCAATATATATGATTTACACCAACATATATTGCACGATTCGCCCACCTAAAGATATGAAATGCAAAGCTCGTCGTCGCACCATCCAATGACAACACCCAGTGGGATATATATAAACTACACAATAGGTAAGCACGTTAGTATCACAAAATACGGTAATAAAATAAACACTACTATAATAGCATATAAACTTATTTAACATTATAAACTTCAAAATTTTAAAGTTTCTTTCTAAAAACCTCATGTATACCTTTAAAGTGCTCTAACCATCGCGGACAATTTTAACTAATGCCAATGCGAAGCTACTATGGTATCTTGACCACCACATTACGGAATTTACTGCATCGCAACGTAGGGTGATAAATTCCATATTTGAGCAATTACAACACGGAATTTTTTGCATCGCATTTGTAGTGCTAAAATTATGGGCGACTACGAGCGGAATATACTACATCGCTACGTAGTGCCAAACTGTAAAATAACCAACTACGTGCAAAATTATCTACATCGCAACGTAGTGCTATACTTTTTAGGAAATTGAGCAACTACGGACTGAATTTTCTGCGTCGTCGCGTAGTGCTAATTACTCTTTAATCTGAGCGACTACAGACGGAATTTTCTACATCGTCACATAGCGCTAAATCTCATATGGTCTTAAAGCATATACATGGGTTTTTAAAACTAAATTCATTAAGTGCAAAAGCACAAAACTACATACTTTATAAATTTTGAAAGTTCTCTTAATTCAACTTTTAAAGAAAATAACTTGTATTGATTTATGTCACTTTATGGATTCCCTAAGAACTCATATACTCAAAACTTGAACTTTGATATTGGAAAATCATTTTCGTTCTCACTTAACACTTATATACAATATTTAACACAAAGAAATAGAATTAAACATAAGTGATAGTATACTTACCTCAAAACTCCGCAAATCCGCGTCAAACGTCTCGACGAGCCTGTAGAACCTCACTCGCTCGATCGTCACCTACATGATAATTTCTTATTATCACTTGTGACAATCTCATAACTCAAACTTTAAAATGACATTTCTAACACAACTTTCTCCAATAACGACTCTTTTACATTATAACTTTTCAACTTGTTTCTAACTCAACTGAGACTCTCTAATTCCGATTTCTTCACAAAAGTTTCAGTTTTGGACTCTTAGGGACACCCCCACGCGGTCCGTATAATTTTCAGAGGCCCGAAATGAAAAATCGAAAATTTAAGTCTCTTTTGACACCCCAAAACAGAATATGATGTACAGCTCTGCTCGGGGCTCCGTTTTCTTCCGTTCTCTTTCCTATAGTCCTTTTATCTCACATTCTGGTCACCTATAAAATTTCATCGAAAAATTAAATCATTTGCTATGTCAAATCTAAGAAAAACGCCATTTTTCGGACACTTTTTGATGCATTTTTTCGCTTCGGACGAGCAACGATGGTTTTTCTTTCGTATATAAAGTTCTTTTACCTAATTATGATCAACTAAATTCATTCCATGCAATAAAAATTACATTTACATAGTCATTTCACTTAACGACTCTCTAACATCATTATTTTGGATATAACTTGCGTAATTTTTATCGGAATTGTTTCGTTTCTAAACCTATGGTTTTCTATGACTCCTAGGCATGATTTGAGGTCTAGAACAACCCCAAATAAGTCAGACTTGTGCAGGTCATCTCTATCCCATGGTTTGACTCGAGATTTTTCAAATTGCCCAAAACTACTCATTTGACAATCTTAACACTTTTATGAGTTTTTTCTAACTTTTATTATGTGTGAATCTAAGTTTATTTGGATCAAAATAGTCCATAACCAGCCCACAAATCATGCAAAAACACATAAAAATAATCATTCATTCATTTAACTTCTCATGACCAAATTCGAACATTTTCATCTACCAAATTTCTAGTTTTCATTTTCAACATTATCACTTGATGATCTAACTCATTTTAAGCATAGTTTTTCATTCAAACACCTCAAATACACCTTAATCACACAATCCCTTCTTCAGCCATGCACCTCACTCATTTCCACATTAAAATGTCTTCAAGTTCTTCACTTAAAATTAAACCAAAATGACACAAACAAACATGGTAGCAGTCCACCATCTCAAACAACATCAATTTCACTTAAATCACACATTTTATTTTAGTTAGAACACTTACCAAAACTGCCTAAAACCTTTGCTTTACTTTCCCCACCAAATTGAAGCTTCAAAACCTTGAATCCAAGCATAAAAATATCATCAAAACTGCACACACTCACTAGACAGCATCAAACCAGATTTTTCACATAAATATCATCCTGAAAATTCAATCAATCTCACTTAAAATTTACTTACCCAAGTTGGATAGCCTTTCTAGACTTAATTACACCCTTTTGGGGCTTGAAAACCTTTAAAACTTTGTTGTTTTTCTACTCCTATTGTTTCTGCCAAACTCCCCTGCAGTTGCTGTCTGTTGTCGAATTCCATCTTGTTTTTTGTCGACCTTGGTTTTTGCCTTGATATTGATTTTTTTCCGGCAACTCATTCATTTATACAGCTATCCCTCTCCTCATTATTTGTCCCTCAAGTTTGTTCTAAAATTACATAGCATACCACTGTAGTTTTACACTTTTCTTTTGCTGTCTTTTGTTTCTGCCGTGAATGACTTTGCACTCTTCTAGTCATTCACATCACTTCATCAACCTTTTTATTTATTTATTCATTTATTTGTTTATTTATAAATAACTTTCTTTGGTTTTATTAATTGCTCTTCTATTTCTCTACAATTTTGCTCTCACAATTTAAATTTCAAAAGTACCTATGAATAAGTTCAATTTAATTCATTTAATCATGTCATTTTTATGGAAATTCCTTTATCACTAATTGTGTTTCATCCTTAATAAATCATTACATTATTTTTCGGATTCGAATTTATTTTCGATCCATTTGGAAATTCCACTAAGTTCGATTATAGATATCCCGGGTCATGCACATCCCCTTTTTGGTCATACTCGTCTAGTTGAATCCTAAATCGGCTCTTAGCACCATTTCCGAATCGACTTACTCATTACCACTATTCATCGAAAGAGGAAAAAAAATGCTTTTCATAAAGCACGAAGTTCAAGGTCTCACATTATGTAACGGAACAGCTCTGCCTCTTGGAGGCAACCAGCTATCCGGCTACATCTGCCTTTTGGGGGCAACCACACAATAGGTACTATTCTCTGATCTATCTGTAACTTTATCATGTCTGGAATACCTATCAGGAGTACCATAGATTTATAAAACATTTATATTTCATTTGTTTTTCTTTTATAATACAATGCTTATTTCTTTAAAACTTTAATAAATCATATAATATGCATTTCATATAAACTTTTATATGAAATTTATAAGATTCATGTAGGAGGTTTTATATTAACTTTATTTACTTTAAAATCGTTATCAACATTTCAATACTTAATCTTTTAATATTGAAGATAAAATCAATGGATAGAAATAAATACATTTTATTTCATTTTGAACAGACACTCACCTATTTTTTTTAACTCGCCTCACTATAGCACGCAATTAGACTTTCCTTTGTTTCCCCGTCACCTACATATTTTCACATTCCACACTTAGTCAACTTTACAACTAATTTACTCATTTACAAACATTTCTATAGAACATCAAACTTTTATAATTATTGAAAATTTGACCGCAATATGACCATTTAACTTTCCAATGACTTTCCTTTCAATTTTACATTAATTTTATCCTCGATATAACTCCTAAAATCATCCAAATCGTCCATAAACAATTTTCCATCACAACAAATACACTAAAACCAAAACATGGCAGCTTGCATATCAAAGTTTCCACATCTCATTTCATCACCAATTTCAACACTTCAACACATATAAAACATTATCATTGAACTCAATTTTCTTATCTATGCATTAAACTAATATTTGGAACTATTTTCCACTCTTTTTGGTTAAATTCAATCCAACTTCCGTACCATTAATCTAACTCAATTTTTCTCACTATAACCACATTCATATACATATACTATGATGCAAATTCAAGCTAAGTTGCCCAAAACATCACATTTCCACTCCAATCCTAGTTTGGCCATGTACTTGACCTTTTATCAACTAATCCATCTCTTTTTGGTTTCATACAAAAATCATCATTAAAACAGCCTCTAAATCATGTCAAAACAACTAAAATCAATCATCCATTCACTTAGATCATCATGGCTGGAAACAAGCAAACTAATCCATCATCTTTCTAGTTTTTATTTTAACGATTCCACTTGATATTTTAGTTCAATTCATGCATAAATTTTCATTCAAACACATCAACATAACTTGAATCATATAAACCTTTCCTTAGCTGTGCAACATACCATACATACACCAAGCTTAGTTCAAGTTTTTCACTTGGAAATTCAATCAAATTTACACTAACAATCATGACAACAGTTCATCAACTTAAACCACATCAATTCTCACTTTAAATCACAAAATCAACTAGTTAGTAAGCTCACCAAAGCTATCCAAAACTGTCTTGAATGATTTGCTTTGCCTTCCCACAAGATTGAAGCTTCAAAACCTTAAATTCATGCACAAAAACTTCATCAACAACACATGCAGTAAATTGGCAGCTTTGACACCAATTTTTCACACAATAACATCATGAAAACTCAACCATTTTCACTTAAAATTTACTTACCCAAGTTGGATAACCTTCCTAACTTATTCTCCAAATTCTTTTAGCTTGAAATCACTTGAAAAATTGCTTGAAAAATGGGAAGAATAGTTGTTGTCCACAGGTTCTGTTCAGTCGTTCCAGTCCCTGCAGTTTCTTTCTCTCTTTTTTTTTTTTTCCCTTCTGCAGACCTGTTTCCTTTTCTGTCAAAATTCTGGTTACTTCTGCACTTACATAGCTTTTATAACTCTTTAAAAATTGCCCCTAAAGTTTTTCACAAAATTACGAGTCACGCCATCAACTTTTAATCATAATTTTGCCCTCAATTTCTCTACATTTTATGCATTCCACCTTTATCAATTTTAATGTGCCCCTTTCTTGGAAATTCTTTCATTACTAATTTTATCATATACTTTAAATAATCATCACATCATTTTTCATATTCGAATTTATTTCTAATCCATTTGGAATTTCTATTAAGATTCGATTATATATCTGAAAAAATTTAACAATTTTATTATCCCATCAATGAGAGCATTCTAATACATTACATTTACAATACTTATACATCTCATTTACAATGCCGAATCTAGAAAGAGGTATCACATTTAACGTGAGATTACCCAATTTTAACTTTTAAAATCTAATCCACTTTATTATTAATTTAAAAAAAAAATCTTCTAAATGGGTTTACTAATCTAAATATATTAAACTCATTAAATAAACTAGATTAATAATAATGTGAATTACCCAATTTTAACTTTCAAAATTTAATCCACATTACAAGCCAATTATGTGAAATATATCTTTTGAATCATATTAAAACGATATTTCTTATTGGTTTACTAATCTAAATAAATTAAACACTCTAATTAAATTAGATTACTAACAATGTGAATTACCCAATTTTAACTCTGAAAATCTAATCACATTTTGAATACTAATTATTTGAAATATATTTATTTTAATCACATTAAAACTAATCATATATTTCTTATTTGTAAACCTAGAATTTTCAACTAAAAACTTAAAAATTATGAAATTAGTATTCTATATATTATTATCTCTATTTTAATTAATAAACTATTTAATAGAAAATATAAATAATAATACATGTATATATATGATATTATAATGCAATGAGTACGCATTCTTTATTCTATATGACATATTTTAAATGCATGATCATGTTATTAATAAATCATTTAATAATCGCATGATAAACAATTAAAATAAACAACATACAATTGATTGAGTTTTTTTTTTTTTTTACTTTAACGACCTGAAACTAATTTTAAATATTACAAAATTTATCCAAGACATTTCTTGGTCTTTAAATGTAATTTTCAAGGTTTTGATGGGCTCCTTGGCCTTACAATTAGATCTAATTTAATTATCAAGAACCTTCATCAAATGGATTCGGCTAAAAGCTCATTTTTTTTATTTTTGAATCCAATAAAAATTATCCAAAACAAATGGATAATATTTAATAACTTTTATGATCGAAAATGAAATTATAGAACTTGAAAGAAAGAAAGAAAGAAAAAAATAAAAAAGGGAACGCGTTCGGGCTGTCTGTTAACAGCAGAGCCTTTTCGGCTGTCAAGTGGCAGTAGCTGCGTGCCACTTGTTGGACGCAGGCTGCTGCCTTGTGTGCAGCTTGCATAGCAAGCCAAGCGCATGTTTGTGCAAAAAAACACCAGGTCTTTGAACACGGACCTTGTCGGTGCTTAAAGCACTACTAATCTTGCGCAATGCGCAAACCGAACGCACTGTTTATTATTATTATTATTTTTTTGGCTGGTTCAAAGTCAGTTGCATCAGACCAGCGCACACTGTCACAAACTGGAGTGCATCATGTGCGCACATCAAACTCATTCGCAAACCACTCCTCCGTGCGCACCAAACTGGTTCATAACCAATCACACGCACAGCCACAATTTGCCCAGTCCTTCTCAAACGCACACCAGACCATGCACCAGGTCTGTTGTGCATCACATGCACTGCTGGTACATGTTGGTAGCATCTGTATGCTGCCTTTTTGCACGTCTAACACACACACACTGGTTCAAAAACAATCCTGTTTCAATGGAAATTTTGTTGCCCAATTGCCCATAGCAACAGCCAAATTTCAGCCCACTTTTCCGTTTCATTCTTCACGCTTGATCTTCCAAAAAATCTAAACTTAATTTTATGATTTTACAATGAAAACTAACAATTTAATCAAATTAAATTATCCAAAGAATCATACAATGAACAATCAATCCATGCAATTCTAATTCATGGGATTGCAATTCTAATTCATCTGGCATGAGTAAAAATATATATATATCCATATCAAATAATAATTCGTGCTTATGCTTTGACACACAAAGAATCATAATCAAAAGGAAATTCACTCATTATTGAATCAATAATTAAACAATTGAAACGGGATTCTGATACCAATTGAAGGAAAAAGTTGATTTTAATATGAATGAGGAAACGTAGAGTTTAAAAAAATTTTCAAAACAAAAACATGTTCGATCGTTGCTAGTAATAACAATTCAATAATTAAATTAATAAGATCGAATCTTACCTTGTATGAAGATTGAAGTGATCCCTTTTGATTTGTAGATTCTTCACCATCTGATCTTTCTTACTATGACTCTTTACTAAAAAAAACTGTGTGTGGGTACAATTTTGAAGATTCTTCACCATTTGATCTTTCTTGCTATGACTTTTCACAAAAGAAATTGTGTGTGGGCACAATTTCGAATAATCAAATCACGAAATCTTTTCATAAAAGAAAATTATGTAGAAATCAAAACTGTTGTAAATTAATTGGATGTCACCTTTTAATATTCTATAACCTCCACATTAAAAATCATTATCATTTAAATAATTATCATCATAATAGTGTCTTAATATTTTGTATAATTTGTGTATTTTCTATTTCCTATATTTATGATTTTTAGCCTATAAATAGAAGGTACATAAGTTTGTATGATTTGTCCTTTGTATAAGAAATGAAAGAATAAAATTGCAATTTTCTCCAAAAATTCTTCTTGTGTTTTATCTTTAGTTCTTATTCTTATTGTGCAATATCTTAATATTGCATATGCTTTATAACATGTTATCAGCACAAGACTCTACCAATTTTGTTTATTCTAGCATAGAAATTCAAGGTAAGTATTCTAACTTTCCTTTACACTTCTATACATGTTTTGTTCATAGTTTATCTATTGTTATTTTCCTCTTATCATATTGTGCATATTATAAATGATGATAATACGTGATTGATTTGTTTTTCTATCTTTTTTATTTCATAATCACACCATCAAATATATGAAGTTAATGTGATTATTATTCAGATTTTGTTGTCTCATTAAGTTATATTTTTTTTTTCTAAATTCTTTAGTTTCTTTATTCATATGCAACATGTTTCATTTTTATTTTTACCTTTGTCTTTGAATATTTATAGTTATTTTCTTTTTAATATGAATTAAAGTTATCTTTTATCTAATTATTACTTTTGTGATAGTATTCTCCATGACAAATCTTACAAAACTTGAGCTCGTGGCACTTGATATCACTAGAAATAATTATTTATCCTGGATACTAGATGTTGAAATTCACCTTGATGCGATGGGTCTTGGAGACATCATTAAAGATAAAAATGATGCATCTAACCTAAACTGTGCTAAGGCTATGATATTTCTTTGACATCATCTTCATAAGGGTCTAAAATCTTAATATCTCACGGTAAAAGATCCTCTTATCCTTTGGCAAAGTTTGAAAGAAAGATATGATCATTTGAAAACTGTAATTCTTCCAAAAGCTCATTTTGATTGGATGCATTTACGATTACAAGACTTTAAATCAATAAGTGAATATAATTCTGTAATATTTAAAATCAGTTCTCAATTGAAATTATGTGGAGAAAAGATAACTGAAGAAGATATGTTAGAAAAAACATTCTCCACTTTTCATGCCTCTAATGTGCTTCTGCAACAGCAATATCGAGAAAAGGGTTTTAAAAAATATTCAAAATTAATTTCGTGTCTTCTTGTGGCTGAACAAAATAATGAGCTTTTGATGAAAAACCATGAGTCACACCCCACTGGTACAAGTCTATTCCCTGAAATGAATGTGACAATGTATAATAATCGAGGACATGGTCGTAGATGTGAAAGAGGACATGACCGAGGTCGAAATAATTTTCGACATCATGGTGGTTATTATAATAATTCTTTAAATTTTAAGAAAATCACACCTAGTGAAGAAAAACATGAAACGGAAAAACTTCACAAGATAAAATCATCGAAAAATACTGAAAGTGTATGTTATAGGTGTGGAATAAAAGGTCATTAGTCACGTACTTGTCGTACAACTAAACATCTGGTAGGGCTCTATCAAACCTCCCTAAAGGAGAAAGGAAAAAAAATAAAAATAAAAATAAAAAAGGTTAAAGCAAACTTTGCATTTCAAGATTATTTTGGTGATGATCATCTTAAGTTTTTAAAGACAACACACAGATGTTGTAGACTTTCTTAATAGAGATATTGATGAATTTGCTAATGGCGAAATCAACTTTTCAGTTAATGATGAGAATGTCTATTTCTAAAATGCTATCTTCATATTGTATTAGAGTAAGTGTGTTTTACTATTATTAATCCATTTATTTTAGTATTGATGTGTCTCTTTCTGTAATCTGTTTTCTTTCTTTGGAAACTTATTATGTATTTCTTTTGTTTAAATGAAGAAACATGAATATTTCTCATCTTTTTGTTGGTCTCAATATCAATGGTGAAGATATATGTTTAGCAGACAATGTCATAACATATACCATATTAAAAAATAAGAAATATTTTTCAAATTTAAAAATAATGGAAGTCATTGTTACTACAATATTTGGTAATGTAAAACTCATTGAAGGCTCCGGAAGAGCAAATATTTTATTGTCTAAAGGAACGAAACTCACTATTGATGGTGTCTTATTATCTACTAAATTAAAAAGAAATTTGTTGAGTTTCAAAGATATCCGACGAAATGGATACCATGTTGAGACTATGAATGAAAATAATATAGAATATCTTTATATTACATCAGTTACCTCTGATGAAAAATATGTATTTAAAAGGCTACCTGCCTTTTCTTTTGGATTGTATTATACAAGCATTAGTACAATTGAAGTACATGTTATAATGAACCAAAAGTTCATCAATAAGAAAAATTTTATTACTTGGCATGATCGGTTAATTCATTTCGGATCAATAATGATGCGAAAAATTATTGAAAATTCACATGGACATACATTAAAAGACTAGAAGATTCTTTTACCTAATGAATTCTCATGTGTTGCTTGTTCTCAAGGAAAGTTGATTATTAGACCTTCGTCATCTAAAGTTGGGAAGGAATCACCTACATTTCTAGAGCATATCCAAGGGGATATATGTGGACCTATTCATCCACCATGTGGACCATTTAAATACTTCATGGTATTAATAGATGCATATACTTGATGGTACCATGTTTGTTTATTATCTACCCGTAATATGACATTTGCAAGATTACCTGCTCAAATATTAAGGTTACGAGCACAATTTCCAGATTATGCAATCAAAACAATTCATCTTGACAATGCAGGTGAATTTACGTCTCAAGCTTTTAATGATTACTGCATATCAGTTGGAATAACTGTTAAACATCCAGTTGCTCATGTACATACACAAAATGGTTTAGTAGAATATTTTATTAAACGCCTCCAATTAATTGCTAGACCATTAATCATGAGAACAAAACTCTCAATTTCTATTTGGCAACATACAACTTTGCATGCAGAAGCACCTATACGCATAAGACCAACATCATATCATAAATTCTCCCAATTTCAATTGATTTTTGGACAGGAACCAAATATTTCCCATATAAGAATATTTGGTTGTGCAGTATATGTTCCAATTGCACCACTACAGCGCATTAAGATGGGTCCTCAAAGAAGGTTGGGCATATATGTGGGATATGAATCTCCCTAAATTATTAAATATCTTAAACCAATGACATGTGATATTTGACAGGACCCTAACCAGACCTTCACTAGGCTTTTATCTGGAGGATCTTACCGGACACTTCAACGGACTTCCTGAACCCGACTCGTTGAATTGAAAAAACCTGAGAAGTGAACCCCTAACTTTCTTAGCCGGTTTACTCGTTTAAACTTAAAAATTTGGTTTTCTTTAACATAGTTGGGATTGATAAAATTTTTCACAATTCCGTTTAAAACAATTTTAGAGAAATTTCGACAGCATAACGGCTGCGTTTTTTACAAATCCAAAATTTTACCTGCAAAGAAAATACACTTCGACTATGATTTCATCACCACCCAACTTCTTTAACCTCAAACATATGTTTAATCATTTCATTTCCAACATTCATGCATTTTTCATATGCAAATCATATATATATCAAATCATATATGTATATTGTGTGCATAATGTGATAAGGTGTCTTAGGTCTGAATGTTCCAACCATGTATACATATCAAAATATAAATTTACAATTCATTAAGTATTGATATGTTAAACACATGATAACTTGATTGAATTATATACAACGACATCAAAAACATATTTGACATTCGTAGAGCAAATCTAATCGTTTCCCTACCTATAGGCAAAATGTCAACCTCTCGGCTACAGAGTCATCTATAAGAACACTTGACGGGATAAACAAGTTACACAATAAAAGTGAAAGGTTAATTCGTCACATAATAATAATATTCTACTTTGATACTTTTCTTATATTGATGTTGAATTTTTTTTTTTTTTTAAACATTTCTCATAAAAAAGACCATGTGTATATCCTAATATACTCTAGCCATCACATGACGATTTTTCTACTAGCGCCAACGTGATGCTACTATAGTATCTCGACCACTATGTGCGGAATTTATTACATTGCGACGTAGGGTGGAATAATCTAAACTCTAGGCAACTACAATGCAGGATTTTCTACATCGCAATTGTAGTGCTAATGAACTATACTCTGTCTAACCACATGCGGAATTTTCTACATCGTATATTGTGGTGCAACTACTCACTATCACTTGCAATTAGGTACAGAATCTTCTACATCGTAACCTATTGCAAGTGATTATGAATCTAGACAACTATCAGCGGAATTTTCTACGTCGCTACGTAGTGCCAAATGCTCCGATACTACGGTATACACATGGTTCTTTAACTCAACTTGCATCAAACTTTTTAAAAGTAACTTTTGCCTTCGAACCTCACTTCTTGATTCGAGACAATGATTTTTACTTGAAATCTCACTTATATTTGGAAAACTATTTTAAGAATTTGTTGAACATTAATAAGTTACAAAGTAAATTGAGATTGAACTAACGTAAGCGAAATACACTTACCTCGATCCAAATATGCTCTAGCGTCTCAACGGGCCTCTCGTACCTCACTCACCTGCTCGTCACCTACATAACATTCATGTCAATAAGAAGTAATTTTAGCACTTGACTAGTTGACAATGTATTTAGTCACATTGCTTTTACTCTTTTAACTCTTTTAACAACTTTTTACGCTATAACTTTTCCAACTCGATTTTAACTCAATCGAGACTCTCTAATTCTGATTTCTTCACAAAATTTTCAGTTATACACCTCTAAGGACACCCTCACGCAGTCCATATAATTTTTAGAGGTCTGAAACGAAAAATCAAAATTTTTCGCCTCTTTTGACACCCCAAAACAGAATGTGATGTACAGGTTTGTTCGAGGCTCCGTTTTCTTTCGTTCTTTTTCCTACGGTCCTCTTATCTCATATTCTAGTCACTGTAAAATTTCATTGAAAAATTCTATCGTTTGCTACGTCAAATCTAATAAAAACACCCTTTTTCGAGCACTTTTTGATGCGCGTTTTCCCATCGAACAAGCAACGATGATTTTTCTTTCGTATCTAAAGTTCTTTTACCTAATTATGATCAACTAAATTCATTCCATGCAATAAAATTTGCATTTACATAGTTATTTCACTTAACGACTCTCTAACGACATTATTTTGGGTATAACTTGCGCAATTTTTATCAAAATCGTTCCCTTCCAAAACCTATGGTTTTCTATGACTTCTAGGCATGATTTGAGGTCTAGAACAACACCAAATAAGTCATACTTATGCAGGTCATCTCTGTCCCATTGTTTGACTCAAGATTTTTCAAATTATCCAAAACTACCTATTTGACAACTCTATCACTTCTATATGCTTTCCTACCCTTAATTATGCTTAAATTTGAGTTCAAATTCATCAAAACTCAGAGGTTACCTACTGTTCTTCATGTCCTTAACACACACACACATACTCATTCAAGAGTAGAGCTTTTCAATTTTTACAAAGCACTCTCTCATAATTTTTTCATCAAACATCTAGTTTACACTTTGTTTAACACTTTATGATTTTAAATCTCACTTTAAAGTTTGTTATCCACAAACCCTAACCTACCATTCACACACCACAACTTGTCATTTGAGCTTCTACAACACTCACTTATGGTCTTACACTAATTTTAAGTGTAAAACATCCAACACAATTCACCACAAGCATATAACTCTCATCAACCCAACTACAACAACAATCTTATGAAATTTTGAAGAAAATGATGGGAACTCACCTAAACCTTGTTGGGTTTTGCTAGGTTAGCTTGAAACCACTCTAGAATGATGAGTTAGGGCTTGAAATTTGGGTGAGAAAGTTGTCTTCTTCCTTCCTTGGCAGTCCACCCTTGCTCTCTCCTCTCTCACGATTCTGCTTGGCTTCCTGGACGACAGCTTCTGTTTTGCTTCTTCTTTCACGCTAGTTGCTTCTCTTGTTCATCTATTTCTTTCTCTAAGTGTTGTATTTATATCATTAACTTTTCCCAAATGACTTCCATGTCCTCTCTCCCTTCATTTCACGCCAGTCACTCTCTTTTTCTACATCTCACGGCAGCTTTGCTTCTTCCTTTGTTAATTTGCTCTAATTGTTGTTTGTGTATATATATATATCATTAATATTTCCTAGAATGTCAAGCTTGTCCCTTGACTCGTTTTGACTATCATCAACATTTTTAGCTTAATTTAATTAGTGATTTGTTATTTATCCTAAATAACAAATCTTAAAATTCTCATTTGTGCACTCAATCATATTGTTCTTTATTTATGGACAGACTATTTTACCCTTTATTTACTTTTTTCTCATTAAATTAATTATTGTGTAATTCTAAAATGATCGTTCGCTCTTCGATGACTCGATTTAGATTAACATTAACTAGATTTATTATTTAAACTTCATAATCTAGTTTCTAATACTAGGAGGTTAAAAATCGAGACTATGGGTTTACAATTTCTTCCCTCCTTATAAAAATTTCGTCCTCGAAATTTTAAACTGCTTACTCGATTCAAACAAGTGAGGATATAGGGCACGCATCTGCTTTTCAGGCTCCCAAGTAGCCTCTTCTGACCCGTGATTTCGCCATAACACCTTCACTAGCGAAATCACCTTGCTACGCAACACTTGATCTCTACGATCTAGAATCTCCACTGGCTGCTCCTCGTAGGTCAAGTTTTCCTTCAATTGGATTGGTTGTTCTTTCAGAATATGTGAAGGATCGGCAATATACTTGCGAAGCATGGAGACGTGGAACACATCATGGATGTTGGCCAGCTCTGGAGGCAGCTTCAACTGATACGCTACTTTACCCACTTTTGCCACAATCTCATATGGCCCTATGTATCTTGGACTTAATTTCACACGTTTCCCAAATCTCAAGACACCTTTCCAGGGTGAGATTCGTAGAAATACTCTGTCACCCACTTCAAACTTTAGATCTCGTCTTTGATTGTCTGCATAGCTTTTCTGTCTATCACTTGCTATCTTCAACCGTTCTCTAATAACACTTATCTTCTCGGTTGTAGCTTGGACAATCTCTGGGCCAATCATTCTTCTTTCACCTACTTTATTCCAGCAGACTAGGGTTCTGCACTTCCTGTCATACAATGCCTCATATGGTGCCATACCAATGCTAGACTAATAGCTATTGTTGTAAGCAAACTCGATCAATGCTAGGTAATTATCCCAACTCCCTTTGAATTCCATCACACACGCTCTCAACATATCTTCGAGAGTTTGGATGGTTCTCTCTGATTGGCCATCTGTTTGCAGGTGAAAGGTCGTACTGAAATTCAATCTAGTGCTCATAGCTTCTTACAGCTTCGGCCAAAACCTCGAAGTGAACCGAGGATCTCTATCTGATACAATGGACACCGGTGCGCCATGCAACCTCACAATCTCATCTACATATAATTGTGCTAATCTTTCCAGGGAATAAGTGTTTCTGATAGCTAGAAAATGAGCAGACTTCGTCAATCTGTCGACTATCACCCAAATGGTATCATGTCCACTCTTAGTCTGTAGCAATCCAACCATGAACTCTATTGTAATCTTCTCCCATTTCCACTCAAGAATGGATAGAGACTATAATAAACCTGCAGGTTTCTGGTGTTCTACTTTGATCTGCTGGCAGGTTAAGCATTTAGATACGAACTCTGCTATCTCCCTCTTCATGCCTCTCCACCAGTAGTGGTTCCTCAAAGTTCGATACATTTTAGTACTCCCTAGATGCATGGCATACGCTGATGAGTGGGCCTTCTCTAGAATCTCTTTCTTCAAGGCATCTACGTCTGGCACACATAACCGTTGCCCCAAAACTAGTGCCCCATCGTTTCTCCACGCGAAGCTACTTTGTTGCCCATCTTCTATCTCATGTCTAAGCTTCATCAAGTACGGATCTTGAAGCTACAAGTCTCAAATTTGGTCTACGAACACTGGACGGACATAAAAGGCTGCTAATAAAGCACATGAATCCGTCATCTCTAATTGAACACCCATCATCCTAAACTCTATCAACATAGGTAAATACTCCATTTTAAGCTGGGCTAAGGAGCTGGTTGGCTTTCGACTCAGTGCATCTGCCACCATGTTAGCTTTGTCCAGGTGATACTCAATGGTGTAATCATAGTCTTTAATGAGTTCCACCCATCTTCTCTGTCTCATGTTCAATTCTTTTTGTGAGAATAGATACTGCAGGCTATTGTGATCTGTAAAGATCCTGTACTCCATAGAGGTAGTGTCACCATATCCGTAAAGCAAACACCACTGCAGCTAGCTCTAAGTCATGCGTTGGATAATTGATTTCATGCTTCTTCAACTGTCTCGAGGCATAAGCTATCACTTTATCGTGTTGCATCAACACACAACCCAAACTCTGTCTGGAGGCATCGCAGTACACCGTAAACCCATCACTTCCCGATGGTAGTGTAAGAACTAAGGTTGAGGTCAATCTCTTCTTCAGCTCATCGAAATTGTTCTGGCATGCCTCTGACCAAACAAACTTCTCTTCTTTCCTTGTGAATCTGGTTAGTGGAGTAGCAATCTTTGAAAACCCTTCCACAAACTTTCGGTAATACCCAGCTAAACCCAGGAAACTCCTCACTTCAGTTACATTCGTGGGTGGCTTCCAATTGACCACTGCTTCTGTTTTCTGAGGATCCACAGATATCCCATCTATTGATACCATATGTCCCAGAAATGCTACGCGATCTAGCCAGAACTGGCACTTGCTGAACTTTGCATATGGCTGATGCTCCCGCAGGGTTTGCAATACTAGCCTCAAGTGCTCAACATGCTCTTCTCGACTACCTGAATATATTAGAATGTCATCTATAAAGACAATCACAAACTTGTCCAGATAGGGTCTAAAAACACGGTTTATCAAATCTATAAAAGCTGCTGGGGCATTGGTTAAGCCAAATAGCATCACCAAGAACTCATAATGCTCATATCTAGTCCTGAAGGTCGTCTTAGGAACATCTTCCCTACGCACCTTCAACTGATGATATCCCGATCGTAGATCGATCTTCGAAAATACCTTAGCCCCTTAAAGTTGGTCAAACAAGTCATCTATCCACGGCGGTGGGTACTGATTTCTGATCGTAACCTTATTAAGTTGCCTATAATCAATACATAACCAAAGGCTCTCATTCTTCTTCTTTACAAACAACACCAGAGCTGCCCACGATGAAGTACTGGGTTTCACAAACCCCTTACTCACCAATTCTTCCATCTGAACCTTTAACTCCTTTAGTTCTGCTGGTGCCATCTGATACGGAGCTATAGAAATAGGTTCAGTACCAGGGGCTAGTTCAATCTCGAACTCTATCTCCCTATCTGGAGGTAGTCCTAATAGATCCTCTAGGAAGATATCCACGAACTCATTAACCACTGGAACCTCTACGATCTGTAACTTACTATACTCGGGTTCCACTACATAAGCCAAGTATCCTTGGCAATCTCTTTTGAGCATCTTATTTGCCTTCATCACACTGATCAACCCTGAAGGGAGTAGCTTCCTCTCTCCGCAGAAAATCACATCAGGCTCTCCAGGTCTACTAAGCTTAACTTCCTTTCTGTAGTAGTCAACGATAGCTCGATGCTTCGAAAGTCAATCCATACCTAGAATGACATCAAAATCATGAAAGGCTAATACAATCAGATTCGCCTCAAACTCTTGACCCGCTACAACTACCTTACTTCCCACATAAACCTGGTCGGCCATAAGTGACTTACCAGTGGGAAGTGACACCCTCATATGGCACTCTGTTGGTCTCAAATCTACCCCGACTCTATCGATAAACTCCATAGATGCAAAAGAATGGGTGGCTCATGGGTCCACCAAAACACGTGCAGCTAAAGTAAAGACAGTAAGAATACCTGTCACCACCTTTGGGGATGCATCAGCCTGCTGCTGGGTCACTGTGTACACTTTGACTGCCTGGCTACGAGGTCTACCAGGCGGTGCTCTGGGCGACATACCTCTGCTCGGACCACTGCTAGGTGGCTCTGGGGCTGCAGCTCCTCTAGTCTGGGGGCCTCCTCTATCTGGTCCACGACCCCCGCTCGTCTGTCCCTACACTACGGATCTAGCCTCCGCTGGGCTCGACGCCACTACACTAGGACAATCTCTCATGAAATGGCCCTCCTAGCCACATCTAAAACACCCTGTACGGCCCATAAGACACTCTCCCTGATGCGATCGACCGCACCTGCTGCAGGCAGGTCTGTCCTTCCAACTTGGTCTTCTTTTGGATCCCCCAGATGACTGTACTAAACTCTGACTAGTTTGGGGTCCTTGGTTCTATCGTCGACTTTCAGACCAGGCTGACTTCTGGCTGCTTTTGGCCACTTTACTGGACTCTTCTTGATGGCTATCGGTCCAGGTCCGCTTCTGACTGAATTGTTGCTTCGACTTGGGGACGATTCCTGCGCTCTGCTCAACTTTGGTGGTTGCCTCCACCAGCTGTCCATACCGAGTATGTGCTGAGGATGTTACAATGGTCCTGACTGCGGGATTAAGGCCTGCTAAAAACCTGTTGACCTTCTGTTCTTCGTTCTCGGCAATGAAAGGGACTAGACGAACTAGTTCAGAGAACCTCTTTTCATACTCTGTCACTGTAGAAGCCCCATGTTTTAACCTGAAAAACTCTTCAATCTTAGGATCTTTGTAGCTTTTTGGGAAGAACTTGTCTGTAAACTCTTTCTTGAAGTCTTCCCAAGATACTCCGGCTGGATGCGCTCTCTGATGCGCCTTCCACCAGTCTTTGGCTCGATCCTTCAACATGAAGGCTGAGAAAGTAATCATCTAGTCCTCTGTACACCCCATCACCTTAAATATCTCCTCGTTTGTCTCTAGCCAAGATAATGTGCACTCGAGCTCTCCTGTCCCGTCATATGGCTTCGCGCCTAACTTACGGGCGTGCTCAATCAATACTCCGGTCTCCCACGGCTGCTGAAGTGCTGCCGCTAGCATTTGGGCCATCTGTTCTAGGTTGCCTAGTACAAGCTCTGATTGGGCTGACTGTGATGGCTCGGGATGGGATGAGCTCGTCGGCACATTGACGAACTCGTCAACATGCTCGTCCTGTGGTGGGGGTGCCTCTGCGGCTGCCCCCCTCGTCCTCAGACGATCTTTACGCTGCATATCTCTATAATTTTCAAATAATCATAAAACTCAAGTTAGAACATTTATAATGCATGAATTAATTCTATACTCATGCAATGTTCAACTTCAATTTCTATATCTTATCTCATCTTATGTATAAACTGCATAAGCTAGCTCATGTACCATGTATATGATAATCTTGTACATATTGATGTGCAATTTCATGTAATGCTCAACTCTAATCGTATAGCTTATGCTTTAACTTATGCAATCAATGAAAGCATAACTCATATAATCTTAAAAAGATGAATGCATATAATGGTTTCATGCCTCATGCATAATTCATGCATCACTAACGCACACTTGATGCGAAAATAGCTCAAACTTCTCTTAAAACTTTATCTCAACTTAACGAGAACCAGGCTCTGATATCAACTTGACAGGACCCTAATCAGACCTTCACTAGGCTCTTATTTGGAGGATCAAGTCGGATACTTCAACGGACTTCCTGAACCCGACTCGTCGGATTGAAGAAACCCGAGAAGTGAACCCCTAACTTTCTTAACCGATTTACTCGTTTAAACTTAAAATTTTGGATTTGTAAAAAACGCAGTCGTTATACTGCCGAAATTTCTTTAAAATTGTTTTAAACTTGTGAAAAATTTTATCAATCCCAACTATGTTAAAGAAAATCAAATTTTTAAGTTTAAACGAGTAAACCGGCTAAGAAAGTTAGGGGTTTGCTTCTCAGGTTTCTTCAATCCGACGAGTTGAGTTCAGGAAGTCTGTTGAAATGTCCGGCAGGATCCTCCAGATAAGAGCCTAGTGAAGGTCTTGTTAGGGTCCTGTCAATATTTTTACAGCTCAATTTGCTAACTATTATTTTGATGAAACAAATTTTCCAGCATTAGGGGGAGATAAAAAAAACAATTGGAAAAGGAGATTACATGGAATGCATAATCATTATCTCATTTTGATCCTCGCACAAATCAATGTGAACTAGAAGTTCAATAGATAGTTCATCTTCAAAATATTGCAAATCAATTACCAGATGCATTTACTGACCTAAGGAAAGTCACTAAATTGCATATACCAATTGAAAATGCTCCAGTAAGAGCTGATGTCCCTAAAGGACAACCTGTAGCTAATGAATCTAAGACACGTTTAAAACATGGAAAACCAATTGGTTCCAAAGATAAAAATCCTAGAAAAAAAAAAGAAGAGCAAATGATCAAGACGGCACAATGAAGGAGACTAGTATTTTTAAAGAGACTTGAGACATAATTAATGACAAAGCCCCAAAAGAGGCTCAGATACCTTAAAATAGTGACAATGATGAGATCTCAATAAATTATATCTCTAATGGAAAAAGATAGAACCGAAAGAAAACTGTTATTGGTAATATATTTGCATATGCAGTAGCTCTTGATATTATAAATGAGGATCTTAAACTGAAGTCCATTGACAAGTGTCGACGTAGAACTGATTGGCCAAAATAGAAAAACGCTATCTAGGCAGAATTGAATTCACTTGAAAAACATCAAGTCTTTGGATTTATTATCCAAACACCTAAAGGTGTGAAACCTGTAGGCTACAGATGGATATTTGTGCAAAAACGTAATTAGAGAAATGAAGTTGTAAAGTATAAAGCACGACTTGTAGCTCAAGATTTCTCTTAAAAACCCGATATTAATTATGAGGAGATTTCTCTAGTGGTGGATGCAATCACATTTAGATTTCTAATTAGTCTGACAATTACAGAAAGACTTCATATGCATTTAATGAATATTGTGACAGTTTATCTGTATGGATCACTTGATAGTGACATTTATATAAAAGTCTCTAATGGACTAAAAATGTCTAATACATGCAATTCGAAACCTTGGGAAATGTATTCAATTAAATTACAAAAATCTTTATATAAATTAAAGCAATCTGGACGCATGTGGTATAATCGTCTTAGTGGATATCTTTTAAAGAAATGGTATATTAACAATTCAATTTGCCCATATATATTTATTAAGAAATTAAAGTCTAGATTTGCTATTATCGTAGTTTATGTTAATGATTTGAATATCATCAGGACTCATGAAGAACTTATAGAGATGATAATATTTTTGAAAAATGAGTTTGAAATAAAGGATTTGAACCAAACAAAATTCTATCTCGGCTTGCAAATCGAACATCTATCTAAAGGGATTTTTCTTCACCAATCAACTTATATCGAAAAGGTATTAAAGCGCTTTAACATGGATAAGTCTCATCCAATAAGTTCTTCCATGGTTGTTCAATCCCTTGATATGAAAAAAAATCCTTTTCATAATTGAGAGGATAATAAAGAAATTTTTGGTCCAGAAATATCATATCTTAGTGTTATTGGTGCACTAATGTATCTTGCTAATTGCACAAGACTTGATATAGCATTCTCTGTTAATTTACTAGCAAGATATAGTTTTTCACTAACTCGAAAATATTAGAATGGTGTTAAACAAGTACTTCGTTATCTTCGAGGAACATCAAACATGGGTTTGTTTTATCAAAGGCAGAATTGGTTGGTTATGCAAATGCTAGATATTTATCAAATCTACATAAAGCACGATCTCAAACAGTTTATTTGTTTACATATCGTGGTACTGCTATATCTTGGTTACAAAGCAAACTCTAACTGCCACATCTTCAAATCATGCTGAAATATTAGCATTACATGAGACAAGTCGAGAATGCGTATGGTTGAAATCTTTCATTCAACATATCCATAAAGCATGTGATTTATATGAGGATAATGTAGCTTGTATCGCCCAAATCAAAGAAGATTACATAAAAGGAGACAGAACCAAGCACATTTCACCAAAGTTCTTTTTCACACATGAACTTTAGAATAAAAGAGAGAGAGAGAGACGTTCATCAAATTCAATCATCTTACAACATAACAGATTTGTTCACAAAAGAAGACATATTAGCATGAGGGATTTTGTTGAATATTTGAGAAATTGGTGAATAAGATTGGTATATGTCGGTTCAGAGGATTTTGTTAAAATTCACTAAAATAAGACATATTAACATGAGGGAGAGGTTACTGCATACAATAATTATGCACTTTTTTTTCTTTTATCAGGATTTTTTTTCCCATAAAGTGTTTTCATGATAAGGTTTTTCAGGAAACATATTATTTATACAGTGGACATCCAAAGGGGGATGTTATAGATCAATTGGATGTCACCCTTTAATATTCTATAACCTTCATATTAAAGATCATTATCACTCAAATAATGATCATCATAATAGAGCCTTAATGTTTTCTATAACCTTCACATTAAAATATCATTATTACTTAAATAATGATCATCATAGTAGTGTCTTAATGTTTTGTATAACTTGTACCTTTTCTATTTCCTACATTTATGATTCTTAGCCTATAAATACAGGGTACATGAGTTTGTATGATTTGTCCTTTGTATAAGAAATGAAATAATAAAATTGCAACTCTCTTCAAAAAATTTTCCTATATTTTATCTTTAGTTCTTGTTTTTATTATGCAATATTTTAATATTGCATTTGTTTTATAATAAAAAAAATTTTATTGATTTCTTTTGAGATGAGGCAATATGTTGTTTTTAATTAATGGAAGTTTTTGGTTCAAGTAGCCAAAACTTCTCTCTCTTGTTACCAACATAAAACATCATTTTATAATGGTAAGTTAAGGTTTTTCAATTTAATAAAAAATCTAATTTCTTTTTTAGTTTCTATCCAATATGGAATCAAATCTCTTATTGGCATGGAACTCTTTACTTTTAATTTAATATGAAATCTAATTCCTATTAGATTAAAACTCTTTCAATTTAATTTAATATAGAATCTAATTCCAATTAAATTATATTATTATTTCCATTAATTAATTAAATGATTTTTCATTAAATTAAATTATTCTAAATATCATTTAGAATTGAATCTATAACTTCTATAGATAATTAAATAATTAACAATTAATTAAATAATTAAATATATTTAAATAATCAGATTATTTAAATAATTCGTGAACGTGTTCATAAAATTTATATGTATACTAATAATTGGATAATCCAATTATATTCTTCCATTTGTTTCTTTATATGAGTGTGAGCTAGTAAGTTGACCAAATAAACCTATAATTTGAGCTCCAGTAATATCAGAAATATTAATGAAACTCATTAATTAATAATTCACTATTATTAACCTTAGAATTATTCCATTAAAAACTTAAAGTTGCACTTTCAAAATTGTAAATGTTTTATATAATCTGAATTTTCAATGTTCATCGATTTAATCATTTCATATGATTTGATCATCCACAAGTAGTTCATAATTAAAGTTAGGTAATTAAAGTCCGTTATACATCTCTAATTATATCTTGTTCCTGTAAGTACCATTAATTCTCTAATAAACAATATATTCCTAACAACTTATGAATTTATCTTTCCGTTTACTCATAAACAAAAAGTCAAGTACTCTTATTGTTCAAGACCTGAATCAACACTTAAGGGAACTACTCATTTACTTCTCGTAAGAAGTAGTGGATTCCAATATTATGTAAAATGCTCTCAACCACTTATTAAATTATATTTGCAAAGTATAAAACTTATTGACCGCAAATCTATAACAGTTTCACCCACGTAAATCAAAATATATGATTCAATAAATAGAAGTTCATAAAATACTCAAGATTAAGATCATTCCATATATGATCATCTTGTTAATAAATATAAATTTCTTTGTTTAACGGATATTAATAAGAAATTCATTTTTATTATAGTTCAGTCCTATATAATCTTTATTATATAAGATACCTTCATTTTCATATCACCACATGAATGATCCCGGATAAGATCATCATATCAAATACGAAATAAATCGCAGTTGTAGATTTACCACAAACAAAATATCTAGCTTTGTTTGCTTCCTACAGATTTTTAAATTACTAATCTTAAAACCAACTCTTCTTGTATATAACACTTACACACTTAGTTTGAGACTACATAACACTTACACACTTACACACTTAGTTTGAGACTTACATAAGTAATCATAGATATTACATGATATTTTTATGAAGCAAACATTTCACAAATACACATAAATTGAATAAAATAAACATATTTTATTTCTTATTTATTTAAATGTTTATAAATTATAAGCTCTTAAGGTATAAATCCTAACAAAAGTTGTTTAGAATAATATATGGATTGAATCTCAAATAATAATAATAATAATGATGATGATAATAATATATGAGATTGCATAGTAGGTGAGACTCATGTTCTAAGAAGTCGTACATTCGAAGAGTTAGCTGTTGCCTTTTTTTTTTTTTTTGAAAAGAAGGGTTAGAGGCATTTGAGAGACCTAATATGAAGAAGATTTCGAAGATGTAGAGAAAAATATGATACTTGAAATATAATTAGGATTTAATATACCAGGAAGTGTAAGGAATACTTTAATTAACTTTTACCTAAATTTTTTTTCCCCATTAGTCATTTTGTTAAGAGAGATTTTTGTAATAAATACTTTTAATAAAATATGGGTTTAGAAGTCATACTGATGGGTGAAGTGAAAATAATAATAATAATAATAATAACCAAAACAATCCAGGATATAATTTGAAAGCAACTTTATAATGGAAAAAAAAAGAATTATGTAATTCAGAATTTTTAATATTATATCCAAAAAAGCACTTCCATGATCATTGTTACGATATGCCCAAACCTTTTGCCAAAAATACTGCATCTTTTTTTTTTTCTCTTTTTTTTTTTTAATTTTGAAGTACAGCATCTTTTGTTTATTTGTTAAAGAATAAGATTTGTATTAGCATCAAGAATGAACATTAACCCCATCTTGCCCCTTCACTTATCACACTTCCATTTTATATTTATGATAAGATATGAATTTTGTCTTACATATAGTAAAAATAGCGTATCCCATAGCATTATGGATGTACATTTTCGTGAGAATGTACAATTTCTATTAGATATCTCATGGTGTTATGGGATAGATTTCCAAACCACACTTAAATTGGTTAATCCTGACGGATTCTTACGTATTAACCATGTATCAAATTACTTGTAATTTAGTTTTTTTAAAAAAAATAAAAACACCAACCACACTCTTCCCTAAATAAAATGAGAACTTGTACACATTGAAAACTTCTGATGGTTATTAACAATAAAAAGAATAAAAAGGAAATACATCACAAATCATCTATAACATTAATGTTTATGGGTCAGCATAATGTTAGTGATCATAAAGTCATTAATAAATAAAAAATGCGATCTAATTAACAAAGATCCTGATCGATCAAAATATTCATGTTGTTCCAAATATATGAAGTTATGAAAATGCAGAGAAATCCTTGTCGTTAGCATTTCGTTCAACAAGTACGAAAAATAAAAATAATAAAAGATAAATAAATCACAACATTCTGAATTTCAAAATCTTACTGAATTCTGCCCCAAACCTCTTTAGTACCTACGTTTTCGCACTCAATCAATGGCTTTAAGATTTCATTCAGATTTTCCGAAGTTATCACTTACACATTCACATTACACTATTGGCTTTATAGATGAAAGTTCAACTAATATGAGAGAGATCTGAATGCAAATCATTCTCTTCTATATATATATAAAGGTTAATCTGTACATATAAGCAAGTAAATTCTTCTTTGGCACAAGATCATCATAAAAACAAGTAATAATGAAGGTTCATTCTATCCATACTACTACATTTCTCTGATTCTCTGAACAAAAATGTACTTTTTAGCTTCCATAAAAGCAACAAAAGAATAGCATGAAAAATCATAACTGAAGCTGAAGGCCAATTGATACCTCTAAATTCTGTAGAACTTGTCTGCTACCCTACAAACAACGTGACTGCTTAGAAATTTTCCCTATCTAGATATGTTCTCAGTAGCTTCATCTGCATCTTTACATTTTCAACCATTCAGAAACCACTGCATTCAGCAATATATATCTTTGGAAGTTGCAAGGGGTATACTAATCCATGTCAAAATATACGAATAAGACTTTGAGAGAGTTTGAATCTACCAGTGAAAGAGTTAAGGTGGTCCAAGCTTGACAGACTGTTACTGAAAGATGCTGTCAGCAAGAAATCCAAATTTATGCTGTCAAAATTGTCCACAACACAAATTATTCCTACATGCCATGCCATTATCTTAAACGAGACAATCTTTTTCGCTTTCGGTTCTTCTTACATGCAACAACATTCTTTGGACTACTATGAGAACCTGAGGGAAGAGCCAGAGTGGACGATGGTATACCAACAAAAGTCCTGCCTTTCTTAGAAACCCATTTCAGAGGCAGATTACTTACTACAGCACCTATATCATTTGAGCTACACAGTTCAACAAGCTGCTTAATTTGATCAATCATCTGGTAGGTCCAGGCCATTGACTGATCGAGTGCAACTGAATCATCCATTGGTTTTTTCCATAGATTCATCAGTATATCTCTTAAGGACTGAAAAGACATGGAAGGTTGATATCCTACACGGCTTCCACAGATCATATTGACTTTAATGACATGTTTGCAAAGGTTTCCTTGCATTGACCACGTGCAATCACAAGAAGCAAATTCTGATCCAGGGTTCCACACTAAATGCATCAAGCTGCCGTCTTTCTGGCTGGCAACCTTGGCAAAGTGGTGTTCCTTGTCATCCAAAATAACAGCAGAATCTGGAATTTTCTGTGCACGGTGCCATGATGTAGATGCTATATATTCTTCCTTAACATTTTGGAATGAATCACTCTCATCTGCATACCTATCAAGCCAATAGCTTGAATGCAACTCAGTGGTCAACTTGTGTACCAACCAATCAACTCTCTGGAGTGCACCAAGATGTGAATCATCAAATAGTTTTGCTTTCAGCTTCACATGATAGGCTTCTATTGCACCAGACGCCTCCTGGCTTGCAAGGGGAAGGGTTCTCATTGTTGAAAGCCACATGTCTGTTTAAAAATAACAGCATTATTATATTTATCATTATTACGCACAGGTTTGAGATGGTTCAAAAAGATAAGATTTCATGTATGTCACTGAGGGGCCTTGACAAAGAGACAATATAATAGAGAGAGATCTAACCGAGCTTAGGTATCCAAGAAGTCTTGAAATACTCAATAAAGGCAGTCTGATCAACAAAATCCTGAGTTAATTCTTCCAAAGAAACAAAAGGATCAGCTCCACCCCATATGCTGTACAATATATCTCCGAGACGTTTAAAAATTTCACGCTGAATTTCAATGTTACTGCATTTTCTAACAATTTTCCTCAGCCATGATCTCCGAACACGCCATAAAGAAAACAAGACAGGACAACAAAATATCTCCCTGAAAATGCAGAAAATACCAAGAAAGTATAAGAATGTAATTTCATGGTAAAATTCATTCAAAATCTAGATCAAAACAATCATGCCTTATGGGATCAATCTCTGCCGCCGCATCATCAATCAGAAAACCACTGATTTTCCAGCCAGATTCAATGCCTCGAGCTCGATCAAGTAGAGCTTTCATCCATTTACCCACATCTGGCTTCGCAAAACTACGTGTGATGACCCAAGCAACAGGGAGTGCATGTTGTCTCGAATCAAACACAAGAAGCGTGCACAAAGGGTACTGCCAGTTCCACAGAACTTGGAATAAAAATATATACACACATATCTGAATCTAGCAAAGGCTGCAACTAAATGAATTGCTTACCTTAAGTCGCTTTATCCCAAATGTTGAATCAGCAGCAATGAGACTGCGATGGCCAAAACGGATCATTTGCTGCAACTGCCATTCTGTTTGAATTCCAAGAACAAAAGGATTTGTTTCTGACGAATCTTGATAAAAGAATATAGATTTCTTATTGCGTTCAACCCACATTCGGATGCTAGCTTGATCATCTAGATCCAACTCATGGGTAGACCGCTTTATAATCATCCCCAATTTTTGTACATACTGAGAAGCAAGGCTATTGACTTTTGCATCAGAACCACAATATCGCTGAATCCCCTCAATGTGTTTCTCTAATACACTCTCCTCAGGAATGCCAAGATAGATCATAGACATTGTTTGCTGTTGAATCTCATTACATATATAGGGAATTTTCTTGGCACCAGGGCCAATGGCATCTCTGTCAAGAGGCCCATGGCAAACAAAACCTGATTTGTTGACATGACGCCTATCATTATAAATAAGGAGCGCAAGTGATGGACGAGCATATAACCGCTTCACTACGAAATGGCATGTGCAGCCACGCATGGACTGAGGTCTGGCAGCACGATTTCGAGTGTTAAGTCGATATTTTCGACTAGGTAACACACCACCGCCTTCCCCATAATTCTCAGGACCAAACGAACACCAATACCTTAACGAAACGAAATCAAAATTAGAACTTACTTATTAAACTAAGGATAAAAATTTGTGAGAGCAAAACTTAATTTTCCAGATAAACACACAAAAAGATACAAATATTTACAGGTATTTTATGTGCACATCTAACCCTAGTTAATGTTTCTTAATCATGACACAGTAGTGCCTCAAGTCAATGAATATGTTGTGCTTGAAAAACATATATGTATATTGAATGTATGCCCGTCTCAGTGATTGACAAATACAAGGATAGGGAAAAATGACTTACAGCCTGTACTCTAAATATTCATCATCCTTGTATTCCTTCAAAGTGCCTCTCGACCGTTTTCTTCCCCTTTCAATATGGAAGCGTGTAGGGCATTCTACATTAGAGCACTCTCCGATAATAAAAGAATCAACCCGTTCATAAGGAATGAGAGCTACATCATCATGGTGCTCCGCATTGCCAAACTTGGTCCAAGTCAAATCAGCAGAAGAGAAATCTTCGTCTGACGGATCTTGCACCGGGATATCAAGTATGGACTCAACTACAGCCATTAACTACATATATATATATATATATTTATATCTAATGAAACAGCATAACATTTAGAACCATGCCTGCAAAATTCAGCAAATAGAAAACCTCAATTCAATACACCAACCGCAAATGCCTTTATTATTATTCAATACTCATTAGTAGCACTTCATTTATTCATTAATATAATCAACAAGTAGGCCTTACAACTTGAACTCAACGTTTCCACAATGATTGAACAAACAAACGGACTTGTAAATGAAACAAAAAAACCAAGCTTTACAAGAACAACTCCGTAAACTAACATTTAAAAGATAAGCTGCCTTGGTCTTACGGGCTGATACACAAATTAAATACGTACCTCCACCGGAATATTGAGCGGTTCGGCCACCGAAGTTTCCAGCGCTTTTCTGTTTTTTTGGGTCTTCCACTGCCTTTGTGTTTTTTTATTTTCTTTTTGCCCTAAAAATCTGATTTTGAGGCAACAAAATCTCGCTGTAAAATTTGGTGTCTTTTGGGCCAAGATTTGGAAACTCAACTTAAGGGGTCCGATTTTAGGGTTGGGCTAGTATTTGGGCTCAAGCTTCTTTTTACAACTTGGGAGCCCTCTCGAGAGGTTCAAATGGTAATTTCAAGTTAAGAGCACTGCGGCCAGATTTTAGAAGAGAAATTGTGAAAATTTTAAAAAATAATCATATTGAAAAGTGAAAAAAAAATTTAACCCAAAAAATTATAAAAATTGTTTTTAACTTACCAAAACAATTGTAGGTTGTGTCCCGCAATGGCCTAAATAACCCAAGAGTAATTTAGTTAAGGCTTCGTTTGGCACGCGAGATTTGAATGGAATTTATTAGATTAGATTGCAATGGTAAATTACTGTCCCATATTTTGTGGAACTTGGGATTTGATTAAAAATGTCTCATATTTTATTTGGTATAGATTGAGATTGAATTGAAATAAAATTAATTTAAATACTTTATTATATACTTAAAATTAATTTTATGAAAACTCTAAAAAAAAAGACAAAAAATATTCTATTAATTTAATTACAAGGATTAATTTTAAATAGTAAAATATAAGTTGGGTTTGGATTGGAATAAAATTAATTTAAATATATTATTATATAACATAGCTTATATTATACATAAAGTTAATAATGTTGTAAATAAAATAAATCTTACAAATCACTTTTTTGAAAAGTTATATTGATTTTTTTTAGAATTATATTATTTTAAAGTATGAGTAAATAAATATTAATTTCGGAAAAACTCTTATTATAATAACATTATTTCTAAATTATTGTTTGCATATAATAAAATTAATTTCACAAAGTTCATGGAAAGCAAATTAAATATATAATAATATGTTACACCAATAATTGAACCACTAAGATAATATATTTAAATAGAAGCTTGCTAGAACTGATTCATAATTAAGATAGTTCAACTATAACTTAGTTTAATAGTTAAATATCATAATAACATAACAATATTTAAGTGGACTTTAATATACAACATACAAAATAAAAAAATGATGACATATGATCAAAAAATTTTCATTGAGTACCTATAATTAGTTATAAACAAAAAGATGTCATCCATGTCCACCAAACCTTGTTAAGCAGTTCCAAAAGTTAATATTTATCAAGTCATGAGATGTCCATCAATCATGAAATCCACCAAAAAGGAGTTCACTAATAAACTTGATCTTATCATCCTCATCGCATAGTGACTTAAAAACTTCTGCTATTGCTGGTTTGTCCATAAAAATTGTCATTAGGTGTATTCGATCAGAGAAAAGAAGTTTCATTGCCTCTAGATCATTAGATATTGCCTCATCTCGTTTGACCTTCTTTCTTGCTAAAATGTCCATATATTGGGCAACATCTTGATTTGACTTTTCCATCACCTCCTTAAACACAACATTAAATTGTTCAAGGGTTCTAACAAGCAGATCTGAGAATGTCCCTCTCTTCCTATGCAATAATCTAGGTTGAGTTTGAACTGCACTTTGGTCAACAAACATCTCATTAGTTGACATTGTAGAGTAGTTTTCATGTCTCTCTAACTCCTTATCAAAGTTAACTTCATCTAGATGTTATGTTGTCAATTCATCCGGTGTTTCTGTTGCTTTTCCTGTAGCACAATCCTTTCTAAAAATAATAGAAAGTCTCTCATAAAGTGGGAAAAGTTTGTCTCTCCATTGTTCTGCCGACTTATGTTGCTACAAGAAAAATACAAATACATAATTTTATATTTATTAATATTGAATTTCTTAACTTATAAAATATTTGCAAATAAAACTTCATAAATAAAAGTCTCACCTATACATAACATTACCAAGCCTTCTCACTATCAATCTCAACACACTTTTAGACATCATTCCATCCAAACCCGCTAGTATTCAACATGTCATAAACAATTCCATATTGCTTTTTCCAAAGCTTAAGTTTAGACAATATGTGGGCTAGCTTTCAAACCACAATTAGGTAAGATATTAGCTAGTTGTAATTCCATTTGTTTCAACGTACCGGGTTTGAATGAACCACAATCAGCACGTCCACCATGTGTTACTATGTCTTCCAAGATAGCAAGCAAAGCCTCTTCCTCCTCTTTAGTCCATACACGTTTCACTTTTCCTCTTTTCTCATACGTATTATGTTGTGAAGCACTTTCAACATTCATTCTACCTATACAAAACTCATATGAAAAATATATATATATATATATATATATATAGTCATCATCAAAACTCATAACAAATAAAATATGACCTTAATAAATAAAATTTCCAATAAGCACAAATGATTAAACAAGATATATGGAGTAAGAAAGTTTGCATATCAAGGTTAAAAACATATAATGCCAAATATATATCATTACACAATCTCAAGTTCAATAATTCATTAGAATTCAATTATTTCACATTCAATCTTAAGTTGCATGATAACCGCTCCATTCATTAAACATTTGTAAAGCTAAATTATCCCTCCATGTCGACCATTCTTGTGATGAAGCAACTTGACCAATGTGATTCAATTCGTCCTCATTGACTTCATCTACCTCATGCTCCATTGGATCCATCATCATTTCTTGTCTTATAAAATTGTGTAGAAGACAACATACAGTTATTATCTTGCACTGTGTTCTTAATGGGTAAAAGGATGGACTTCGCAATATTGCCCAACGTATCTTTAGTAATCCAAAACAACGTTCAATAACATTTCTTGCCGATGCATGTTTCATGTTGAAATATTCCATATGATTAGTAGGTGCACATCCATCTCTCCATTCTAATAAATGATAACTTGTTCCTCTATATGGTGCAAGAAAGCCTTCGCCATTCGTATACCCACCATCCATAAGATAATAACAACCTATATATAAGATTAAAATTAAATTCAATCTCAACTAAAAATATCTTATATAATTCTATATTACATATTTTTTTAACTTTGTCACTTTAATAATTAAATTAGTCTCACCAGTGGGAATTTTTAATCCATTTGGTCTAGATATCGCATCTCGAAGTACTCTAGAATCTGATGCTGAACTCTCCCATCCTAGTAAAACAAATATAAACATCATATCTCTTGAGCAAACTCCTAACACATTTGTTGCAATTTCACCCTTTCTTGTTCTAAATCGTGGCTTATCGACTTCAGGTACTCGAACTTTGATGTAGGTCCCATCTAATGCAGCTAAACTATACATGTACACTAGATCACTAAAGTGTATAATGAACAACCAATTGAAAATCGTTGCATAAAGATGTATTTGACATACCTTAAACCATTTTCACCTTTCATCAATGGAATTTTCTTATACAGGATCTGGTGATTTTAATAATAAACTATGCAATTGCAAAACTGCATGTAAAACCAAATTGAAGTATCTACTAATTGTCTCTCCAAATCGTTGAAACCTATGATGAATGGTTTGATTTTTTATATGATGAGCTAGTATAAGCAAAAATATGCATACTTGTTCCTCGATAGTAACCAAATCAACTGACTTCAGTTTTTCGACAGTATGAAGTAGTTCACATAATAAACCAAAAGCTCTTCTATCCATTCTTAGTTGATGCACACATTCTACGTCGTTATGACCTATAATACTATCTAAGTAACTAAGACGAGTTGCGTGATTAACAAATGTACGATTTTTGAGCAATCTCCTTTGGTATCGGTGTGCCACCACAAATCGCATAATCACATTCACCATAGATAAGCATAGTCTTTGTTTACGTAACTCAAGCATAATTAAGAATATGAAATTGTCACTTTCATCCATATCTAGTTCACAAGAAAATAAAGATTCAAGATTAACAATTAGAGTGGCAACAATAATAAATTAAAGATAGGAAAACAAAAAATATTTACATATTCATTGTCCTAAAATTTATTCATATGAAAGCTTCCATATGAAAGTTTAGTTGGAAGCATTGCTTTAATTTTATAGTGATATCATGTTTTGGGGATTAACTAACATTTATATTCTTTTTCTCTGTTAAAATTAATGTGGAAAGTCATTCTCCAATCCTTAAAACATCTTAACAAAATAGCACACTCAACAAGGCAAGCTCTTTGATCGAGCATGAAACTGGGATTTCATGTTCAAAGATAGGGAAGCCTATTTTTTTAGCCTCGAACTTCAGTACACAATTTTTGGTTTGCCTCCCTTTCAATGATTTATATATATATATATATATATATATATCAGTGGCAATCCTACAGGAGACATAAGGAATCTCATCTGCATATCTCAATGAATCCTAACATGATCCTTTTTTAGATCTTAACACATGTAATATAAATATTACATACTTATATTTCTATGTTTTCCATTACACACTAATAATAACAAAACAAAACAAAAAAAGAATGTTAAAAAAAAAACAAGGGTATATTTTTTTCAACCACAAACCATCACTTCCTTCTTTTATCTCCATATCATATAAACCCACAAATCATCCCAGCATTTGATCAAACAATTAACTAAAAAATAAATCATACTCTAACATTTCAATAAAAACACAGTACAAAAATCAAATAAAATACATTGAATGAAACCTAAACAATCAAGTAAAGAATTTATTTGAAAGAGAAAAACATAGAAAAAAATATAAGCAAAATACATCAATATAATACATTTTTAGTTTGAGATTTCAATCTACATACCTCTATTTTGATTCACAGATGAATAGATCAAAGTGTAGTGAAGAGATTTTTTTTTTCCCCTGAGATCAGTAGGCGTGCAGATGAGAAAATGTTAACAGGTTTGAGTTGCAAAATGAAGAATAATGTTGCTACTGGCAGATGAGTAATAAATGGGATAGGTAGAGAAATAATTAATAAGGAGAGAGAGATAAAAATTCATCTCATTAAATCCAATCCCATTGAATGACAAGGGGAAGGGTGGGATTCATCAATCCCATGAGATTAAGATTCAAATGAACTTGAAATTGGGATTACATTCCCAAACTGGTCACTCCAAACATGGGATTTGGGAGTTTAGGATATTTTCAATCTCAAACTCATCTCAAATCTCATGCACCAAACACTGTCTAAGTGCCGTTTAGAAAAAAAAAATTAAAATTATCATTAAATACCCAAAATATTATTCCTCTCTTTCTTTCTTCTTTCATTTCCTTTCTTCCAAACCAAATTTTGTCATCTTCCTCCTTCATTCTTCTCTCTTCCAAACTTCAAGCTCTCTTCTCCTCTTTCTCTCCAACAAACATAAAATCACCTATTTTAGGAAAGTTAGGTTTTAAATATTTTGGAAAAATTGGATTTTGAAGAATCTTTGAAGGTATGTTATGTATGTTAATGTTTTAGTTATTAATTATAGTTAACTAGAGTTGTTTTGATGGTGGGGTATCATTAAATTGTTTTATTCAAGTTTAGAAACTTGATTTTTTGGATTTATAGGAAGTTGTGTAGAATTAAATGCGATAGTCGATGAAATCATGAGACGTGCCACACGTCTCACAATCATTATTTTTTATGTTTTGAAACCTTTTTTTAAAACTAATTAATTACTATTGTGATAATTTTTGTAGCAGTGGCTTCAACCAATTTAGTTATGTATTGAAATGGATTGTGGTATGGGTTAAACTACATAAGGGGTGCTCCATCTGTTTCAGTGTTTAAAAAACTTGAGATGGTTGATCCCATAATTTATGCATGAACACAAACTGATAGAAAAAAGTTCAACTTTTGTAGAAATTAGGCATTATAGTAGTAAAAATTGTGCATCCTAATCAAGCCTAACTAGTATTTGCAAGCCTATCCATATAAATTAGCCTAAGCTGAGAAACACTTGAGCCTAGCCCAATTGAGCATCTTACTGCTGCTATCTTAACTTGGTCAATTAGACCTAGTCATCCCCATTTAACTTCATTGGAGTAAAGTGCGGAGGATCTCCAAGACTTGGGATTTGTCACAATTACTCTTCAACGACTATTTATTTGTGTATAAATACCCGAGCATAAATGATGGGAAGGCTTTAAACTCTTGAATACACAAACTATAGAAGTGGATTCTTACAGTTGATGATTATTGGAATCCACTTCTATAATTTGGTGTCTACTATAGGGCACTAGCAATTAAGATATAAAAAGTCAAACAAAGATGCAACCAAGAAGAAATGGTGGAAGAACATCATTTGACAATGCTTAAAGCTTAGGTTACAACTTTAATGACACAAATGAGCAGCTATACGGAAAAGCTACAACAACTCGAAGTAGAAAACAAAGTTGGAATATAATTCATCTAAAATAGTGTCACATCTAAACTTCTATTTTGGCTTTTTGTTATTTTTACATAGAATGTTACTGACTTGAGCGTTGGAAAGTCATTGAGGAATCCACAAACACTCTAACCTATGTTACTTGCAAATTAAATAACTTTAAAATTACATTTCTCAAATTAAGGGACACCTATGGTCGTTCGAATACAAGTAAGACCTTTTATTCGACTTATTTAATTTTCTACAAAGACAGATACTAACTTAAGTATCGGATGGTCCTTGATAATGCCAAGGACCATTTTAACCTTGTCTCACGTAGATTTGAACCCTAATTTCCAAACAATTACCTGATAAAGCATAACAAGTCGTTCGAATTGATCTAAAATTCTGGCTGGTCGATTGTGCAAGAGTTTCAATATGCATCGAATGGTTGTTCCATATTGAAACTACGGACAATGGACAACCCAATAAAACTCGATCATGTTCAAATCTCTATATCCATCTGATAGTCAATCAATATGAATGTCTCAAAATAGTGAAATCTATTCCACAAAAACCACTCGATTTGATCAATACTATGTTCAACATGAACATCAGTAAAATTGTAGTCATTACTTGAATGCAAAGTGATGAAAATGAAAATTTCTTCTCTCTTATATAGTTGTTACAACTATTGAATTAAAGTAATAATGATTGCCACCAATCCAACAGTTGGTGAAAAACCATGCATCACGTTTGTACAATGAAATGAAGTGATACCTCATTCATGTATGCATTACATTAATGGATACATGATGGTTATGAATAATGGTCGATAGTTGTTGACCATTTTAGCTTGCTCACACAAATTTAAACATTCAAGCTTCCAATGCGACCAGGAATGAGTCGCTCACATTGAAAGTTGTGAGGTTTATGTTATGCCCAAAAATAGCACCTAGGCCACAAGTCCACTTGTGTCCAAAAGGCAAAAAAGCCTAGAAATCCAAAAATAAGAATGAGGTAGTATGAAGCCTATTACTTAAGGACATGTTAGCAAATGTCACATCAGTAAAAGCATGAAATAGATCAAATAACACTAAAACAATAAAACGACCAATTTCTGTTAGCTCGCATGAAAAATGGCTCTAGGTTATAGCAATATAATAACCCGCAGAACATAGACAACTCACGATTTTCTTAATAGCATAGAGTTTAGAAACAGAAAAGTTCCCGTATCACATAGAAGATCACTTTAAACAAGAACCTACCAGAATTGCATTATGATATGAATATGAACATATTAACTACAATTTGATTCGAATATAAAGTATTAACTGTTGTTTCATGTAAATTGGGAAAGGGGATTTTAACATTTCCTATACTTCACCAACTTTATTTTATGTAAACTAAAAACTCTAACACTATATATAGGGTCCTTTACATGTAAAAATGACATGATGAAAAATATAGGCTTAGAAGCTCATACACAGTTAGTAGCAAAAAGCCATAAGAACCCTAGCAAAAACTTTGGTAAATTTAACTTTTCCCCCTCAACAATAAAATAATCGTAGACAGAAACATTACTCATAGGGTCGAACCACGTTAAAACTTCTCGTTTGTTTGGTTGATTTTCTTTTGCATTAATTTTGCTTATTCATTCTTGCCATCACTATCTTCATATCAATATCATTTAACCCCTCATGATTTGCTCAATTCACCATATACGTATTAATTCGAGTGTTGACCAATTTTTGATTTCAACAATGACATTAATTAATTAAATGTCTCCATAAATCATCAACTTGATGGAAATATTTCTTTCCATAAATCATCATATTTTTAATAGAATTATAAAAACATTTAATAAAATGTAGCTTAAAATAGATACAGTTGTAACAATATCTCGAAGCCAAAAAATTACGAAGTTATTAACTCTGTATTCATAAATACCATGGTTTAAAAACTCGGTCGAGTTGGCCGAGTACTCGCCGCTCGGCCGGTTTTCGAGCTGAGAACCCCCAGATCGGGGGGTTCAACTCGGAGACTGTATGAAATCGGTCCAACTCGGGCCGACTCGGCTCGACTCGGGCCAGCTCGGGCCGACTCGGCTCGGCCGAGTCGGCCTTTTTTTTAAAAAAAATTTCAGCCAAAACGACGTCGTTTTGGCGTCTGATATAAAACACACACAACAGAACAAAACGCAGATCTGTTCTGCACTTCAGCTGTTCTGCTTCTGTTCTGCCCTCTCACCTCTGGTTCCGTCCCCGATCTGGTTCTGCTCTTGGTGCGTGGCCGTGCCGTCGTCTTCTCGCTGTTGCTGCCGTCGTCTTCTCGCCGTTGCCGTCTCCGTCCGTGAGCTCGTGACCAATCTTCCTCGTCGGCTCGTCGTCCGTGAGTTTTTTTGTTTGTTTTGTTTTCATTTTGTTTTTTGTTTTTTTTTTTTGTTTTTTGTTTTTGTTTTTTCATTTTGCTTTCACCAAAAATTTTTGTTTTTCACATATATTTGTTTAGGAATGGATGATGAATGGATGATTGAGATTGATGGATGATGATTATACAAATTAGATTTGTTTAGGGTTTTAAACATTTGTTAAATTGATAGGAATATGAAATCATACAAACTATATTTATTTAGGGGTAGATGATGAATTGATGATTGATGAATGATGATTATACAAACTAGGTTTGTTTAGGGTTTTTAACATTTGTTAAATTGATAGGAACATGAGATTTAAATTATTGCGTTATGTGTTTCAAATTTCAAATCATTTAATGATATTGTATTCTATATTATTTGCTTTGTAATATATGTTAAGCTTAAGCATATTGATATGTGTTATTATTTTTGTGTATTGCAGGTGGAATTGTTGAAAATATAGTCGTTATATTGTCGAAATTTTAAAAATTGTAATTATATAATTGTGTTAAAGTGGCTTTGGAGGTTACATGAGATTGATTTTAAAAGTTTTTATGGTCATATGATTAATTTTAATCATACATAAAATTTTAAAATTTTATTTTTTCCAAGTTTGACCGGGTTTGACCGTTGGTCAACGGGTTGACCGTTGACCGACGGTCAAACCGAGTACTCTCCGAGTAGCCGAGTACTCGCTGCTCGCTGCCTCGCCGGTCGAGTAGCGAGTAGCGAGTTTTGGAACATTGATAAATACTCATCAAATATGTATTATTAATGTTGTTTTATAATTATATTAATTTGATATTCTCATATGAATTGTTTACATTGATTTTTTTTTTTTCTAATAACAGTATACAATTGGATGATGTGTAATATTTGTATACATTGCTTTCAATAGTTTTGTGCCCATTTTCTACAAAAGTCAAACCTTGTTCTATCAATCTATGTCCCTGCATAAATTATATGCTTTGACTATGCTAAGTTTATATTCTTTTCATCCATTGAAACAAGCAGAACACCCCCTATGTGGTTTAATTCATCACACTATCCGACGCAATATATAACTAACTTAGTTGAACCCATCATTGCAAAAATTATTAAAATAGTAATTTATTATTTTAATAAACGCTTCGTCTCATGGTTACTATGAGAGACATCTCGATTTTGTCCATCGCTGCATTTAATTTTACATATCTTCACAAAAGACCAATGTTCCAAAACTCGCTACTCGTGACTCAACCGGTGACCCAACGAGCGATGAGTAATCGGTAACTGGACGAGTAATTGGCAAGTACTCGGAAAGCACTGTTTAAGGGGTAAATTGTAATTTTTTAAGTTTGAAAGCATAAAATGACATTTTTATAAACTTCAGGGACCATGGCGAAATTATTCACACAATATTTAAGGTTGATTTCACTCTCAAACCCTAAGCTTCTCTCTCTCTCTCTCCCGGTCTCCCCCTTCGACTCCCTCTTCCTTCTTCTTTCTCAACCCTCTTCTCTCTCCATAGCCTGTCGCCGTTCCCGTTCAAGTGCGACGTCGTCGTTGCCGTCAAGTGCACCGTTGCCGTCGCCGAAGCCGAACCAGTCCCTCTTCATTGTCACTGACTCGCCGGCCATTTTAAATTGCCTTCTCTCTCATCTATGACGACCACTCTCCTTCTCTCTGCCTGTATGTCGTTAACGTCTTCTTCCTTCAAGTTGTTGTCGTTTTCGTCACCGGTGATAGTGAGTAATTAGTTTTTTAATTTTCTGTCATGTGTGTTGCTTGTTTTGCTGGAAATATTGAATTTTGAGGATAATTTTGGACTTTGAGGATGATTTTGGGTGACGTTTGGGATGATTTTCGACCGATTTTGTGATGATTAGACTCACCGAGTTGGGCCGAGTTGAATCGAGTTGGGCCGAGTGTCCACCTCCGGTGAGTAGGACATCCGATCTGGTGGTTCTTGGATCGACGGAGTGCCGATCTATGAGAACCCGACAATAACTTGACGAAAATCGTCGAGTTTTTAAACAATGCAAAAGACCCGAAAATTCAAGTTTCTAACCTAAAATAAACCAATCTAATAATATTCACAACCAAAATAACTCTAATTAACTATAATTAATAACTTAAACATGAAATACACAATGTACCTTCAAAGATTCTTTAAAATCCAACTTTTCCAAAATCTTCACAACCTAATTTTTCTAAAATGAGTGATTGTGTGTTAGATAGAAAGAGGAGAGCAAAGCTTTAAGTTTGGAAGAGAGAAAAAGGAAGAAAGAAGGAGGAAGATGATGAAAATTCGGTTTGGAAGAAAGGAAAAGAAAAAAGAAAGAGAGTAAGGGTATTTTGGATATTTCATGGTTGGGGCATTTTGGATTTTGAAAGAAAATAAAGGGTATTGTAGGTATTTCATGGTAGGCGCATTTTGGGTTTTCATGGTGAGGACATTTAAGGAACATAGTATGTAATTAGTTATGTTGGTGGATCCAAAACAAATTCACTTTTGAAATGAGTTAAAAACAAGTTCTTCTTTTACAAAATGGCCCTTTTTCAAAAGTATCCCAAAGTGCTAAGAACGTGTGTTAAACACCTATCTTGTTGTACATCCTTTTGAATAGTTACTTGAATTTCATTGCAACCAATAATAATACACCACTGATGAATGATACAAGTTCTTTATGGAATTAAGCTAATCCAAATAATTGCTTTATAAAATATTGGAGGCAAATGGATCATTTGTTTTTATCACATTTTACTTAATGAATCTGAATTACACTTATTAAATATTTACTAAATAATTTATTATAATTTTTCATATTATATTAAATGAAGTTATATAACAACTAATGATAGAAAGATATAAATATTAATTACTAATTTTCAAACAATTTTAACTTTAAAAAACAAACAAAATTACTATACATGCAGAGGTAAGAAAAAAAAAACAAATATATCATTCACATTTCAGATTTCAGTCATTATTCAATCTTCAATTCTCAGTAGTACTATTTAGTCTTCAGATAAAAGGAAAAAAAAAAAAAAAAAAACCACTAACCACATTTAACAATATGAATTTCTCTCTTTCGAAAATTCAGAATAACCTAAAGACTTCAAACTTCTTTAATTATTTAAGCTGGCAAACTATAACATAACATTAGAATTCAATGATAATTTCGAGCTTGAAGAGCTATAACCTGATATAGATCTAGAATGGAAGTGTATATTTGAGCTAGGAATGGGTTCAAAGCTAGGTTAGAACCAAAAAAGAAGTTCAAGAAAAGCAAAGCAGCAACTATCGTACCCATTGTCACATGGCACCAGCACGTGGCCTATGCGCAATCGTGAGTTGCCTCGGGAAAAAATCATGTTATAAAACGGATTCTGATTTTGATATTGACTTCGTGCAATTTCAATCTCCGAAATTTGACGGCGAAAATAATCTAAACATCGGAGCCAATTAATTAAACACAACTCACACATAAACAGAAAAATAATTTGATGGAAGCACAAACGAAAGATGCAAAGGCTTGAAATTTGATTTATTAGTTCGTAAATTTACAATATTAGAAAAGAGTTGAGCACAGAAAAACAACTACTAATGCGTGAAACATTATCATGAATATACGTAAGACAAAACAGGATCGTCTTCGGACTTTTGATAAAACATTTTGAACTTCTTCAGATGGAGGAATCTAAATAAAATGTCTTGCTATTGTTCATGGACATTAGGCCTTGTTGATCAAATAAAAGCTAATGACATAGTAGTGCTAGATCTCCAAGCTATGGAGAAGATTTTTCTGGACCTTTGATGAAACGGTTTAAGTGTAAGGTGACAGTCTAACAGATCTTGATAACATAACACTGGATGAATTTATGTGTTCCCTGTACGCCTAGAAATGTGAAATTGTTGCACAGTCATTGAAAAAAAAAATCTATTTAAAAAAACTGTACCAAACAAAACCTAAATCCTACAAGAACTACTAACCGTCACATATATGGAAAGATTCGGAAAGCCTTTCTTAAGTAGAGGCACTTTAGCAAGGAATAGAATGTCTCCATGAAGATGCATTTACTTCTACTGAAGTTTTGATTATGATTTGTATAATTGAAGTTCTCAAAAATGAGTTTGAGAATGCTACTGATAATATCTGTTAACCTGCATCCAAATACTTCAAAAGATTCTTGAAGAAGATGGTTCTCAAAGGGGAACAATGATTGAAGATCTGATTTCCTTTGAACAATGGCTCTAGTGATTATTTATGGTTTACTTTGATGGGCAAGGACAGTGTGTATCTAAAATTGACCTTGTTATAGTGTCCGGGTTTTAAAAGGGCAACCCTGGGTTAAAGTTGCATCAAGTCTAATAAACTATTTCATATCAACACCAATTAGAAATTAGAATTACCTTAAAGATTATCTTCATTCCAATTTTCTATTATTTCAGTTAAATTCAAAGAGAGTTACAATTTCACAGGTATTGAACAGACTGAAGAGTTGTGCTCAACAAGAAGGAAATATCTATAGCTAAAAGAAGGAAATGGGCTTGCACCTTGACTACTATTCATTTAGGTTGAAAGCAAGAATAGGGTACTAGCTTCCAAAGAAATCGTTCCGCATACTTCCGCGTACTGAAGTGAGAAACTGCTTCTACATTATCTTCAAGATTCAATACAAACCATACAGATTGTTTCAACCGTGTTTAAATGCCAGACTATACAAAATGAGTTTTTATGAGCCATGAAATACAGAAACCAGGGCATATGGCTAGCTCCAACCTGTCAAACCTAATGTATCGGCAAGATTATACATTACTAGTTTATCCCAAACAGGGCCAAAGAGGCGCTTCCCTCCAATGGTAAACGTCAATGCCCATGAGGAGAGAAGAACAGAGAAGACCGCCAACCCAACTGCCGATCTGAGAACATCTGCAAAAGAGTATGTTTGACAAAATTATCAAATCAAATTATATAGGATAAATGGTGTAAAAAAGATATAACAAAAGATGTTAAAAGCCGGAGCAATTACCCCCCACCCCAAAATGCCATGGCACCAAAATCCATCTTGTGTAAACACTCGTTAATAATTTTACGTCCACTACAGAAATCGGTAGAAACCTATAAAAATAACTGCTATCTTCTATTTCTAGGTTTCTTCTAAATAAATCATAACATAGGTATACAATACATAAATGGGATCCTCATGGCAAAAAAGCATGCAAAAGACAATCTTGCACTACCATCCTTCAAGCACATCAATAGATAAATTTGTTTCTTCAAGCAAGCACACAACCTCTTAAAATCTGATTGAAACAAAGCAGACATGTATGCAAATTTGGGAATACTTTTTCTAAGGCTTGGAACTAAGAAGGTAAAAGATAACCATGGTATTAAAAGGCGACGCGAGACGCCGCCTCGTCGCCTTGGTGGCGGAAGTGCCTCAAGGCACCCATAAAAGGCGGACCAGCAGAAAAACCCCGTCTTTGGAGGCTGAGGCGACCGCCTGAGTCAGCCTCGCCTCAAGGCGGATTGAGGTGATACAAAGACAGCACAATTTTTTTAAGGGCAAAAGTGGCATTTCAATTGTTTTTTTGGTTGGAAAAACCTAATGAGATGTATCAAAGCCTTCTCATTCGGCCGACCACCTCATTTTTCAAGCTCTCTCTCATTTTTCTCTCATTTTCTCTTAAAATCTCTCAAATCCTCTCCATCACTCATATCTCTCAAATACTCTCCATCACTCAAGTCTCTGAAATCGGCATCTACAGTTCATTTGTTTTATTTTGTTTGATATTTGTAGTTCTAATATTGCTTTTCACTATATTTTAAAATGTTATAAATGATTTTATATGTTAAATTTTTTTCTTAAAAATTTTTTTTGAATTTCTTTTTTTCATTTGGAGTCAAAGCTATAGTCTCGATCGCCTTGAGGCTAGCACCTTGCCTCACTGAGGCTCCACCGCCTCACCTCGCCTTTCGTGTTTTAAAACATTGAAGATAACCATAGGAATTGTGTATGTACTACTCCAAGCAAACCATTTTAAACATAAAATCCAATTTAAACATAAAATTATCATTAGCCAAATCAATAACAAAATGGCATACAAAACCAAATCTGAAATGCCAACTTTTGCTTTCCTATATCTTAATAGTTTGATACATAAGACTTTTATGGTATGCCGATTGAAGTCAACAAATATATTAATTAGCCGTACATTGAGTGCAATGGTCAACCCTTATGCAAGACAACTTCCATTGCTGCTTCACTGAGCAATCGGTAAGACCAAAATTAACACATCACAGTACCACAAACCATCTCAGATAAAAATACTCTGAATGATAACATCCTCTAACACTCCCTAATTATGTATATAAAAGCAAGCAAAGATCATCACTTTTAGTTTTACTTTATAAATAATTACAAGATAATTTGAAAGCTGTTAGGACCTCATCATTTGTCATCATAGGGTTTTGGCATTTTTGCCCCGGAGGGTAAGCAGCGTCAAGGCTGCCTTGGTGGTAGGAGGTTTGCGCCCAAAAGACATTAAGCTTTCGGGTTCAAAGGGCAAAAATGAGTGAAGGATTGGGCTGAGATCCCAACAGACACCAAAGATGAGGGGTCCGCCTGGACTCCAACCTTTATGACGGATGTGAGGGGACTTGAACTATAAGCTCTACTGGGAAAATATAATTATCCTAAGTTGGATTTGCATGATATTTGTGATATTAAAGACGAAGGAGATATGCGAAGATTTGAGGCGATGGAAATGAAGAATACTTACAGCGACGAATGCGAGGGAAAGAGCGAGAGTAGCGGAGAACAGGCCAGAAGTAGAAGCAATTGACGGCCCAAAGCAGCGGCAGGAGAGCGAAACCAAACATGTAGAACCTACGAGCGTAGCTCAACGACTCCTCCTCTGAAAGACCCAGTGGTCCGTCAACGGTCGGCCACACTGGCGTAGACGATCCTATTGAATTTCCATTGTTACCCATCCGATCTGAAGCTTCCATCACGATTCTAGGTCTGACTACATCCTTTCATTCTCCAAACTCTAAAAAATACCTAATAGGGGAAATTACAATTTAACTATAAATTATAAATTAACAACCCAGTTTAAACTTATTTTCAGATGAAGCCAATTTTACATATTTATTACAAAATGCCCACCCATTGTCACCCAAGTCTATTAGAGTCGACATCAAATAGTGTTATACTATAGAAAAAGACGAAAATGCCTCTAACTGACTATGTTGACTAATTTAACCAAATAAAAAATTAAATAAATTAAATTTAAAATATTTTTAACCATCTTCTTCCTTCTCTCTCTTCTTCTATTTCTCTTCTCATCTACCTCTGTCTCTCTATCTGCCTCTCTAATAATGGTGTCCACAGTATCGTTACCATCAGCCCTCCTAGACAACGTCACCATAAACTACCTACCTCGAATCTCGTAACCCCACTTTCCTCTCTTCACCATTGATTTCCTCAATCTCCTCTTACTGCCACTACACCTTCTCTTGCCATTGACACGAAGCAATGACCTCTAGCAAAGAAGATCGACTCCTTTGCTCTCTTTCTCTCCATTTTTTTATTCTCTATAACATCTCTATAATTTGGTTTTATTGGTATTTGAGGTTGATTGAGTGGGTTTCAATGGTTGTATTGGGGTTAATAATGAAACAATCTTGTAATCTGAAGCTTCGATAGTGTGTTTGGGATGTGTTGTTGGCTAGTAGTTATGTGGTGGTGTTTGGGTGTTTGGGGGTAATGTTGGATGGCAATGAGGGTGATTTCTAGGGGCTTCTGATTTTGTGATTGGATGGGTGAGTGTTTGAGTGATATATGTTTTGGGTGTTTAGGGGTCATTAGGGAGGATGATATTTTAATAGTGATTGGGTTTGATGATTGATGATGTTGGAAACCTAGAATTTAGGAGTATAAAGTAACCATAATGTTGAAATATTTTATAAAGTTGTTATAGTTTATCTCCTTTCTAAATTATATTGTGACAAGAGAGCAACGTTCTTAGAACTGCAAAAGTTGTCATGAATCTCTCCTATTATGTTGTTATGTTATTGAAACTAAATGTAAAACACTTAAGTATTTTGTGCATATTGATTTTAGTACTGCAACATTTATCCTAAGATATTATCAAATTTGCTTCCCTTGTTTCTACTGTTAGTTTTATTCCAAAGCATTATTATTACACAATAATATTTCCGCTTTAGGAAATTACAAGTCTTTTGCCATGTAGTAAGGGCATCAAAACAATTTACCCATGATTTGTCCAACTACTTATCATGAAACCTTATATTTGCTAGAATTCTGGGTTTCCCTAGAAAATCGAATATTTAGATGGGGAGAGAGAATATAGAGGAGAGGGAGAGAGAGAGAGAGAAGCGAAAGAAAGAAAGAGGGAAAAGGATGACAATGATAGGTTGATGAAAGAGAGAATGACGGAGAAGTGAAAGAAAGAAAGAGGGATAAGGATGGTGGTGATAGGTTAATGATGATGATGGTGATTATGATGGTAGATTGATGATGATGGTGGATGGATGACATTAAAGGTTGTTGATGAACTAGGTGATAGAAGATGAGGAAGATGAATTAGGTAGGTCATGATCTGGGTGGAGAAAGAAAGAGGGAGAAGGATAGTGTTGATAGGTTGATGATGATGATGGTGATTATGATAATAGATTGATAATGATAGTGGATGGATGATATTAAAGGTTGTTGATGAACTAGGTGATGGAAGATGAGGAAGATGAATTAGATAGGTCATGATATGGGCGAAGATAGTCTTTTTAATTCTTTTTTAAGTTTTTGGTTTTTTTTTTTTTAAGTATAAAAAATTGTGATATTATAAAATACTCTCTGAAAAGTAAAAAAATCGTAAACAGCCTCTTATTATTATTATTATTTTAATTAGGTGAACTATCTCATATCGGTTAAAAAGCTCAATTAGTGTTAAAGTTCAATGGTATAATAAGAATTCCTTGAATAATTTTATTTGTTTTAATAAAAATTAATAAAAAACTAATTAATTAATTAAAAATTTAATTCATAAGATCTTTACCATTCATCTTAAGATAGATGACGAAGATTAATTTAAAAATTAAAAATTAAATAAAAAATTTAATTTATTAGATCTCTACCGTTCATCATAAGATAGGTGATAAAGATTAATTAAAAAAGCTAAAAAATTAAATATAAATTAAATATTATATATTATAAATAAATTTAAAAATCTCCTAATCAAAACTGATTGTCTCCAACTCTCTCTTCTTCTTCTGTTCAATTTCTCGTTTTTTTTTTTTTTTTTTTTACTTTTAATTTTTTTGGATGTTGATTGAATATTCTAGCTTTGATAATTATAGGTTTTGTGCTGGGTTCTTTGACCCATATTCAATTGGGTTTGTCAAATTTTTTTTTTTAATTTGTCTTCTTTTTATTTTTTTTTTATTGATTTTTTTTTACTTTTAATTTTTTGGATTTTGATTGAATATTCTAGCTTTGATAATTATGGGTTTTGTGCTGGGTTCTTAGACCCATATTCAATTGGGCTTGTCAATTTTTTTTTTTTTTTTCAATTTGTAATTTTTTTTTTTACTTTTAATTTTTTGGATTTTGATTGAATATTCTAGCTTTGATAATTATGGGTTTTGTGCTGGGTTCTTAGACCCATATTCAATTGGGCTTGTCAATTTTTTTTTTTTTTTTTTCAATTTGTCATTTTTTTGTTTTACTTTTAATTTTTTGGATTTTGATTGAATATTCCAGCTTTGATAATTATGGGTTTTGTGCTGGGTTCTTAGACCCATATTCAATTGGGCTTGTCAATTTTTTTTTTTTTTCAATTTGTCATTTTTTTGTTTACTTTTAATTTTTTGGATTTTGATTAAATATTCCAGCTTTGATAATTATGGGTTTTGTGGATTTGTTTGTTTTGAAAATGTTGGAGATGAGATTGTGGGTCAAAGTTTCTGACATTGGTTAATGTTGATTGGTTGATGAATGGATTGTTTAATTTGTTTTTTTTTTTTAATCTTTTTTTCTTTTAGGTTGATATTGATTTTTTAAGGGGTGGAGATCCAATCTCTACCCCTTAAAAAATAACATAAGATTTTATTATCACTTTTTTTTATTTTAAAAAATAATTTTTTGTTTTGACTTTTTTAAATGATGTCCACCGTCCGTCAACATGATAGATGGTAGAAATCATTTTAACATTTTTTAAAGAAATTATTAATTTTTTGTTTTTAAATTTTTTATAATTTTTAAAAAAATTTTTTTTTTTTTTTTTTTTTATTATTTTTTAAAATAAAAATCTTGTGTTATTTTTTTAATTTAATATTATTGTTGATTAATAATTTAAAGGGTATTTTAGTCATTACATAAGTTTAAATGGTATAATAGAGATTTTATAGAATCTTAATAAGGGTATTTTTATCATTTAACGGTTTTGGACGGAAAATATTAACATTTTGAATGAAAAGTTAATGGTAGGAGATGATTTACCTAATAAAAAAAAAAATCAGGATTGTTCACGATTATTTTACTTTTCAAAGGGGTTTTTCATAATATCCCTGAAAAAATTATAATTTTTTAAATTATAAAAAATTTAAAATATAGTTAAAAGAAAAAAATACCCCTAGATGTGTTGAAATTGATCAACTATTGACTAACCTAAACTAATGATAGATAACTAAATTATAATAAACTTATAAAGTTAACTCTATCTGTGAATAGACTTGAACTGGGAAGCTAATTTGTAATTTACTCATTCAATATATATATATATATATATATATATATATATGACAGGATCAGATGACATAAATTTTGACACAAATTTAGATATAATTTGTTGATAATTAGATAATGAAAATTTTAATGGCTTAAATCCATTCACATATTTATGTACAATTTAATTTTACACTCTATCTCTCTTCCCTCTCTTCATAATTATGTCATTTATCATCTCCAGTTTATATTAAAAATCCACCAATTAAAAGCAATTAATGCTAACATTTTTATTTATTTTTTCCTTTCATGTACTTCATCAATTACGCAAAGAAGTTACATAATCAAAATTTATTTATTATTATTATTTCTCTCATGTACTTAATTGTTTTATTTCAACAATATGTTAATTTAGACCAAAATTGGATCCATATTATGTGTTAACAAATTTGGAACCTCTTATCTTTTACATTTTATTTAAACTTTTAAGAATTACAACAACATTAATAACAGTAGTTTTTTTTTTTAAATCAGTCACAAAAATAATAAAAATAATAGTATAAAACTTTGATTAAAATACCCAAAATAAAATATGTGGATAACAGTCTTAATTTTGGAAAATAGTGAAATATATTGGGGGGTTTTTGATAAGTGACGTTTTTTTTTATGTTAAATAAAAAATTAAATAAAACATCAACATTAATTACTTTTGATTGGTGGACTTTTAATATTAATTGGAGAGAAGAGAGATGATATAATTATAGAGAGAGAGAAGAGTGATAGAGTGTAAAATTAAATTGTATATAAAGGTGTGAGTGGATCTAGACCATTGAAATCTTCGTCATCTAATGATCAATAAATTGTGTCTAAATTTGTGTCAAAATGTGTGTTCCTAGGTCTTGCCCTAATATATATATATATATATATATGTGTGTGTGTGTGTGTGTGTGTGTGTGTGCAGGCGAAATAAAATTTTTGATTTTATTACGGTGAACCACTCTTCCATTAGTCAAAGTCTATTAAATTAACAGATTGAAAGACAAAATTTTCTTTTAACCTTATTAATTTTTTTATTTTTTAAAAATAAATTTAAAAAATTTGAATAAATTAAAGATAAAAACTGTTAATCAGATCCCTTATTATCCATCTTACGATTAATGGACGATAGAGAATAATTTAAAAAAAAAAAATAATAAATCAAATCTCAATTGTCCATCTTAATATGAATGGTAGAGATTCATTTGAATAAAATAAAAAAAAAATTAAATAAAAATTTTAAAAAAATGGAGATATAATCTGGAGATTGAAAATTGGATCTCCAAAAAAAAAAAAAATAATAATAATAATAAAAAAAATAAATGCTAAAAAATAACCATATCCACATTAATTTGACTATTGACCAATTTTTTACGTCAACATTTCAATGCTAGAAAAAGATCCTAGTATCTCAGATTCTAACAAATTTACATTATATTTGCATTTTTTTTAACTGCCTTTAATCAATGGCCAAAACCTCTCATATATAATGAGGCAACCCTCATAGGAGTGCACAACTAGGTGACCTCCCAAGCATGGATGGAGGGAACGAATTCAGTGCGTTTAGACGCCGACTATGACAAAGATGGATCATGGTTATGACTAAATGAATTCGAACCTTATGGCAAACTCATGACGATGAGCAACATAGAATCTGCCCTCTATGACCATAACAATTCGACAGACAGGTGTCTTAAATCCTGAAGCCATGATAGATAAGCAAGGCAAAAAGGAGGCTATGCTGTGAACGTTGACTAAGACCTTCCAAGACTTGATCTAGGGTGCAGGGATACCACAATCAATAAATTATATACAGCCAAAAGACCTCCTTCAAATGAGAATTCATTTTAAGATGAGAGACAATGAGCAGCCAACTAATATCTTCCTCGATAGGAATATCCAAACAAATGGCACAACTAAGGTGTACCAATAAGGCCGACTAGAATGATATCCCCGATTTGCAATTTTGCAAGCTGTCGACGTTGGAATTCAGTCGACGAGTAATCAATGCCCAATACCTGCAATCAATGTGAGAAAGCACAAATACCAAGAAAAGACAAAGACAAAAACAGATGATCAAACGAGGAACACGAAGCTTTTACGTGCTTCAGCAATAATAGGCCTACGTCCACGACTGTCTGTCTCTTTAATTCTGCAGAGTGACAGTATATTATTGAATATTGTCCGTCCCTGTTACAATGATCTTAATCCCTATTTATAGGGAAAGAGGTGTTACAATTCTGGTTGTAGCAAATCAGGAAGAGAATCCTGAATTAATTATATTCCCTAAACAATTTGGAAAAATAAGGAAAAGAATTATGAATTAATTATACTTCCTAATATATTTAGATAATATCAGGAAATTACTATAATTATCTCAAGATAATGTTGATCTGATTTTGAATTTGAATTGATCTCCATATCTGATGAGGAAATCATGGTTTGACTGGGCAATTGCCATATTCGGAGAGAGAATCATGGTTGAACTTGGTAACTGCCTGTTCTGGAAGATATTGTACTTATTACGCGTCTGAGCGAGCTGACGTGTCATGGTGGTCTCGAGCTCGAGCTCGCTGAGAGACGAGCTGCACAAGCGACGAGCTGCGACCTGGCTGTGTTTATAGGTCTGTTGATGCCAGCTGGATGATCCTTTAAGCAAACTGAAGAACTTGCTGGGCTTCAAAGTCAATACTGAGTCTCATCTGATGGGCTTTGACTGGGTTAACCCTTTTGGGCCTTCTTATCAGGTCTTGGATGGGCCTAAATTGGACTTTTACCAGCCCAATTAATGAATCCGAAAAATACATATAACATTAGCCCCCCAGCTCTCAGTTCGCTTCAGCGAGCTGGGAGCTTGATCTTACTGGTAAAAGTTGGCTTCCTTGGCACGCTTTATCTTCATAACTGCTTCTGTACACTTTCAAATTCCACCTTTTCAGTTTTGACACGTGGCGATCATGCAGATGGTAACTGAAGCGACGCTTGCACGTCCTTTACACGCGTATTTAATGCGCATGTCTTTCAACCGACGGCTGCATGATTTCCAAAGCCACGTTTCGCGCTGCACCGTCAGATTTATGACGGTTACACTTTCCAAGATCTGACGGTTGGGGTTCACGCTCGTTTGTCTATATAAACTGATGGAAACTCTTCTCATTTTCTTCTTTCATCTGCCATTTCCATCGAAGCAAACAAGTGTTCAAACTTTCAAGCAATCAGGACCTACTGCCTTTTCACGAAATCAACGTCCTTACTTGTTGTCTCTTCAATCTCATCAACGATTCAAGGTAAGACAAACTTTCTGCTTTAGGTTTATTTTGTTTCACCACCATTGTTGTACCTTCATTATTCTGAGTTTTGAGTTTATTAGTTATGGCATTTCTTCTTCTGACTCAATCTGGTTTTTTAACTTGTTCAGATGTCTTCAAGCGGAACTCGCAAGGGAATGATTCCAAGCAATGAAGCTCGTAAGCATGACAAAGCCCGAGCTCACGCTATACAGGGAAGAGAGGCTCGTGATGCACTCGCTCGTCATCCCACATCGCTGAAGCGTCCTGAGGTGGAAGGACTCGTCAAACAATTTCATATCCCTTTTGGTTGCCGCATACTGCTACCTGATTCAAGCAATCATGCGTGTTATCCGCCCAGGGGATTCGTCGCTGTCAGCACTCAGCACTTCGAGCAGGGGTTGCGGTTCCCCATTCCACCGTACTTGATCGCATTTCTTAACAAGGTCAAGCTCGCGCCATTCCAGTTAACTCCAAACTCATATGCGCAGCTGACCTCGCTGGCCATGGTCTTTCTTAGAAACGGCCTTCGCCCCCCTACACCAAAAATTATACAGCAGTTCTATTCCTTCAAGGCTCTGAGTTCAGCAGAAGGAGAGAAACCAGATGGCATCTACTACCTTACAGCCCGTCAGTCGCAATATAAAGATCTCTTGCCCAAAGGAGAAGCAAAGGGCAAATCCAACGTCGGGCCATACAAGACGAGCTGGTTTTATGTCTCGTGCCCCTCTCTTGCAGATCTCCAAAATTTCAGCTTTGTCCTGAAACCAGGTATTCATAAAGGAAAATATAACGAGCCGAGGTTATTTTGTATCTTTATTACCATCTTTTAATTATTTGCTGTGCAGTGTTGAAAATGGACGAGTCTCTTCTCAGCGACGAGGAGGAACGAGCTCTTGACAAGCTCGCGAACTCAGAGGACGCAGGTACCAGCATCAAATTCGACGATGCTATCCTTAGAGCTTACAGCCTTGCTCCTCCTAAGGAATCCCTTCTTCTGCGAGCTGAGGAAGATATAGGCAAGATGAGTGACAAGCCTAGACTTCCTTCTGTTTTTGAGGTTCCAGTTCAGGATGCGTCTGCTTCCCGACCTCCGCAATTAGTCTCTTCATCATCAGAGGATGACACTCGCTTACCTTCTCCAGCTCGGAAGACCTCATCTCGAAGTGCTCCTGCTCGCGCTTCATCTAAAGCAAAATCATCTTCAGCTCGCACACCAACGAAGGCGAAATCGTCTTCAACTCGCACCACTTCAAAGGGTGCGTCTAAAAAACCTTCTTCTTCAGTTCCTGCTCCAGCTCGGACAGGATCAGACCCAGCTCCTGCAGCCCCTACTGCACAGGTTGACCCATCCTCTTCTCCACATCACATATCTACTCCAGGGGCTTCACTGCCATCCCCAGCTCGTGTTCCAGCCCCTGTTCCTTCTTCTGCAAAACTCCCAGCCAACAGGAGGAAACTTATACTCATGAAATCTCCTCCTGCAAGTCCCACTGTATCTAAAGCTTCCTCGATTCCTTCAACAAAACGGCCTGCCGAAGACTTGGCCACTCCAGCAGCACCCTCAAAACGCTCTAAACCATCTGCCCAGGACCAGGCTCCTGCAATCGCTGCATCCAACGAAGTGCCTGTTGTCACTGAAGCCACTGCCCCTGCGACCGCTGCTCCCAGCGAGGTGCATGATGCTGCTAAAGCCACTGCTCCCTCAACTGCTGCTCCTAGCGAGGTGCCTCTTTCAAATGTTTTTACAAATCTTCAGTCACCTCCGACTTCCAGCTCGCAGCCTGGAAAAGGTGATGCTCCTTCTAAGGTTGCTCCCCAGGCAACCCGAGCTGGCCCCAGCGGGCATGCGACTAGGCGTACCGTTGTATCGCGACGCGGTGGTTCTTATGATGATGCACGCGATATCCCGGAGCGCGAGAGAACTCCTTCACCAACCAGATCAGACATCGAGCTGGGTCCTGGAGGAAGATACTTAAATTCCTTCATTGACAACTGGGCAACAATTATGCTCAATCATACGAATGTCTTGGAAAATAGGTGTCTTAAGGGCGAGGATCTAGATGAGTTCGCGGCTCGCCATTGCATGCTGGTAAGTTATTTTTCCTCATCTGCTGATTCCCTTACTTGACTAGATTTTAATCTGTTCATAATTTCCAGGGTGCCCTTGCTGCAATGAAGCGAAGAAGGGAGACAAGGGCTACCAAGGATGAGATGAGGAAACTGGAATTCGACCTGGAGGCGGCTACTGACGATTTAGCTCGCTTAGCCTCGGGCAGAATAGAAGGTCAGGAAGCTCAGATCGCTGAGGCAAACGCTGCAAGGCAAGCAGCTGAGGAGGCCTTGAAGAAAATGGAAAATGAGCATGCCATGCTAAAGGATGAGCTGCTCAAGGTGAAAGAAGATCTGAGGCAGTCTGAGCAACAGGCTGCACTGGACGAGCAACGGGCTTCAGCTGCAGAAGAGAAAACTGAAGTGCTTCATCGCCAGGTCGATGCTGCTCTGGCGCGAGCTGAAACTGCCGAGAAACAGGCCGAGGAGGCTAAGAAGCGAGCTGATGAGATGGGAGCTGCAGCTAAAAGTGCTGAGGAGGTTGCAATCAAACGAGCTGAGGTGCTTAGGCAGCAAGTGGGGGAGGCTATTCAGCGAGCTGAGGCTTCGGAACAGCGTATTGAAGACATGAAGAAAGAGGCTGAGGTCGTCAATCGTCTCGCTGATAATGCCTTCGAAGAGCTGACGGTCTTCAGAGAGCAAGCAGCTCAAGAACTGGAAGTGCGGGTTGCAGATGCAAGGGACGAGGCCGAGGCAAGAACAGGTCGTGATTTCCTCTACACACTGTGGATGTCCCATCCAGGAATGGATTTTTCTATCTTTGGGGACATAGGGCCTGAAACCGTTGAGGATTTTAAAGCAGAAGCTGCCTCGTCCACTGCTGGTCCAGAATCTTTTGCTGATCCAGATCCTCCTGCTCAGAACTAATAGCTCGTTTTCTTCCCTTTTTCATGTATTTTTTCAATTTTTCAACTTGTAACCAGTTCTCATACTTAATGAAAATTTCTTTCATTATTTCTTCTGCGTTGACTGTTCTTCAGGCTAGTGTATAATATATTTTATGCTCTTCACATTTCTTGCGAGCTGATAATCAATGAACCCAAAATCTGATAATAATTAAAGCAATTACTTGTTTTACCAACTTAATAAAATTTTGTAGGTATAAGTAATTGGTTTATCAGAATGTTTGATGAGCTATGCAGGGGCACTTAGCCCTCTGCTTTTTAGGCTTTTTAATTTATAGCGAGCTATGCAGGGGTCGTCACCTCGCCTGCTTTTTTGGCTCTTTAGGCGAGCTATGCAAGGACACTTAGTCACTTGCTTTTTAGGCTCTTTCATTTATAGCGAGCTATGCAGGGGTCGTCACCTCGCCTGCTTTTTTGGCTCTTTAGGCGAGCTATGCAAGGACACTTAGTCACTTGCTTTTTAGGCTCTTTCATTTATAGCGAGCTATGCAGGGGTCGTCACCTCGCCTGCTTTTTTGGCTCTTTAGGCGAGCTATTTAGCTCGCACCCCGTTTCGCTATAGTGAAGTGAATTGAGTCGCAAGTTGGGGAAATGGAGCTTTCATTAACAAGAATAATTTTGATTTACATATTACAAAGAGTTTTACTGATAATAAGGGCAGAGATGTTCGGCATTCCATGCTCGAGGGACCTCAGCTCCATTTTCATTGTTAGCTAAATGATAAGCCCCATTCCCCAAGCTTGCTGTGACAATATATGGTCATTCCCAGTTCGGGCCTAAGGATCCATCACTTGGCTTGCGGGCTCCAGGCAGAATGAGACGTAATACTAAGTCTCCCACATTGAATCTGCGAATCCGAGCATACTTTTTGTAGTACCTCGCTATTCTTTGCTGATAGACAGCTACCCTTAGCCTGGCCGTTTCCCTGTGCTCTTCAAGCAGGTCCAGGTTTGTGGCAAGTAGCTGATCGTTGTTGTTTGGATTGAAGGTCGCTCTTCTTTGCGAGGTAACTTCAAACTCAGCTGGGATCATAGCCTCAGATCCATATACCATTGAGAATGGGGTCTCGCCAGTGGAGCTGCGAGCTGTGGTTCTGTAAGACCACAATACTTTTTGAAGCTCATCTACCCATGCTCCTTTCTTTGCTTCCAGTTTCATTTTCAGGGTCTGCTTGATGATCTTGTTCACTGCCTCAACTTGGCCATTGGCTTGTGGGTGATCCACTGCTGAAAAGCTCTTAACAATCTTGAGGTCGTTGCAAAACCTGAGAAACTGGTCACTAGCGAACTGGGTCCCATTATCAGTCACGATCTGCTGTGGGACTCCGAATCTGCAAATTATATTGCTCCACACAAACTTCTCAATCTTCGCCGTGGAGATTTCAGCTAACTCCTTTGCTTCCGCCCACTTGGTGAAGTAATCTACCGCGACCACCGCATGTTTGCATCTTCCCTGAGCCATTGGCAGGGGTCCGATCAGGTCCATCCCCCAGATCGCAAAGGGCCACGGGCTCACCATCTGTTGGAGGTAAGCTGGCGGAGCTCGCGGAATATGAGCAAACCTCTGACACTTGTCGCATTTCTTCACTAAGTTGATGGCGTCCTGCCTCATGGTGGGCCAGTAGAAGCCTTGACGTAATGCTTTTTGAGCTAGAGACAGCCCCCCAGCGTGGTTCCCGCAATGGCCTTCATGTATTTGCCTTAGTACTGTTTCACATTCAGGACCATCAATACATCTTAGCAGTGGAGCTGAGAACCCCTTCTTGTACAGCGCATCGTCATAGATGCAATACCTGGCTGCTCTAGTTCGTAGACGTCGGGCTTCCAGCTTGTTACTGGGAAGCTTTCCATCCTGCAAATAGCTGAGTAACGAACTCATCCAGGAATCAGGCTGCACAATTATGGCCATCGTTATATTCTTTTCCTCCGTACTTGGAGCTGGTAGGAACTCAACTGGGATCGCCCCGAGGAAATCTGCATTTCGTGTAGTTGCGAGGCGAGCTAATGCATCAGCGTGCGTGTTTTGAGCCCGTGGGATCTGCTTCACCTCGTACTTCTGAAATGCACCCAGCAGCTCGTGTACTTTTTGGAGGTAGAGGGCCATTTTTGATCCCCTAGCTTGATATTCTCCCATTACGTGGCCGACGACGAGCTGTGAGTCACTGAAGATCTTCAAGCGTTCAGCTCGCATCTCCTTAGCCAAACGCAGTCCTGCAAGCAGTGCTTCATACTCAGCTTCGTTGTTTGTTGCCTGAAAGCCAAACCTTAGAGCGCAAAGGATTTTGTGGCCTTCGGGGCTGATAAGTAAAATTCCAGCTCCAGCCCTCTGTTCGCTGGACGATCCATCAACAAAAAGCTCCCAGGTCGGACCTTCAGAAGACTCAGCTTCATCATCCACAGGTCCCGTAAATTCTGCAATGAAATCGGCCAGAGCCTGAGCTTTGATAGCCGTCCTCGGCTTGAATTGGATATCGAACTGCGCGAGCTCCACTGCCCATTTCAACAAACGACCTGAGGTGTCTGCTTTCTGCAAAACTTGCTTCAAAGGATACTTGGTGAGGACCTCGATGGTATGAGCTTGAAAATAAGGTCGCAGCTTCCTTGATGCAATCACCAGGCAGTACGCCAGTTTCTCCATCTGCGAATATCTGGTTTCAGCATCCTGTAACCGTTTGCTCACATAATAGACTGGAAGCTGCGTCTTTTCTTCTTCCCTCACTAGTGCGGCACTCAAAGCCTGCTTCGACACTCCCAAGTATAAAATCAGCTTTTCCTCTTCTTTGGGTTTGGAAAGAAGTGGAGCTCGTCCCATATACTCCTTCAACTGCTGGAAAGCTACTTCACACTGCTCAGTCCACTCGAAACTCTTTGCTTTCTTCAGAATGTCAAAGAAAGGGACACACTTGTCTGTCGCTTTCGAAATGAACCTACTCAATGCTGCGACCTGGCCATTGAGGCTCTGTACGTCCTTCACCCTGGTAGGCGACCTCATGTCAATCAGTGCTTTGATCTTCTCAGGGTTTGCTTCAATTCCCCTACTGTTGACCATGAAGCCCAGGAACTTCCCAGAAGCTACTCCAAATGCACATTTGAGCGGGTTTAACTTCATCTGATAGCTCCTCAGAATTTGGAACATCTCTCTCAGGTCGCTAACATGGTCACCTATCTGCTTGGATTTCACCAGCATATCGTCCACATAGACCTCCATGGTTTTTCCAATTTGTTCTTTGAACATCATGTTCACCAAGCGTTGATAGGTCGCTCCAGCATTCTTCAAACCGAAGGGCATTACCTTGTAGCAATATAGCCCCCGATCAGTCATGAACGAGGTGTGCTCTTCGTCTTCGGGCTTCATTGGGATCTGGTTATATCCCGAATATGCATCCATGAAGCTCAGGAGCTCGTGGCCAGCTGTAGCATCCACGAGCTGATCTATCCTTGGCAGGGGAAAACTGTCTTTGGGACATGCTTTGTTTAGGTCGGTGAAGTCGATGCAAGTTCTCCACTTCCCGTTCTTCTTTTTCACAGCACGGGGTTGGCGACCCAGGTCGGGTAGTAAGCTTCTCTGATGAACTTGTTAACCAGAAGCTTGTCCACCTCTTCCTTTAGTGCTAAGTATCGTTCCCCTGTCATTGCTCTTCTCTTCTAACGAACTGGCTTGAAATAAGGATCAATGTTCAGCCTGTGAGACATCACCTCTGGATCTATTCCCACCATGTCCTCATGATTCCATGCAAACACATCCAAGTTCGCCTTTAGGAAGTCAGCGAGCTGGGTTCTCAGCTCCGGAGTTAATCCTCTTCCCAGCTTCAAGCATCGCTCAGGATCTACCTCGCTGACTGGTACATCTTCTAACTCCTCAATTGGACCGGTAGCTCGGTCTGTATCTACCTCGCGAGGGTCCAGGTCGTGACTGACTCCCTTCTCAGTCATAGCTCGTGGCTCGCCTCCTGAGACCACGTTCACCTTCTTTCCTCTTACACCCATCTTCACAGCATCTTCATAGCAACGACGAGCTAGGTGCTGTTCTCCTCGAACACATCCGATGCCATTAGGAGTTGGGAACTTCACTGTCAGAGTTCTGGTCGAAGTAACCATGTCCAACTCGTTCATAGCAGGTCTTCCGAGGACCACGTTATATGCTGATGGGCAGTCGATTATCAAGAAATCTGTCAAGGTTGTTGCCTGACGACCTGTCTCCCCTAGAGTCAGTGGCAGCTTAATCTGCCCTATTGGTACCACAACATCTCTAGTGAATCCGAATAAAGGCTCCGGGGATGGCCTCATTTGCTTGTTCGCAGCCCCATCTGGTCAAAACAGCTCCTATACAATACGTTCACCGAGCTTCCGGTATCGATCATGATGCGCCTAACTTCCATATTGCTGATTTTAGCTCGTATAACCAGCGCGTCGTTATGAGGACAGATCACTCCTCTAGCATCTTCTTCTGTAAATACGATCTCGTCCGAGGTCGGCTTTGCTCTTTTGGTGGGTCCCTCCGACCCATTGAGTTGAAATGAATGATTCGCCTCTCGGACGTATCTCTCATGCGATCTGTTGGAATCACCTGCGATATGGGGGCCACCATAAATAGTAAAAATGGTTCTTACCGCAGGTTCCTGACCTTGCTCGGAAGCTCGTTGGGGCTGTTGCTGGTGTGTTGGCTGTTGCTGTTGAGGTCGTTGCTGGTGAGGTCGCTGGTCAATAGGTCTTGCCACATATTCTCCCAAGCGACCTCGCTTGATTAATTTTTCAATGGCGTTCTTCAACGCCCAGCAATCTGAAGTACTGTGCCCGACCTCATTATGATAGGCACAGAACTTGTTCTGGTCTCTGTGCTGAATTGGAGCCCTTATAGGATTGGGCCTCCCAAAATCCTCCTTATTCCGCTCAGCAGCGTAAATCCTGTCCGGTGATGTCGTCAGGACGCTGTATCCTTCCTGGTGACCCCAACGCTGAGGTCGCTCATACCTTGGCTCTCTCCTCGCTCTTTTGGCGATCTGATTACTTGAGCCATTGTTCCTTCCTTCTTCATTCCGGCCATTGTTTCTCCTCTTTGGCTGGCTGGAACTGCCCGCTTCATTCTTCTGATTCTGCTTTTTCGGGCCGAAAGTTTCTTCCCACCTGATCTCTTTCGCAGCTCGCTCGTAGAATTCTCTCAGATCCTTTACTGGGGACTTGTAAATACTCTCGTACAACTTTCCATCCTTGCGCAGCCCAGCTGAGATCGCTGTTAGTATGCTTTCATCTGATGGATGCTCGACATTCACGACCTCGCGTCTAAATCTGGTAATGTATTCTTTTAACGACTCACCCTGACGTTGAAAAATGGTAGCTAGGTGGCAGGATGGAGCGAGCTGCCTTCTCAGTGCCCTGTATTGACCAACGAACTTCTGTTGGCATTGCTCCCAACTTCCTATGCTGCGAGCTGGGAGATTCTTGAACCACGTCCTCGGAATATCCCCCAATGTAGCGGGGAATACTCGGCACTTCACCATCGGACTTCCTGTCTGCAGGTCCATCTGAACGTTGAATGCGTCAAGATGGTCATAGGGGTCACTGTCCCCATTGTACTACTGAATGGTTGGCATCTTGAACCTTGGAGGGAGAGGCTGTGTCTCAATCTCCCTTGTGAATGGGGTCCTATCTCCGTAGAGCCCACGCTGCTCCGGAACTCCAGGTCGCGCTTCCAACTGCCGGACCCTTCGGAGGAGCTCTTCTACTTGGGGGTCTCGGAGTCCGTATCTCCTCCTGTGATCATGACTTGGAGCCGGATGTTCAGGGTCATACCTTTCGTCTTCCTCGAATTGACCCTCATGATGATGGGATCTTACATGCTGCCCGTCCACCTCATCGGCATAACGAGCTGCGGCTCGGACTCTGCCTTGACCAACTTCCATCCGCCTGTTTCCATCCTGGCTCGGCCTTGCTACCAGGTTATCAGGACGTGCGACCTCCCTTTCGTGTTGAACAGGGTGTCTTCCGGCCCTCGAACGCGCATTAGATGAGCGAGCCGAGTCTGCGGGTCGCTGGACTTCCCTTGCTAGCCTTTCAGGTCTTCGCGCCGGTTCAGGAGGCTGGGGCATTCCCAGTGGTGCCTGAACTTCCACCCTAGTCACGTTCTGAACCTGGGCCTGCACCAACATGTTGACGGCTTCTGTGAGCTGTCTAACCGTATCTTCCAACGCTTCTTGCCTCTGTAATAACGCATTCTGCCCTTCGACCATTGGGGCAATTGGGACCGTTTGACGGTGAGGCAGAGGAGGGATGCCTGGTGCAGCCCCTAGTATCTGTCCTTGGGACGGGCCTGCTGCATGCGTGGTTGCGTCTTGCCCAGGCTGTAAGTTCTGCTGAGATTGATTCATGTGACTTTCCGCCTGGTCATCATCTCCAAGGAACCTGTTTGATATTGTCTTTGCCATATCGTCAGAAGTTGATAAATTGAGATGAAAAAGATTGCAGTCTGGGCGCCCTTCCTTCTAGCGCCAAAATGTCGACGTTGGAATTCAGTCGACGAGTAATCAATGCCCAATACCTGCAATCAATGTGAGAAAGCACAAATACCAAGAAAAGACAAAGACAGAAACAGATGATCAAACGAGGAACACGAAGCTTTTACGTGCTTCGGCAATAATAGGCCTACGTCCACGACTGTCTGTCTCTTTAATTCTGCAGAGTGACAGTATATTATTGAATATTGTCTGTCCCTGTTACAATGATCTTAATCCCTATTTATAGGGAAAGAGGTGTTACAATTCTGGTTGTAGCAAATCAGGAAGAGAATCCTGAATTAATTATATTCCCTAAACAATTTGGAAAAATAAGGAAAAGAATTATGAATTAATTATACTTCCTAATATATTTAGATAATATCAGGAAATTACTATAATTATCTCAAGATAATGTTGATCTGATTTTGAATTTGAATTGATCTCCATATCTGATGAGGAAATCATAGTTTGACTGGGCAATTGCCATATTCGGAGAGAGAATCATGGTTGAACTTGGTAACTGCCTGTTCTGGAAGATATTGTACTTATTACGCGTCTGAGCGAGCTGATGTGTCATGGTGGTCTCGAGCTCGAGCTCGCTGAGAGACGAGCTGCGCAAGCGACGAGCTGCGACCTGGCTGTGTTTGTAGGTCTGTTGATGCCAGCTGGATGATCCTTTAAGCAAACTGAAGAACTTGCTGGGCTTCAAAGTTAATACTGAGCCTCATCTGATGGACTTTGACTGGGTTAACCCTTTTGGGCCTTCTTATCAGGTCTTGGATGGGCCTAAATTGGACTTTTACCAGCCCAATTAATGAATCCGAAAAATACATATAACACAAGCAATGATTAAAGTATCGCAAGAAAGTCAAAGTGATAAAAGGATCACACAATGCTTAGGGTAATTCAAAGTAAGATAAAATTGAATCTTACGTTGCATAAAGATTAAATTGATCTCTTTTAATTTGTAGATTCTTCATCACTCAATCTTCTTCATTATGACTTTTCACCAAAAAATTGTGTATAGGCACGATCTTGAAGAATCCGTTCACTTTCTTTTGACAAAAGAAAACTTATAACACAAGAAAACAATTAATAGCATCAACAATAAGGTTTGCCCAACCCCTTTTTTGCTTTGTGTATGGTGCGGCTAACACTTATTAGGGTTCATTGTTTTCCTTCTTTTGCCTGGTTAACTAGGGGGGAAAGTTGCCAAGTTAAAGTTGATTCAATATAAAACTTTTGATTAATTTAGGGTTTCGAATTTGACAACATGTTTCCTCGTTAATTACAATATTCAATTTTCAAATTAGAAAATCTAATTTTTAATTAGATGATGTAATTTCTAAATTGGAAAATCTAATTCATAATTAGATGATTTGATTATCAAATCAATGAAGATTCATAATCTTCCATTAATTGACTTTGACTTTTCAAGTTCTATGATTAGTATACTAAATGATTCCAAATCATTATTATTTATTTTACGAAGTCACAAAAATTTTGAACCTATGTAGATAAATAATTAAATCATTCATAATTCATAATTATTAATTCAGTAAACATAAATTTAAATAATTAATATTATTTAAATATTATGTTAATGTAATGGTGTTACATGTGTAATATATATAATTAGATGCCCCAATTATTATTATTATTATTATTTTTCTCATTTCTTGTAGTGAATATGAGCTAGCAAGAGGGACCAAAGAGACCTATAATTTTGAGTTCCAATAATATTGTAATTATTAGTTAAACTCTTTAATTAAATAATTCACTATTATTAATTTTAGAGTTACTCTATTAAAAACTTAATGTTACACTCTCAAAATTATACATGTTGTACACAATCTGATTTTTTTTTATTTTTATTTTTTGTGTTTTTATAAGTACAATTGATTCTCTAATGAACAATATATATATATATATATATATATATAAAACAAATTTTCGGTTTACTCTAAAGCAAAAAATCGAGTGTTTTTATTGTTTAAGATTAGAATCAACATTTATGAGGACTATTCACCTACTTCTTGCAAAAAAGAGTAGATTCCATTATTGTGTAGAATATTTCTAACTACTTATTAAATCATGTCTCTTAAATATGGAGTTTATTATATCTATAATAGTCTTACTCATGTAAATAGAAAGATATGATTTAATAAATAGAAGTCAATGATACACTCAGGATTAAGATTAATCCATATATGATTATTAGGTGGATAAATATGAATTTCCTTGTTTAACGAATATCAATAAAAAATTTTGTTGTCTATGTATTAACCATTTTACTCTTATTAATGTGTCTTTAATGGTAGTCGACTAATGATTGACTAACAACAAAGGTATTTGTGTTGAGTTTTATGAATGTTAAGGAAGGTTCATGCCATTGTGCTTAAAAATCAACTATTGGTATAATTTCACCAAACCCCAATGGGTTGTGTAATTATCATGGTTCCAAAACTCGGTTGAGTTGGCCGAGTTCTCGCCGCTCGACCGGTTTTTGAGCCGACAACCCCCAGATCGGGGGGTTCAACTTGGATCCTGTGCAAACTCGGTCTGACTCAGGCCAACTAGAGCTGAGTCGGCCTTTTTTTAAAATTTTTTTTTTTTAGCCAAAACGGCGTTGTTTTGGCCACGCCAAAACGACGTCATTTTGGCGTCTGATATAACGCATATCTCGATTATCTTTTGCACTCTCTATTTGGTTTCTCTGCTTTCCGCCTCTCCCGATCTGCATAGCAGCTGGTTCTGTACTTCTGCATCTACTGTTGGTGCGTGGCATGAGTCGCGTGACAGCTGCTGCCATCGTCTTCTCGTCGTCGTCCGTCGGTCCTCGTCCGCCGTCATCCGTCACTCCTTCGTTGCCATCTCCGTCTGTGAGTTTTTATATTTTTGTTTTCATTTTGTTTTTGTTTTTTTTTTTTTTTTTTTGCTTTCACCACTCTTTTTTTGTTTTTCACATATATTTGTTTAGGGGTGGATGATGAATTGATGATTGATGAATGATGATTATACAAATTAGATTTGTTTAGGGTTTTAAACATTTGTTAAATTAATAGGAACATGAGATTATACAAACTATATTTGTTTAGGGGTGGATGATGAATTGATGATTGATGAATGTTGGTTGTGTACTTGTGTTTGAGAATGAAAGAAGGATTGGAGGTTTTGAGTAGTTTAGATATGATAGATTTTTGAAGTGTTATTATTTTTGTGTATTGCAGGTGGAATTGTTAAAAATATAGTCGTTATATTGCCGAAATTTTTAAAGTTGTAATTATGTAATTGCGTTAAAGTGGTTTTGGAGGTTGCATGAGATTGATTTTAAGAGTTTTTATGGTCATATGATTATATTTTAATCATACAGAAAATTTTTAAATTTTATTTTTTACAGGTTTAACCGGGTTTGACCATGGGTCAACGGATTGATCGTTGACCGACGGTCAAACCGAGTACTTTCCGAGTTGCCGAGTACTCACTGCTCGCTGCTTTGCCGGTCGAGTCACGAGTAATGAGTTTTGGAACATTGGTAATTACTCCTAAAAATTAATCACATCCATTCATTATACTCATTAATAAACTAATAACATTAATTAATAAAAAAACAAAAGAAAAGTTTCAGTATTCATTATTGGTTGGAAAATTGGATTCGAACATTAATAAACCAAATCAAAATCAAAATCAAAACTTAAGTGAAAAAAAAAATAAAAATAAAAATTCAAGAACTCTTCCAACGTCCACTCCGCTTGCGGGTAAAGATCCGGCAAGTCACCGATTTTAGCGGCAATATTATTTATTTTTAATTAATTTAATATTTTTAAGGTGGTAATGTTGTAAGTTATGATTGAAAAACCTAATTTTGTTTTTATTACGTGGAACAACCAACTTTTCCTTCCAAAATCAATTAATCAACTATTAATTAATGAATAAGATGCACATGTATGAAATCTGACCGATGTTTGGGAAGAGTATATTATTGAATAACATGGAAGTTGAATAATGCATAACAATTGCTAGTTTATTCTTGAAGATGCATCACAGAAACGCCTTCATGTTGCCCTGTAACCATGTCCATATCATCAACAATCCATGCGCTTAACAATAAAATCAAGGGAGACTTTTATTTTACTTCCCCGATATTTCTAATAATATCAGATTTCAAAAATACTTTTTGAAATAACTCTTTTTTATCTTTAATTTTTCTAAAACACTTCAAAAAAGCTCAAACCATCAATCAACCAATGATCAATATTAACAGAAAGCGTTAAAATAACATTTTTACCTTTTATAATTGTTAGTAACACAACTTATCGGATTACCACCCTTATAAAATAAAAATTTATAAATTAAATTATCTAAAATATCTTTCAATTTAAGTTATTAAATTACAATTTAAATTACTTAAAGTCACTGTTAACTATCAATTAATTAATGGTTTAGATTTTTACAAAGAATTTTAGAAAAGTTATGAATAAAAAAAATTGTTTCTAAAAGAACTTTAAAATACCTAATATTTTTTGAAATTTTAGGGACTAAAATACAATTTCCCCTAAAATCAATAGTACATGACGCATCCAATGACCATGAATGCAACTTCTATTTGATAGGGTAGAAAATAATTTGAAGGAAAACAATAAGAAAAATAATATTACTAAAAAAATTAATAAATAAGAAACAAGTCTCTTTCTACATCACTGGTGGTGTTCATTTCTGTTCTTAAATTAAAGCATGAGCAAACATAGCACAACAAAAGCACTGAGTCTAGTTAACAATGTTACAGGGCAAATTATGAGTTCCCAATATAGTACATACAGATCTGAAAAATTAGTGGCAGTGTCGTTCCTCCAATACAACAAACCGAGATGTCCAATGCTGTCTTCGGCTGTAACTGCCATCTCCACATTTTTTGAGCGATAGTATACAAGTTGTGCGATGATAATATATTCAATTTCATGTCATTTGATGCAAATTCCCATAGTACTTCACTTGTAGTCATTATACCAGATACATAGCATATATTTCATCGCGATTCAGATCTTTCCTGCATTTTGGCTCTGGCAAAAAACACTCCAGCCAGAAGACCTATATAATGCAAATACTTTAGAAAACCCCCAAACGAAACTGCTAAAGTTAGGAAGGTTTGTGCACGTATATGTAGCACAAACCATTACGCTATCTTAATAGAGAGAACTTACCAAAAAAGATGCTTGCAGAGTTTTCTAGACTGGTGGGGACTTTAAAAAGAAGGATGCCAGCAACAGACAGAGGGATCTTATTCAGCGACCCCACCAGGCTGCAGATTGCAAACAATGAATGAGAAATGTCTGCTATAAATACAGTCAGTAACATATTACGGTTTGCCAAAAATAAAGCACAGTACTTGATCTTATGAAAAGTATTAGATACTGAAAAAAGTCGTAATGCAGGAACACGTTCAAGTACAATGCTGAATTTGAGGTCTAGTGCCTTACTGACTAATCAAATTAAAACAGAATCGAGCAAAATTTGAGCAAGTTATCACTTTTCTTTAATTGTACAGGCCTAAATCAACTTAAGCTTCGCATGTTCAGGTCCAGCAGGTTCAGGTAACATTTGAAATTATTCCAAATACTGATGTGGCATGCTATCAAGAATTGCACAAAGCCTCTAATGCAAACTCAATTTGATTAGTAGTAATTAACTGAGAAAAAACCCAACATCCAGTTATGAACAAACATAGAAGTACTAATTCAATTATGCGCAAGGGCCAACTGTCTCTCACTTGTCAGAACGACATTGTACCTCAAATACAATTACATTAGTCAGTAAATATTTTTCCATCTTACCTGTATGTGGTAGCCCCAGTTTGATGAAGAAACCACATAGAGGTGAAGCTGATTGCCAGGCCGAGAAATCCGCTTAATGTCATTACTAACCAGAAGCTAGGCAACCTCAAAAGTGGCCTGCAAAAATAATGTATTTTCAGATTAGTGAAAATCAAGATATCATTAAGCCCACCCTACCATGTTGCAAAAAGTAAAAGAAAAATATCAAGGTACAAGATACACGCCAATATCAAAAGAGAAACTGGCCTTCAGAGGTTATGCCATGTGACTAAAGGACGGACAGACACAACAAACAATTTACTAAATCACTGTTGCCTTTAGCCCTGTCAAGCAAAATGGCTAGATGAATATCACATGGGATGGAAGCAACAAGCTGAGGTTTAGGAGGTAGCTTAGTTAAAGCAGTTGGGAGTTCATATAATCTCATAATTGGAATGATAATGTTGTAAGATTAGAAGCCGGGAAATGACACATCTGAGAGTGACTTACAATGTTATGTCACGCAAGAAGAAAGAGATGCACAGCCATCTCAGTTCTATAATGATAAAAAAAAAACGAGATAAAGATAAAGATATAACAAAAAAATATACACAAAATAAAAATGAGACATTAATTCTTAAAACTAGTTTAGGAAGTTCAAGCTACCATTAGTTGTGCATCTAGGCAAGTGTTGGCTATAGCATTTCATTTCTCATTAGTTTTAGTCTAGGCCTATATATACATTGTAATATTCCATAGTAAAGAAAAGAATGAGGTGGGAAGCAAGAATGAATAGTTATATATTACTCAGGAACAGCACAATGCATATATAGGCCCAGACATAATTTAGACAAGGAAACAAAATCCTATAATCACTAATTACAACCAAATCTTAGCTAATGCCTGGCAAGCTGCACAACTAATGCATAGCTCAAATTTCCTATACTAGATTTTGACAAATTCATCATGTCTGACATATTTTCTTTAGTCTTTAGGTGGCTTCCCCATCATTCCTGCTCAATTTAAAGGAAACAATTTAAAAATAATATATAATGGCAAACCTGTATTTAGGGTGATGAATTAATATATTGGTAATGATACCAACTAGTATTTTTATCTTTTAGTGTTATTTGTTTAGATTTAAAATAAAAAGATATCTCTTTATCTTATTTAATAAAAGATCAACTTTGTTTTATATTTAGTTTTTATCATTTTTAATTTCAGTTTATAATGACCCTATTTAATTCTGGCCACTATAAAAGGCAGGCCATTGTTATTTGAAATCAGTCAAGAATGAAATTGATTTACATTACGCTCTTGCCTCAACTATTTCTGTATTCATCCTTTCTTTCTCTGGTTCTACATAGATAGCTTAGTATATTGGCACTATATAACTATTTAAAGTCTTGCTAAGATATCATTACCAATATTGCCATCATTCAGAGCTTTTCACAATATTGCTAGTAGTCTCTAAAAATTCCAAAAGCAACGCAAGCTTCCATGGAGACAAGCAAAGCTTTTGAATTTCTAATTTAGTTATTCTCTATGGTGCAAAATATGTATTTTGTTATGGCGTTACATGGTTATTTATTTAAATTTAGTTTCATCTTCTTTAAGATTTTTTTTTTTTTTTAAATTAAATAGGAAATAGAGATTATATTTAGTAGTATATAAAGAAGTTACAATTATAAACCAGCAATCCACCATTACTTCAAACAAACACAAGAACAAACTACAAGATTGGAAAAATCAATCAACAAAGAACAGTTTCCAACCAAGCATAATGAAAAATAAGGAAAAGTCTTTAAAACCTTTACTAGTAGATGTCCAAAGAGAAACCAAATAATATGCCTTATCTCCTAAAAAATTGTCCTCCTCTTCAATTTCATCAAAGATCCTTTTGTTTTTTTTCCCAAATAACCCGTAAAATAACGAAAATTTCACAATATCAAAGAATACTTCCAAGAACTTTAATTCTTCCAAATAGTAGGAAAATAAAGATTTAGGAGCAGCCCACTTCAAACCAACCAAAGGAAACAACTCACTCCATAATTTATCAACCACTAAACAATGAAGAAAAAGATAATTTAAGTTTTCCCCACAACTCGTGCACATGACATAACATAGGGAGAAAGACATGAACTAGGATATCTTTTCTGTAGAACATCACAAATATTTAATTTCCCATGAGCAATAAGCCAAACTAAAAACTTGATCTTGTTAGGAGTCTTTGACTTCCAAATAAGATTAGCAAAATCAAACCTTGGATGAGATTCATCTTGAAACAAACTTTCAAAAAAAGACTTGCAAGAAAAAATACTATTGGAAGTCAACCTCCAAATCCTTCAATCTTCCATTCTCAAATAAAAGAGAAGAAAATTCCTCAATTTCCCAATCATTCAAATTTCTCCTAAAACCAAACGACCATCCTCTATGAAGAGAAGAACTATCCAATCTACTTAAGATTGAAGCACATCTTCTTTAAGTTTTATTCTTACTCTTATACAAAACATGCATTTATAGGGATAAAACTCATTATGTCCTCTAACTAGGTGAATATTCATCATATTTATTTGGTCGTGTCAATGACGACGCAAAAGAGTTTCTATTTAGGTAAGCATTGCATTAATCAAAAGCTAAAAAAGTAGTTTAGCATGTCTGATTTAGGCCACTTTCCAAACTACAAATTTACAACACCAAAACAAGAGGACACCAGAGATTTGTCATTTTGAAGAGTAAGAAAAATTGGTAGATGTGACAAACCAGCATAGCCCATACTATTACTAGTATTCTAAGTTCAAAAAAAAAAATTAATTAATTAAAGAAAGGGCTAAAAGATAACTCACGTTTTAGACAAATAATCCACCTCATTGAAAACAAAAATGAGAAGAACCCCCAAAGGCAAAGAAAGTGTGTTATTTAGCAAGACCATTGAAAACTCATTCAAGTTTCCAGACTTGGTAACTTGCTTGGCTGTATCCATGACCCTACGTAATGTCAGCTGCACCAGAAACTAAACATGTAAATAATCCATTAACTAAATTTTTTTTATATTACCAGCCAATATAAGACAATTGGGATCAACTACAACTGCACTGAGGATGAACTAACAAAATCTTGCAAACATTCAGAAGACAATACAAGGGATGACCATCAAGTTTTCAAGCCTCCAAATGAATTTCAAGTCTCAATGAAATGATATATACATAATAATTTCAAAAAGTTCAAATAAACCAGAGAGGGGAGAGCACATAAGTTCATTAACCAGTAAAAGAAAAATTAAATTTCTTCACTTGTTGCCATGTGATTCTAAATGAGGGAAAAAAAAAATCATCCATACCTTTATTTGGTAATTATGAAAGTACTAAGTATCATCATTCTTGATATCTCAAACAATCACAACCTATTAATTATCACATTAGGAGCAAATTTAATCCCTATACATATAAAAGGTCATAATTGTTGAAGGCAAGCATACGTCTGATCCTTAACGGCCAAAGGAAGTGCATGATAGTGTCACCCCAAAGCTATGCAACCGGTATCACAAATTTTTTATAATTGAATGACAAGTAGAGAACATTTTCCAACAGTTTAAATTTTATTTACAGCAGTAAGCAGTATTCAGTCAGTCAGTTTAAAAGCACAAAATGACCTTTTATGATGACAATCTTCATATAAGCTTATTTATTTATTATATTTATCAGAATCAAAGAGTACTTGTGTTAGCAATGAAAGAAAGAGAATTGATCTTCATATGACATTGTGCTTAGTATTGCTAGATAAAAACAAAGGCATGTCTTGAATTACAAATAGATAGAGTATTAGCCTAAAATTATATAACTATGATATGACTCCAACCACATCCCTAATTCAATTTGCTTAGAATTATAGTTCAATTTATGTTCTCTCTCAATTATCAGTGAGGTTGCATTCAAATCTAGTGAACATAAACTTAAGAGAATAAAAATAAAAACAATTCATCTCTAGATACATTCAAATATTTAACTGACTGAAAATCTGATCCAAAAAAATCACTCAAAATGGTAAAGGACAGTGAGAGAAAATAATTAAGGGCGGTAAAGAATGAACTTCTGAATGCAGAACAGACAATAAAAGCCTCCAAATGTTTACTCACAGAATACGATGCAGTTAAGAAACAATTAATAAGCTGCCATCCATAGCCAACAGCATGAAAAGATAGATCAGTGATCCCACCAGAAATTGCTGAAATGATCTGCACCAGGTAGAGACAAAATCTTTCAAATATTTTGTACTTGAAATTTTATAATAATTTATAACCACATTAATTAAACAAATAAGGGTATATTCAGAATAATACACTCAATGTGGTAATGTTGTTAACAATTTACACAAACTAAATCACAGCTTCTCTCGGCAGCAATGAGAATAAGTCACATATAAAACACACTTAATAAATTAGTCAAAAGTTCCAATTCTTCTTTAAGCTTGAGTGTGTTGTTTGCATTAATAGAAAGAATAGTGGAAATATATTACAGTGATGTATTATGTGTGTATATTTGGAGTAAAGAAAAAGACGAAAAGAAAGAACTAAAAATATGAGATTCAGTTGCCAAAGAGAAACCAGAAACTAAATAACAATAATATCAAGTTGATTGTGCCATTCTACGTCCTGATCCAATATCCCTCAGAAATGAATCTGAATATCAACATTGCATCATTGAACTTACCATAAGAAATAGAGCAGCCCAGACTCTGCTGTCATGATGCTTACTGAACAAATACATCTCACCCAGAGCAGTTATTACATTAGTAACATTCTTCAGTACAGTGACCATAGCAACATTTATGTATTTTAAACTGCAGACAACATGAAACTCTTTTAGTAAACAAGAAAAATTAGGCACGAACATCAGTCCAATATTGTGAGTCAAATTTATTCACGAATGGATATCAATTAAAAAATGTTCCAAAAAGACTTAATGAACTCGGCAATACACAACAACCACAAGAAAATATCCATGAGCATCAAATAATCCACAAATAGAACCCAGAAACAATGATGGATACGATTTCTTGACGCTTTATTGGCATATTCACTAGGTCCATGAGATTGTCTCACTAAATTTAGGGATAAAGAGAAAAACAGAACATGAACTCAAAAGGAATGGTCATGAATATCTTCAGAAAAATATTGTATCAGAGCCATTACCAAGACACTACTATTTTAGCTCTTTCAATATCATGCTAAGAGATGCACACCATTTGTTTTTCGTTTTGAACCATACCCATAGCCACAGTGGAGTTGAACCCCAAAAGGCTTCATTGCGCCAAAATAAGAAATGGTGTGCATCCTCAAATCAATTATTGGAAAATGAATATTCAACAATTTATAAAAGAAAGAGATAGCATACTATAGAGAAGACAGGTAGCAAGGTACTAGTTTAAAGCTCTACTAAGACAAAATGAGAGTTGAACCGTAGGACAAGCACTAACTGGAGTTAGGTTTGTACCTAAACATGCTGGTAATGAGCATCCCCACAAATATAACATTTACAGGCAACCAGACCTTTATCAGCTTCCATGTTAGTGGTTCTGTTGATATTACCCCTAGAAAACTCAATGCCGACACAATACACACTGAGATAAAATTCTGCATCCACAAAAGTTTCATAAGTGTGATGATTGAATAGCAAAAACTGTTCTTTGATCAATTAACTAAATTAAAATTCAATTAAACCCCAAGAAAATAGTTTTCATAATGCAAAGGCACCAAATTATGTTTCAATAAGGTACAACTATTAGGATAAAATTACCTGGTACAACATCAAAGTTATTCCAGCACTAAAATCATAGCTGGAAAGCACAAACTTGTTAACCAGTATCATACTGCAGGAAGAAATGCAATACGCAAGGCCAGATAATAAGGCCTGATTGTGTATTTTAGCTATCTTGCTACTACGTATCGTTTTGTCTCTCTCCTTTTCCAACTTACCACCTTCCAGGTCAATTTCATCCTTTTCAAAAGACTTCATGGCAAACAATGACCTATGTAAAGATGCAGCATGATTAATAAAGGCTGGTGATGATGTTCTGTACAGTTTATTAATGTTCAGTACGCTAAACAGATTAGAGAGTATGTATAAGTGCTAAAGTTAGAGAAAGAAAAATATGATTTAGCTGACAACGAAATTCATAGGTGAGATAATGGCAGCAAGAAAAGGAGTAAAAGAACAAAAAATATATATATACAACAGGTGGCAAACAAGTTGTTCAAAAAGAGAACCTTCTTAATTTTAAATAATACACATGCTCAATTCATTCCATTGAATTAAAAAAATACTACAATTAAAAATAATAATAATAATAAAATAAAAAAACCTCCGTTTTCAATTCTAAGGTAAGATCTCAGATATGAATTAAGGAAGAAACACGATGCTTAAAACTAAAAAGAAACTTCCTAGTAACGCACAAAGACTTCATATTGACTATATTTTGACTTACATCATAAAAAGTGACATCTAGCATGTTTAATTCTAGAAGATTGTAAGACTTCATGTTACCAAAGTTTCACCCACTCAGGAGTTTGGCACCATTTTAGGAACTCCAAACTCAGTTCCAACGTAGTACAGTGATTCTCAGCTATTAACAAACTACAATTTCAAATTTCATGCTGATACTGCCTATTTCTAAATTCATTTCCACATGGTTAGTGATAAAACACAAATTCATCAGTAAGCCATTAGATTTTCTAGAAAGTGAGTACCCACACCAGGATAATACAATAGCATATAATATATGTTTTGAATCACCTTCTCACATGTAATATCATGTAAATGTTAGAGAAACTTGATAATGAACTATACAACAATGCATTAAAAAAAAGCCAGAAACATGAGCTTCAACAACATATCGAGACACAGCAACAGATATCATGCCCGAAAATTAAAATATAAAAAATAGAAAAAGGGAATAGCACATTGTTGGGAGGTATGTACCTGTTAACTACATCTCTTCTTTTTGGGCTAGAAGTCTGTTCCACTAATCCATTAGGCTCGTGAAATTTGAGGCCTATTTCTCCATTCCAATTGACCTTACTTGCATCGTCTATATGATTTCTTTTGAAAGCAGGATCAGGGGAATCTAAAGAATCACCTACAGATGGTAGTCTTCACCATAAAATGTAATTATCATCATCAATTCCAAACCCAGATAGAAAACCATCAATCATAGAATCAAGATTGGCAATGAAAATCTTAAGCATCGTAAGAACAAGAACAAAGTTTCAAGTGAAAAAAAAAAAAAAAAACTTAAGCAAAATCTGTAGCACTTTCCCAACTGCTAATCTTAAAAGCAAACAGAGGCTAATTCCCATAGTAAATAGATAAACATGCATAGAGTCGAATATATAGAATGGAATATAGTGGCTTTGAGCAAATTAACAATTATACAGTGAGCACAAGAACATCCAGGTAATTAGAAGGAAAAAGAACCTTAAACCAGTGCAATTCAAAGAGACCAATTCCAACAACCGATCACATCATGATTACAATGCATAATTGATGAGTCAGAGTTACCTGCATTGGTTTCTATTACATGTAAAAGCCCTTATCCCAAGTCTACCAAATGAAGACTCAGTGTATAAACTAACATTTAATTGAAGTGAAGCATGCAATTCAATTAAGCAATTTCACACGACAAACAAAAATTGTACACTACCTCTGCCCTCACTAATTAAATAGCTCTCATATTCAATTATATGATTTAATGAAACACTGACCAAAGCTACTCATCAAATCAATTCAATGCCTTGAGAGTTCATCTTCATGAAATATAACCATACTTAGATGGTGGACATTAATCTTTCCATGTGAATCACTTAAAAGAATTAAGTAATTTCTCATAAGCTTGTATCATAGCGACACAAAAAAGCTCAAACACTAGAATTTTGGTTTAAAAATTAGTAAAGGCTTTATTTTCATGATAAAATAAGAGTTTGTAGTTCTTAGTTTTCATGATCAACTAACTACACAGCAACAAAAAGACTCAACTTACACATCCAAATTAAAGGACCCAACTTCCATAACATAAAAGTGTCCAACAAAACACAAAACAAAAAGCAAACACTTGGCGTTCAAATAATCCAAAAACCCCTAAAGCATCAAAATACAATAGGCCCTTGAGAAAAACACAGATTACCTTGAACCCATTGAAGCTGAGAAGGTCAACAGCTCCAAAGTAAGTGCTTTTAAGTCACAAAGAAACCATCCCAAGCGACAATCAAAATAAATAAATCAGGAATATAGAGAGACCCTTTTGAGATTTGAGCCAGAAAAGCACAAATTTTTGTCTTTCTACAGGAAAACAAGGAACACCCGTTAACAAATTAAAAAAAGCGAGAAAAAGTTAAACAATACAAGTTCAAATGAAGAGAAGCCCCTGTTAATTGAGAAAACGATTGAATTTGAAAGTGGTCTCTGGTCTGAAAAAGGATCTTTCCGTGGAATTTCACTTTGATTTGTTTTTTGGTACATTAAATAGTTTTGTTTTGACTTTTTCTGGCGTCAAATTGACCATTATTAAATAAACACATATATTTATTCAATCACAACGATTTATATAAATTACCCAAACTATGTTTAGAATTGTGTAGTATAAGAAATAATTATTTATAAATTAACTTAATAAATACTTAGTTTAAAAGAAAAATATGCATTTGATAAGTTTGTTTTAAAATCATAGTTTTTTATAACTAACACATGTATTATAATGACTTGAGCTTGAAACATTATTAGAGTGAACAAATATTTTTTATCATCAAATCATTTTATATTATGATAAAAATCGTTATGCTTATCAAGAAAAAAATTGTGTTTGACAAAGAATAATGTATATATATAATATATATATATAAGGAATAAAAATAAAATAAGTAAATCAATCAAGTAAGAAAATTTAAAAAGAAATGTTAATGCAGTTACAAAAATAAAAATAAACAAACAAAATAATGATAACAAATTTATATAAAAAAATTAAAAAGATAATAATAAAATAAACAAAAATTCCAGTTCATGGAAGTAGCTTCTCCTAATGCTGACAGCATCGATCATGCTAAAACATCACTGAAGATGTGTTACAGCTTAAACTAAAAAGAGAACATATTGTTTTTGAGGGAAATAATTGGTCACGTGTCAAGTTGTTAGTTACTTGGAAATAATCAGTTGGCTTATAAAAACCAACCTCTTGCATGTAACAGAGTATGACTGATGATTGGAATAAATTTTCTTCCTAAATTTTCTCTGTTTCTCTATTATTTCTCCTTCTCTTATTTCTGTATTCTTCTTCTATTTCTTTTTCTCTCGAAAACCCAGTCTTGTTAGTTTAGTTTGCAACAAATTGGTATCAGAGCTGGCGATCCATTGGCCATGGCTGAGGGAACTAGGAATCAAGAATGGAGACGGGAGGTTTTACAACTGGTACCAGAGTCAGAAAAGAGACAGCAACAACTACTTAAGGAGTCCATTGATGAAATCAAGAACTTGATTGGAGGTCTGAGTCTTCAACATACAGAGGTTTTGAATCGGAATCGACAAGTAGAGCAGACGAGTGGAGACCCAGCAAGAAGAATTGAAGAAAATAGGGTTCCATGGGGACGAAACACCAAATTGGAATTTCCGAAATTTAATGGTGAGGAATTTGATACCTGGCTATTGCGAGCAGAGTATTTTTTTGAAGTTGATGGCACCCACAAGGACAATTGGGTCAAGATTGCAGCTCTTCATTTGGAAGGCAAAACAATCCAATGGCATCAAGGATTCAACAAGATTAGGAATGGAGCTCTAGTAATTTGGGAAGAATATGTAAAAGCCTTGGGAGCAAGATTTGGGGCACATGCCTATGACGATCCTCTGGCTAATTTGAGAAATCTGAGACAGGTTAGTTCTCTGCAAGATTATCTTGATACCTTTGATGAAAAATATCTTAGGGCTGAAATTAGGGAAGATCAAGCTATTAGTTTTTTCTTGTCTGGGTTAGTGGATGAATTGGGTAATGCCGTGAGAATGTTCAAACCGAAAACATTGGCTGAAGCCTACTCCTTAGCTAAGCTACAAGAGTTAACAATAGCAGCCATTAAAGGTCAACCTAAACCAGTTACAAGGACCCCAAACCAAGCCAATCTCTTAATTAAACCTTTTCCCAACCAACAAAGTATGAATGTTGAAAACCACCACAATAATAAACCAAGAACTCAAGTCGGCTTACTGCCAACACCAAACATTTCTAGGTTACCTTGGCATTCCACAAGAAATGCAAAAACTATGACTAACAAGGAGATGGATGAGAAGAGGGCTAAAGGGCTTTGTTTTTGGTGTAATGAAAAATATGCTCCAGGGCATAAATGCAAAACAAAGCAAGCTTTTGTGTTGCAGTTGTATGTAGACACTGAGGAAGGTATAGATGAAGTAACTAAGGAGACTGAGTTAGAAGTAACAGAACCTGATTTGATGCAATTGTCCATGCATGCTCTTAGTGGCAATGCAGGAACCACAACTATAAGGTTAGTAGGAATGCATGGTAGTAAGAGGTTGTACATTCTTGTGGATTCGGGAAGCACACACAACTTCTTGAGTGAAGTTACTACTAAAAGGTTAGGTTGCAGGGCACAAAAAGTAGAGGGAGTGAGTGTCACAGTAGCCAATGGACAGGATTTGCATTGTGCTTCGATTTGTGTGGGTTTTAAGTGGAGGGTACAAGGTCAATCATTTTCTGCAGATGTGTATACTTTACCATTAACCAACTACGATTTGATTTTGGGAGCTCAGTGGTTGGCTACCTTAAGGAACATCATGTGGAATTTCAAAGAACTTAAGATGGTATTTTGTGTGAATGACCAACAATATGAACTGCAGGGTGAGAAGCCAAGGCAGTTATCAATCATTGAGGAACCCCAATTGGCTAAACTATTAACTAAACAACATCAATTAGCTTCTGCTCAGTTGATTATGCAGGTTGCTTTAGGACCAACCAAAGAGTTGTATGAGTTGCAAGCACAAGCAACAGGGGTGGAATGGAAAGAACTGGATGAATTGCTTATACAGTATGAAGAACTTTTTAAAGAACCAGAAGGTTTACCTCCATCTCGAACCAATGATCATCATATTACCTTAAAAGAGGGAGCACAGCCAGTTAACATCAGACCTTATCGACATGGGGGGTTGCAGAAGAATGTAGTGGAAAAGATGATTACGGAAATGGTTGAGTCAGGAGTAATCAGACCTAGCACCAGTCCTTATGCGAGTCCTGTGGTGTTAGTTAAGAAAAAAGATGGGAGTTGGAGGATGTGTATTGATTATAGAGCCTTGAATAACAATACCATCAAAGACAAGTATCCTATACCCGTTATTGAGGAATTGTTAGATGAACTTGGGGGGGCTGTGGTTTTTTCTAAAATTGATTTAAGATTGGGATACTGGCAAATTAGAATGCACCCTGACTCCATTGAAAAAACAACATTTCGAACACATGATGAACACTATGAATTTCTTGTGATGCCCTTTGGATTAACCAACGCTCCATGTACATTCCAAAGCTTAATGAACACACTTTTTAGACCTTATTTGAGGAAGTTCGTTTTGGTTTTCTTTAATGATATACTGGTATACAGCAGTAGCAAAACGGATCATTTGTGTCATCTTCAGCTTGTTCTTGAGATTTTGCAAGTCAATCAGCTTTATGCTAAGAAAAGTAAATGCACATTTGGATGCACACAGATCGAGTATCTTGGTCACATAATCACATCGGCAGGGGTGGTGACAGATCCTCATAAAATTAAAGCTGTCAAAGAGTGGCTAGTTCCTAAGAATATCAAGCAGCTAAGGGGATTCTTGGGTCTAACTGGTTATTACAGGAGGTTTGTGCGAGGTTATGGGCAAATAACGAAACCATTAACTGAGCTTCTCAAGAAAGATGCTTTTCAATGGGGAGAAGAAGCACAAAACGCATTTGAGCAGCTCAAAACAGCTATGATATCAGCACCTGTATTGGCACTACCTGATCCTAGTCAAGAATTTGTAATTGAAACAGATGGTTCTGGTACTGGTATTGGGGCAGTTCTCATGCAGAAAGGACATCCTATTGCATTCATTAGCAAGTCCTTATCTCTAAAAAATCAATCCCTTTCAATATATGAAAAGGAAATGTTGGCAATATTGTTTGCTATAAAAAAGTGGGAGCCCTATCTAGCTAATCAACACTTTGTTATTAAAACAGACCACCAGAGCTTGAAATACTTATTGGAACAGCGTATTACCACATCATCACAGCAAGCTTGGGTTGCAAAGTTGATGCAGTATGACTATGAGATACTCTATAGGAAGGGAAAAGATAATCTTGCGGCCGATGCTTTATCCAGGATAGCAGATTCGGAAATGTTCCACTTGTCATTGTCCATCCTACCTTCTGAATTGATGACAGCAGTAGAGAAATCTTGGACAACCGATGTTCATCTTCAGAAAATCATTGCAGCCAAAGAGCATGATTCCACAGTCCATCCTAACTACTGTTGGCAACAACAAAAGTTAACTAGAAAAGGGAAGTTAGTGGTGGGTAATGATCAAGTTCTAAGGCAGCAACTGTTATCTCTTTTCCATGATTCATCTGTAGGTGGCCATTCAGGAGCTACTGTTACTGCAAAGAGATTATCATCTATAGTTACTTGGAAAGGGTTATGGCGGGATGTCAGGAATTATGTTCGTAATTGTGTGACATGCCAACAATATAAGCTAGAAAACATAGCTTCTCCTGGGTTATTGCAACCTCTGCCAGTACCAGATGGCATCTTCACCAATATTACAATGGATTTCATAGAGGGTTTGCCTAAATCACAAGGGAAAACAGTCATCTTTGTTGTGGTGGATAGACTTACTAAGTATGCTCATTTCATGAGCCTATCTCACCCTTTTTCAGCTCATACAGTGGCTCAAGTTTTCTTAGATTTTGTTTACAAGTTGCATGGACTGCCACAAACTATCACAAGTGATAGAGGTGCCACTTTTGTTAGTGTGTTCTGGAGGGAATTATTCAAGTTACAAGGAGTTGAATTACAGCTTTCAACTGCATACCATCCTCAAACAGATGGGCAGACAGAAGTAGTGAATCGTTGTTTGGAATCTTACTTAAGGTGTATGGTTGGTGACTTACCTCATACTTGGTCCAAGTGGTTATCTTTAGCCGAGTTTTGGTATAACACATCCTACCACACTAGTATACATATGACACCATTTGAAGCCTTATATGGTTATCCACCTCCACTCCATATTCCCTATTTTCCACGAGATTCCAGGGTAGCCGCAGTTGATTCATACTTGAGAGATAAGGAAGCTACTGTTAAGCTACTGCAGCATTATTTGATGAAGGCTCAAGTTAGAATGAAAAACTTAGCTGATAAAAAGAGAAGTGAGAGACAGTTTCAGATTGGGAATTGGGTCTATGTTAAGTTTCAGCCTTATAAATAAGTTACTGCACACCAGGGCCATCATAAGTTTCAGCCAAAGTATTTTGGTCATTTCCAAATCCAAGATGTTATTGGGGCAGTAGCTTATAGGTTTAAGTTGCCTCTAGAAGCTTAGATTCATAATGTCTTCCATGTGTTCTTAGTAAAGCCTGTGCATGCTAATATACAAGCCTTTCCAACCTTACCAGATGTTTGTAACATTCCTGTGTATCCACAAGCTATACTGGATCGTAAGATGGTGAAACGAGGAAATGTTGCAGCTACTCAATTTCTGGTTCATTGGCAAGGTTGTTCTCCAGCTGCTGCTACTTGGGAATATGCTCAAGACATGCAGATGAGGTTTCCAGATTTTTTCCTTGCGGACAAGGAAACTGAAGGGGAGGGTATTGTTACAGCTTAAACTAAAAAGAGAACATATTGTTTTTGAGGGAAATAATTGGTCACGTGTCAAGTTGTTAGTTACTTGGAAATAATCAGTTGGCTTATAAAAACCAACCTCTTGCATGTAACAGAGTATGACTGATGATTGGAATAAATTTTCTTCCTAAATTTTCTCTGTTTCTCTATTATTTCTCCTTCTCTTATTTCTGTATTCTTCTTCTATTTCTTTTTCTCTCAAAAACCCAATCTTGTTAGTTTAGTTTGCAACAAGATGCCACCTCTACCCATTATTTAAAGAGATTTAAATGGTTGGAGGAAAACTCGATTGAAAGGTCAACGTTTTCTTATGACTCCATTGCCAATAAAGGAGTCATTAAAGGAGGTTGATCATACTACCAAATATTAAGGGCCCTCTCCAGCCTATGAAAGAAGCACATGGAGGCAATTCCTCCACTATTGAAAGAGAAGCCAATCTCTTTTAATTACATCAAAGTAGTCGAAAGATTTTTTTTTTTTCTATTCCAACCTTTATCATAAATACTTGCCACCATGCTGCCAAAAGGTTTATATGAAATAAGTGGTTCATCTAAGTGGTGTTATATTTCGTTTACAAAACATATCTAAGATTAAATACTCTTATACAATTTTAAATTTATACTTCGCTAAAAAAGATGAAGAAGATTTCAATAGAAGCTATATAAATCAAAAATCCCCAAGAAGATGAGAATGTAAAGACATGATTAGGTATACAAATACTGATTGGTGAGGTGATTTGGATGAGTGAAATTATATCAGGTTATATTTTTTTACTCAACCAAAAATACTATCTCTTGTAGTAACAAGAAATAGTTATACATTGCACTATCTACCATAAAAGATGAATTTATAGCATGTTAAACAGTAGTCCAAGAAGCAGTCTGGCTCAAAAGATTCTTAGAAGATCTAAATTCTATAAGTTGATGCAAAAAAGTCAATGACTGTATACTATGATAGTTAGATAGCAACTGTCTATATCAAAAATACAAAATATCACATTAAATAGAAACACACAAGGGGGACTAATTATAATTTTGTCAGAGATATAGTGATGAAAAAGAATGTAATAATTAAGTGTGTTTTATGAGTGAGATGGTGGCAAATCCGCTCATAAAAATTGCAACAAGAGTTGAATTTATGTCACATGCTAGGCTTTAGGTTTGTATAGATTGTGATGGTGTTGATTATTATGCCACACTATACCCATTTTATGAATAAATACCATGGTTTAAAAACTCGGCCGAGTTGGCCGAGTACTTGCCGAGTTCTCGCCGCTCGTCCGGTTGCCGAGGCGAGAACCCCCAGATCGGGGGGTTCAACTCGGTTACTGTAGGAAATCGGCCTAACTCGGGCCTACTCGGTCTAACTCGGGCCGACTCGGTCTAGCTCGGGCCGACTCGGTCTTTTTTTTTTAAAAATTTTTTTAGCCAAAACGACGCCGTTGTGGCGTCTGATATATAATTCACAGACGGTCAGACAGCAGAACCAAATCTGCTGTTCTGCTTCTGCACTCTCGCCTCTCACCTTCGCTGTCCGCCTCCTCCCGATCTGGTTCTGCTGTTGGTGCGTGGCCGTGGCGTGAGTCGCGTGCAGGTGCTGCCGTCGTCTTCTCGCCGTTGCCGTCTCCGTCCGTGAGTCCGTCGCTCGTCCTCGTCGCTCGTCCAGTCGTCCTCGTCCGTGAGTGTTTTTTTTCGTTTTGTTTTCATTTTGTTTTTTCATTTTGTTTTTTCATGCTTTCACCACTCTATATAGTTTTTAACATATATTTATTTAGGGTTAGGGGTGGATGATGAATTGATGAATGATGATTATATAAATTAGATTTGTTTAGGGTTTTAAATATTTCTTAAATTGATAGGAATAGGAGATTATACAAACTATATTTGTTTATGGGTGGATGATGAATTGATGATTGATGAATGATGATTATACAAACTAGATTTGTTTAGGATTTTTAACATTTGTTAAATTGATAGGAACATGATATTTAAATTATTGTGTTATGTGTTTTAAATTTCAAATAATTTAATGATATTGTATTCTATATTATTTGTTTTGTAACATATGTTAAGCTTAAGCATATTGATATTTTAAATTTTATTTTTTACAGGTTTGACCGTAAGTCAACGGGTTGATCGTTGACCGACGGTCAAATCGAGTACTCGCCGAGTAGCCGAGTACTCCCTGCTCGCTGCCTCGCCGGTCGAGTAGCGAGTAGCGAGTTTTGGAACACTGATAAATACACTCTTCTTGGTTATGTAAATATTCATTTCACATAGATTATATATGAATGTATGTTATCAGGTTTGAGATTGGTTGTTAGGGGAATCTTGGTTCCTTCCTAACCCAATTGAACCCAAAATTAGATTGATCAAAATTAATTCAATAAAAGCCCAATTTTGGAACCAAAGGGCAAGTCGTTAAAAAATACAATCCAAGCCCAATTAATTAATAAAAAAGAAATGAAAAAGAGACGATATTAGCCTCGCTAAGAGGCAAAGAAGAAAGCTAGAGAGAAGGTTGATCTAAAGAGTCAAAATGATCCTCTTTAGCATCAAAAGATCTCCTCCACATAAAAAAAAAAAAAAAAGAAACAGCCCTAGGTTTAGGCTTAGGATTGATACATGATAAAGGCGACAAGTCCAAGCGGTAGATGGAAAAAATGAAGGGTGGTAAGCATGCCACATGGAATAGTGGTAGACCTAAAGAAAGGAAAATGGTTCATATGGCCAAAGTGTTTGAGCTGGTCAGATAAGGAGTAAGAGACACAGAAAAGATGAAAGCAACTAAAGCCAGAAAGCACTAGGCGACATGATGTAGAGGTGCCAGCGAAGAGGATGTAAAGGAAGAGTTGACCATAAGAAAATGAGAGAAAAGTGAACCTTAGGAAGGAAGAAGGCTTATATAAAATTCAAAATGAGGTAAGTCATATGCATACAAGTCTTAAGACACTTAATATGCAAGGGTACTTTGAAAAGAGATTCCTTTACAAATGTTAGGGATGGTTTTGGGGTCTCATTTATCAAATCTCCTAAATCCTCCTCTTTCTTATCATTTTTCCATTCCTCTTTGACTTAATAGCCGAGGGATCTTCTCTTTGAAAATCTTATTGACTTGAGCATTGGAGGGTTTTTGCCAAGCACAGATAACCCTTTGACCTCTATTTTCTATTTTATAGGTAGTCAAAGGGAAGAGCACTCCAACCAAAGGGAGGAACACTCCAGTAAGGGGAAAGAGTGGCCTAGCTAAAAGGAAGAAGATGATTGCCTAAAAGGGAAAGTACCACCTTCGTTGATGACAATCTAGGCATCTAAGGGGATTTCATTAGATTTCATTTCCCTTTGACATTGTACACATTTGCGATTACAATTTTATTATTGGTGTAATTGGAGTGGCTAATTTTCGTATTAACACTACTATTCTTACATGTATAGTCATCTTTGTTATTAGGACAACAGGCCAGGAAAAGACACATAAATTTCAGAGAATAATTATGGGGTTATTCTCTTAAGGCTAAAATATATGAGATGTCACATTGATTGTAGTCAACATTAGGTTCTACGTAGAGTTTATTATTAAATCATTCATGGTGTTCCCTACCATCATGAAGACCTGATTAAGTCATATGTAAGTTTCCTGATAATAGCACTTGTAAGGCGAGCTTTCAAAAACTCAAGTTTAGCATTGTTATGGGTATATTTCGAATTGAATAAATGAACTGGTAAAAGCTTGATAAAAGCCCAACAAGTTGAATCTAATGAAGCGACCCAGTAGACGAAGATCCGGTTGACCAATATTCGGCCCAAATGAGCTTTTCAGCTTGTGGGGACGAGTTGCATTGCTGCTATTGCTCACAGGTTGCTGGTTAGTGTTACTCAGCTCGCTCTATGCATAGCTCGTTACTCAAAGCGAGGTTCAGCTGAAGATCGTCCAAGATAAGCTTTAGCTCGCACAATGAACAGCTCGATAAGGAAATCTACCAGAAAGATAATAACCCAAATTGATCGTGATTCTTCTACCAGAGTTGGAAATAAATTCAAATTCAAATTCAAACATTGATAGATTTGATCTCTGATTTAGTGAAACCGACTTCTGATTTGATACAAACTGATTTGGAAGGTATAATTAATATAAGATTCTTACCAGTTTTACTTCTACTCAAATTGTAACGCCCCTCCCTATAAATAGAGACTAAAATTCATTGTAAGATATGCTGAAAGAATAATATACTATTACTCTGTAGAAATTATTAGAGGAACAGTCGTGGAGGTAGGCATCATTCTGGTCAAATCACGTAAAAACCACTGCGTATACACTGTTCTTCCTCTTCCTTTCTCTTTTCTTTACATTGTTTCTCTTTGGTTACAGGTATTGGGTTTTGAACTTCGGTCGACTAGATTTCACTGTCAACATTTTGGCGCTAGAGGAAGGGCTCAGACTGCAATTTTCTTAACTGCAATTCTCTTAAGTTTTTCGATAGTCATGACAAGAGGGAGAATAACTAGGAGTTCAAACACGGCGGTTGATGTACCAAAAAGTCAGATGAATTAACAACAATGCAATTTTTAGCTAATAGAGGATATATCCATGCCTACAGCAGACACGTCTCATGTTCCTACAATCAGTGCTACTACGGGCATGCCTCCCTTGCCCCTTCGCCAACCAGTACCAATCGCTCCTACAGCCGAAGGACTACAAACATGGCATCAAAGGTAGAAGGCGTTAAAAAATATGGTTCGGTAGCTTGCGGATGCAGTGAGGGCATTGACATAGGTCTAAGCACAGAACGTGTCTAGGATTGAGGCTGTTGCTCCTAAACAAGCTTATCAACAACGTGAAGAGGAAGTGCCAGTGCCAAAAAGACCATTGAGAGAGGTGTCGCGACCTACCAGTTCAGCTCGCTATTCCAACTCGCGTTCTAGAGATGGAGGTCACCAAACCCATGAAGAGAGAGAAGTTACGCATCTTGCAAGCTTAATAATAAGGATTAGTTAGGATGGAAGTCGCCGCATGAAAGCTGACCATAACCGAGTCTGAGTCGTATCTCGGTATGGAGAATATGAGGCAGATAATTAGCAACGTGCAGGGTTGTACCGGGCTGGCGGCTCGCTCAGGAAAAGTCAAAGATATATGCTAGATCACCGCTCCCCAAGTCGCGAGCATATGAGGGGACAAAAACCTTAAGATCCACAGATAGAAAAGCTCATTCGGAGGATCTAACAACTTGAAGTGCGATCTGGTGCCCCAGACCAGCATGACTATTATAGAGAGATGACTTCTTTTATCAGGGAGATCGAGACACAGTCTCTCTCTCTGAGATTTAAAGTCTCTAGCATTTCGTAATATAATGGAGATAGTGATCCCTACGACCACCTGAATGCATTCAATGTCCAGATGGATCTTTAGACAGACAACCCGCTAGTTAAGTGCCGCGTCTTCCCAACCATCCTAGGAGATATTCCGCAGACTTAGTTCAAAAATCTCCCAGCTCGCAGCATAGAAAGTTAGAAAGATTGTCAACAAAAATTTGTCAATCAATATAGGGCTCTGGGGAGGCAGCTCGCATCATTTTGTCATTTGACCATCATTTTTCAGCGTCAGAATAAATCGTTAAATGATTATATTACTAGGTTCAGAGGCGAGGTCGCCAATGTGGAGAACCCATCAAACGAAAGTGTCTCAACTGCGATTTCAATCGCACTTCGTAAACATGGGAAATTATATGAGTATTTATAAGTCTCCAGTAAATAACCTAATAGAGTTTTATGAGCGAGCTGCAAAAGAAATTAGGTAAGAGGAGACCTTCAGCCCCAAGAAGTCCAATCAGAGTGTGAAGCGGGCAATTTCAACCAACCAAAGAAGAGGAGTAATGGTAGAAATGAAGGTAAAGGTCGAAGCAGTGGTTTAAGCAATCAGATGACCAAAAAAGCCAAAACAGAGCCCAGATATAAGCGACCTCAACGTTAGGGTCGCTATGATAGCTACAACATCCTGTTAGATTTACAAGACAGGATTTTTGTAACGAAAAGAAACAGGGAAGACTTTGGAAAATCCCATCCTTTGAGAGCCCCTGTTGAATAAAGAGATAAGAGCAAGTTTTGTGCTTATCACAACGAGGTCGGGCACAATACTTCGGAATGCTAGGAGTTAAAGGATGCCATTAAAAGATTGATTAAGAGAGGTCACCTGAGATATTATATGATGAGACCAGCAAACCTATAACCTCAACGACAACGACCTCAGCAGCAACAACAGCCAACACAGCAGCAACCCCAGCGAGCTCCTGAGCAAGAACATGAACCTACGGTAAGAACAGTTTATACTATACATAATAGCCCCCATATCGTAGGAACATCAAATAGGTTACACAAATGGTATGTACGTGAAGCGAACCATGCTTTGCTCACAAGTCCTAGCGGACTGGAAGGACCTGCAAAAAAAATAAGGATGACCTCGGATGACATTGTATTCACCAAGGAAGATGCTAAAGGTGTATGCTAGCCTCACACTAATGCACTTGTCATCTGAGCAAAGATTAGTAATGCGGAGGTACGACCGATTATGATCGACACTGGGAGCTCGGTCAATGTTATGTACAAGGGTTGTTTTGACCAGATAAGGCTAGGAGCAGAACAGTTTAAGCCTTTCCTAAAGCCTCTTTTACGACTTTACGAGAGATGCCATCACACCAGTGGGCTGAATCAAGTTACCACCTACACTTGGAGAATTAAGTCGTTAAGCTACTGTGCTAGCAGACTTTTTAACCATTGACTGCTTATCAGCTTATAATGTGGTCCTGGAGAGACCTGCAATGAACGATCTGGATGTAGTCACCTTACTAGGATCCTCACAATCAAATTTCCAACTCCCAATGGGATAAGATGTGTTAGGGGAGAGCAGTACTTGGCTAGACGCTGCTATGAAGATGCTGTTAAGATAGGGGTTAGAGAAAAGAAGGTGAACGTGGTTTCTGGGGGCAAGCCACGAGCTATGAGCGAAAAAGGGATAAGTCATGACCTTGACCTGCGAGAGAGGTGGATCCAGTAGAGTGACTGGGCCTGTTGAAGAACTTGAAGATGTCCAAGTTAACGAGGTAGATGTGGAAAGACACCTCAAGCTAGGGCAAGGTTTGACTCTAGAAGCAAGAGCCAAGCTCGCTGATTTCCTTATGATGAACTTAGACGTTTTTGCTTGGAACCATGAAGATATGGTGGGAATAGATCCCAAGGTCATGTTGCACAGGTTAAACATTGATCCCCACCACAAACCAGTTCGTCAGAAGAGGAGACCTATGACAGAAGAACGCTACTTTGCATTGAAGGAAGAGGTAGATAAGCTGTTGGCAAATAAATTTATCCGCGAAGCTTACTACCCGATCTGGGTCGCTAATCTTGTGTTGGTGAAGAAGAAGAATGGAAAATGGACAACTTGCATTGACTTCATAGATTCAAACAAGACATACCCAAATGATAACTTCTTCTTACCTAAAATAGACCAGCTCGTGGATGCAATAGTTGGTCATCAGCTTTTGACCTTCATGGATGCCTACTCGAGCTACAACCAGACCCCAATGAATCCCGAGGATGAAAAGCATACATCGTTCATTACCGATCACAACCTATATTATTACAAAGTAATACCCTTTGGACTAAAGAACGCTGAGGTGACCTATCAACGTCTGGTCAACATGATGTTCGAGGAGCAGATTGGGAAGACCATAGAAGTGTATGTGGATGATATGCTGGTAAAATCCAAACAGGTGAATAACCATCTGTGCGACCTGGAGGAAATGTTCTAAATTTTGAGGAGTTACCAAATGAAGTTGAACCCTATAAGTGCGCATTCGGGGTAGCCTCTGGGAAATTCCTTGGCTTCATGGTGAATAACAAAGGGATTGAAGCCAAATTTGAGCGTTGATTGATATGAGGTGCCCTACTAGGATCAAGGATGTGCAAAGCCTCAATGGCCAGGTCACAGCTCTTAGCGGGTTCATCTTGAAGACAATAGACAAATGCATCACTTTTTTTGAGGTATTGAAGAAAGCAAAGAACTTCGAATGGACTAAACAGTGCAAGGTGGTGTTTCAGCAATTTAAGGAATACATGGGCCGAACTTCACTCCTTTCCAAGCCTAAAAAAGAAGAGAATCTCATTTTATACTTGGGGATATCTCGGCATGCTTTGAGCGCTGCTTTAGTGAGAAAAGAGAAGAAGATGCAACTTTCTGTATATTATGTAAGTAAGAGGTTGCTTGATGTTGAAACCAAGTACTCGTAAATGGAGAAGCTTACTTATTGCCTGGTAGTTGCATCGAGGAAGTTGCGCCTCTATTTCCAAGCCCACAGAATTGAAGTTCTCACCTAATATTTGCTGAAACAGGTTCTCCAGAAATCAGACACCTCAGGTCGGTTACTTAAATGGACAGTAGAGCTGGCATAGTTTGATATCCAGTTAAGCCAAAGTCAGCAATCAAGGTCTAAGCTCTAGCAGATTTCATTGTAGAATTTACGGGGCCTGTAGATGAAGAGGCCGAATCCTCTGAAGGTCCGACTTGGAAGTTATATGTTGATCGGTCGTCTAGCGAGCAAAAAGCTGGAGCTGGAATTTTGTTAATCAGTCCTGAAGGGCACAAGATTCTTTGTGTCTTAAGGTTCGACTTTCAGGCCATCAATAATGAAATTAAGTATGAGACGTTGCTCGCTGGTCTGTGGTTGGCTAGAGAAATGCGAGCTGAGCGATTAAGAATCTTTAGCGACTTTTAGCTCGTGGTCTGCCATATATGAAGAGAGTATTAGACCCGGGATCTAAAATAACTGTACACCTTCAGAAAGTTTAAGAGTTACTAAGTGTTTTTCAAAAGTATGAGGTGAAGCAAATCCCCCGAGCTCATAACTCATATGCAGACGCACTAGGTCGCTTGGAAACCACCCGAGATGCATACTTTCTAGGGGCAATCCGAGTAAAGTTCTTGCCAGTTCTAAGCATATAAGGGAAAGACTCGATGATGGTCATAGTTTTACAGCCTAACTTGTGGATAGGCCCAATCTTGAACTATTTGCAGGATAGGAAGCTATCAAGTGACAGATTGGAAGCACGTCGCGTGTGAGCTAGAGTAGCCCGATGCTGCATTTATGATAACATGTTATACAAAAAGGGATTCTCAGCTCCACTCCTAAGATGCATTATGGCCAAAACTGCAAGACGGTGCTGAAATAGATACATAAGGGTTACTGTGGGAATCATGCTGAAGGGTTGTCTCTAGCTCAAAAAGCGCTTTGGCAGGGATTCTACTGGCCCACTATGAGGTAGGACGCCATCAACCTGGTTAAAAAGTGTGATAAGTGTCAAAGGTTCGCTCAGGTTCCACGAGCTCCACCAGCTTATCTCCAACAAATGGTGAGTCGATGACCATTTGCAATTTGGGGAATGAATCTGATTGGGCCTCTACTAACAGCTTGTGGAAGTTGCAAGCACATCGTAGTCACTGTGGACTATTTCACCAAATAGGCAGAAGCTAAGAGTTGACAGAGATTTCCACTACAAAGATAGAAAAATTTGTGTGGAGTAATATCATTTGCAGGTTCAGAGTTCCTTAGCAAATCATGACAGATAACGGGACCTAGTTCAGTAGCAACTAGTTTGTTAAGTTCTACAACGACCTGAAGATTGTCAAAGCTTCTCAACAATAAACCGTCCACAAGCCAATGGCCAGTTGAAGCTGTGAATAAAATAATAAAGCAGACCTTGAAAACAAAGCTGAAAGCAAAGAAAGGAGTATGGGTGGACGAGCTACAAAAGGTACTATGGGTCTACAGAACCACAGCTCACAACACTACAAGCGAAATCCCCTTTTCAATGGTGTACAGATCCGAGGCTATAATCTTAGCAGAACTAGAAATGATTTCGCAACGTAGAGCAACCTTCAATCTAAATGACAACAACCAACTACTTGCTACAAATCTTGACCTGCTCGAAGAGGCAAGAGAAACAACACGGTTAAAAGTAGCAGTCTATTAGCAAAAGATTACAAGGTACTACAACAAAAAGACCTGAGTTCGAAGTTTCAATGTGGGTGATCTCGTACTACATCTTATTCTGCCTGGAGCTCGTAAAGTCAGTGATAGGTCCTTAGGTCCAAACTGGAAAGGTCCCTATGTCATCAAAGAAAACTTGAGAAATGGAGCCTACCGTCTAGCAAATATGAATGAAGCTGAAGTCCCTTAAGCCTGGAATGCTGAGTATCTTCGCCCATACTTTCGGTAACTCTTTGAATACATGTGCTCAATTTGTAATTCAATTATTTCAAAGTTAATGAAAACTCCAAATTCCTCATATTACTTGTACTATTGAGTGATTGCTCTATTAATTTCTTTACATGTTCTCCAAATTTTATGAGTTATTAAGCTAGCAGGTTATGTCCTATTAGCTCGCTACCACGTCTACAACTCGCAAAAATTATTGTTATGGCAGGCAAGGTTACAACCCTCTGCATAGCTCGCTAAAATATTGTTATGGCAGGCGAGATTACAACCCCCTGCATAGCTCGCCAAAATATTGCTATGGCAAACAAGGTTACGACCTCCTACATGGCTCGCAAAATTATTGCTATAGTAGGCAAGGTTATGACCCCCTGCATGATTCACAAAATTATTGTTATGGCAGACGAGGTTACGATTCTCTACATGGCTCGTAAAATTATTGTTATGACAGGCGAGGTTACAACCCACTGCATAGCTCGCCAAAATATTGCTATGACAGGCGAGGTTATGACCCCCTGCATGGCTCGCAAAATTATTGCTATGACAGACGAGGTTACGACCCCCTACATGGCTCGCAAAATTATCGCTATGGTAGACGAGGTTACGACCCCCTGCATGACTCACAAAATTATTGCGATAGCAGGCGAGATTACGACCCCCTGCATGGCTCGCAAAATTATTGTCATGGCAGGCGAGATTACGACCCCCTGCATAGCTCGTCAACATATCAATATGGTAGTCAAGGTTGCCACCCACTACCCAACTCGTGATAACTTTATTATATCCTACTAACTTATCTTTGGGTCAATTGATAATAACAATTTTTAAGTTACAACTTATTAAAATCAATAGCTTTACAATGTTGGGCCAGATTCAATTACCATATGTCTAAACGATTTACTTAGAAAAAGAAGATGCAACAAAAAATATGAAACAATAAATGAAGTAAGTAAAATGAATTTAGCATATACTTAACAATAAGATGATTTCATTAGGTTCAGAAAATTCCTTACAAAAGACCCCATAAAGTGAGGCGAACACAAGACAATCAAAAGAAAATTCAGATGATGAGAACAGAAAGTTCAGCATAACGAGCTACTCGACACCTTAGTCATGGGGATTTAATCTTGAA